>CAVLJG010000001.1:36233231-36683358 GCA_963669975.1 Acanthoscelides obtectus
ACACCATGGACAGGTACCAGTACAACGTACCATTGGGCGTTTGCGCCGCTGTTGTTTGGTGTACGTTGATATGTATTAGCAGATTGTATCTGGGAATGCACACAGTATTGGTAAGTACGCCTGAAGTGTGAGATTCTTCATAGATCCGACAGATTAGCTAAACTCTTCTGTTACGTCATAGTTTTAATGCAGAACTAGCTTAAGTCCATTTTTGTCGTTTGAGGCATTTCTTATTTAATGCGGAAGATGAAAAGCTACGTTTTCATGGGATCATCGGACGACAGTGTGGCACGCTCTGCTTTTTTGGATAATTCTCACGTGACTTTAAACAGTACTGGAAATAGGACTTGTCCTAATTTACGTATGTTACACTCAAGACACTTTATAAACAGTACAGTTAAAATAATATGCCATTTTGTCATAATTGGCATTATTGTCATTAAATTATCTTTTTAAAACATATGAAACAAAAAAAAAACGCAGAATTGTGATTATGGATATAAATTCTGCAAACACTAAGTGGTGACGTCCTTCAGTACATTAGTCCTTGTATTTGTATAGTACATGCATTTTGTTTTTGATATGTATAAGCACGTTAGATACAATTAATATACAAAAATTGTTTATTTTTTCCGCATACGTACTTAATGTACTACTACTGTTCGGACATTATAGTATATTTAAATCTCGTTTTCTTTCAACTAATTAACAAATTAATCATGTAGTTTGAATCCGTTTTTCAAGCAGGCAGTCGTTTTTATACTATTTTTATACAAATGTATTCCTGCTACACTAATTTAGCTTTGTGATTCATCTGACACTTTCCGTTGACTGTCTTCCTTCCGCCATCTCTGCCTATATAAATATAAAATACTCGAGTACTTTCCAGGTCGAGTCGCGAAGCGTCATGGAAGTGGTCCAGATGGCATTAGAAATTAGATTCATCACAATGATACTATGTTATGTGCACAGAAATATAGACAAATTTAAAAAAATGCAAGAAATCTATACTCACAATTGAATATTACTAAAATAATGGACCTAATGTTAATTTATATAATATATTCGTCAATAAAAATAGAGAACACAATTTTGAAAATATGTCTAATCGCTGCTTTTTGAAGTTTGCTTAACCACTATTTCTATTCAGTTGATGAGTACGTTGTTGCTATGATAGACTGATTTTAAAATAGTTTGTAGGTTCCCACATTATGTACATTTTAGTAGTAGTACGTAGTAGTAGTACTGGTGGGGAGGCGCAGCCTGGCAAGTCGGTCACATTTGGCCCTTTTTGCCGACCCCGAATGTACCAACACTACACCATATACTTGCCCTGTCTGTCGAACCTTCCAGAACTCAGCTCCAGCTCCAACCCTTAGGTTGTAGTACACGGGGCGGAAGCTTGTGGGTAGTGGAACGTGCTTATGGTTGATCCTGCCTTAGTAGGGACTAGTGGCAGTGGAATCTACAGTGGTCCGTAAGGATCCTCCACAGAAAGATCAGGTGATTTCCTATTTCTGTCCAGTAGCCACTACCAGCGCATCCGACGTTTGTCGTGGCCCGCTACGAACCTTGCAGTCCTCTCTCTCTCACAGTATTCCCAAGTCCCTATATGCTCATTTGTTCAAGTCGGCGTTGACCTGGCTTGTGGCCTGTCTAGCCGGATAATCGACTCTCTGGTTTCCGGTAATGCACTGTATCCGGGGACTCAAAGCAGGGTCACTTCTTTAAATCGGGCTAAGCTCTAAATACAGTAGTGCATTCCTGGAATAAACTTGACTTGTCCTCGGTGATGCAATCGCCTTCAGA
Source organism: Acanthoscelides obtectus (assembly GCA_963669975.1). NCBI lineage: Eukaryota > Metazoa > Arthropoda > Insecta > Coleoptera > Chrysomelidae > Acanthoscelides > Acanthoscelides obtectus. The sequence continues at coordinate 36,235,041 of CAVLJG010000001.1, forward strand.
GATGCTTGATTGTCGGAACATATAAAATGCTCCGCAGACTACAATGTTGTAGCTCCTCTGAGTATGCCACCAATAACATGGCAACGAGGTTTTGTAAATTGAGTGATGAGACTGTTTTTTTTTGTTTTATTCAAAATATAATTACAATTTAATATTGTCACCCTCAAAATAACTTCCTTCTGAAGCCACACATCTCCTCATAGCAGTGCTGGAACTCCGATACTGGAATAGCCTTCAACTGGTCGGTTACAGCCGTTTGAATATTTTGAACTGCCCAAAATGAGTTCCCTTGAGGCGATTTTTCAACAGAGTCACAAGACTCAAGTTAGGCGAATAAGGAGACTGAGGAGCCACATGAATGTTTTTACTGGCCAAAAACCCGTTTATTGACATTGCTATGTGACAAGTAGCATTATCGTAATGCAACACCCAGTTATTCTTGATCTGAGACTGTCATCTGTTCTTGAAGACGAAGGCCTTCCGCTCGTGGTTCATCTTTAATCGACTATTCTGAAAGTGCCTTAAACTACAGAAAAACCTGGGCTCGTGACAAAAAGCTATCGCCGTAGGCTGCTGAAATTTAGTAAGAGTTTCCGTTGCACTGTGCCAAGTCCGAAGCAAATCCAGTTGCACAGTTGCTCGAAATTGATATCACAATAGGAAAAACTGTTTCACAAAAAAAAAAAAAACAAATCGCTACGGACAACCAAATAACGCGAGCGAGTTCAAACTTTTAACGAAGGCGGATAACATGTCACCAGTGTCACCAGATTGAACGCTACTTGCATGTCCTACCTCTGCCTGGAAGACTGTTGTGTGGATTCCAAGCGCGAATCTTTCCTGCACGTCTCTGCCTTACAGGTATATTCCCGCTCCACTGGATCCTGATTCGTTGTAAAAGGATCGGTTGGTGAGACACACCAGGCTATGAGGCGGAAATATATACGTTGTATATAATATGGTGATCAAACATGGTATGGTATGATATACTGATATAATAGTAAAATAAACTTTTATACTGATACGGTCGCTTAGGGAGATTGTTGAATATCGACGCATTGCGACTGCTATACTTTTGAAAATAAGTGCTGTGTGGTATTTTAACAGCAACGGAAAACTAAATTTTCAAAAAATTTTATGCATTTATTTTTTTATTTTTCTAGGATATCATTGTGGGCTTGGCCTTAGCTATGATCCTGATGGTTCCATTAGTACCAATCGTTGATTTTCTAGACAGTTACCTTCTAACGAATCCCATATCACCGCTTCTGTTACTGGTATCTTCTATACTAGTTATAGTATATTATCCAAACAGCGGAAAGTGGACGCCAACAAGGTAACAATAATATAATGGTTATTTATCGTAAATATCGTAATATAAAAATTCGAATAGCAGATTTATCCGAAAATCACTTTTAGTTTTTCCTGACCTTATTTGAGATAAGATATCAAAATAAATTGCATGTTGTCGTTGTTACTTATTCTACGCTACAAGATGGCATAGTCAATTTTTTTTATTCCATCAACAACTTTGGTTTTTTAATGGACGCTATATTGGAATTTTGTACAATTAAAGACTTTTCAGTCCTAAAATCAGTGATGTATTTCCTGAGTTGGCCATAAATTTGATGTTGGATGAAAATTATATGGATATAAAAAGGTATGGTGAAACCTGAACACAAAATGACATTGCTTACTGCTGGATTTATTTCTCTTCTTCTCAGTCTTCCAAACTGTGTTTGCTATGTTTAATTTGAGGTCTGGTCTGGTATACGAAACAAATGAAACCTGATAGTTGTAAGGCCTACCTACAAACTTCTGCTTTTCTGGAATAACAGGTTTAGCAATGTCAAAGTATGATATATTACACATTTTTGAAATTAGAATTAAAGACTCGTATTTATCTGCGCAAACATCCAATGTGGCGTGCATAAGAAAAAACAAAGCTAATGATCATATTAAAATTCTAATTATGTTGTCTTGTAGAGGAGGAAAGGTGGCAACGTTAATATGCAACTTATTTTGAAATAAATAAAGTCGGGAAAAATTAAAACGATTTTGGGAAAATTCTGTTTTTCTCTTCTCTCTTTGGAAGTACTTTGAATTTCGAATTGTTCTAAGCGGCATTTTGTTGATTATCTAAGTTTGCCTGTTATCTTCACTTTGGTGTAGGTGTTTCATACAACAGCTGGCTATTTTTTTCTTTCAGAGGCGACACCAGCATGATCTTAGGTGTCTGCGTAGGCATCCACGTCGGCGCCTGGCTAAACTACCAAACAGGCCTGATTCAACCTACCACGAAGCATCTAGCCGCACCTTATGTCATCATGTGGCCATCCTACTATATGCTTTTCCGCATGCTCTTACGCACAATCATCGGGTTCGTATGCGTACTCCTCACCAAAGAGCTTTTCGGGCATTTGACCTACCACGTGCTGTGCGCAGCGCTGGGTGTCTACGTGGACGATTTGAGAAAGTCTGAGAACACACTGCAGAATAAGCACAAGACTTTCGTGGAATTGAGTTGTAAATATGTGTATTGCGGGATGATCGGGTTCAACACTCTGTATATGTTGCCGCAGTTGTTTAGGGCGTTAGGTATTGAGAGACCAACTTTCTTCACGGAGATTTAGTGACTGCAGAGTATTGTTTCAAGGTCATTTAGAGCTAAATTCGATCAGTCTGGTAGATAAATGCTTGGAAATTATGTAATTTATCAGGAGGTTTGTCGTAGATAACTTGGACTGGCGTGGTTTGTAGATTTTTGTGATTACTGCACAGTGAACACAAGCAGGGAATTGTTTTCAGTTCAAACATCTGCTTGAAGTTAGAAATTTGCTGCAAGCGTATGTAGAACAAGCATTTTATATTCTGTGAGTTATCATTAAAAATTTCGGCACCAACACTTATGAAACATTCCTAGAATTACGGAATGTATTCTTGTGAAAAATCGTATTTTTGCGGTTTCCTTCAATCCTAATATTCACTTTGAGGTAGAAAATTTACTGCAAGCGTTTATAGATCAGGCATCTCGGGATGACTGAACATGGTTTTCATGCCGATTATCCTCTATGTTTGCCTGGCCGCCAAACGAAATCGCACCTCTGGGTGTGTTTTCACGTTCTCGGAAGGCTTTTGGCGTTTTCGGAACGATGGGCGAGGGTGACGTATCTAAAACATTAAGCAAACGATAGATAACCTCATGCTCGTTTGTAGCTTTGGGGGCTGGAAGTCCTCAGCATTGTACATGGTGACTGAAAAGTCGTATCAGTAAACAGTATTTCAAAGGCATGTGGTTTCATTTAGAGGCCACTAAAACATGGAGGATTTTAGCCCAAAAATGTATTAATATACGTTTCAGAAGGATTCAGTTGACAGCATTTAAGGAATGCAATCGTTCAAGACATTTGTATCTTCATATTCCCACAACTGAGAGTTTTGAAACCCATTTATGCATATTTCAAAATGGATAATAGATTATACGTTACCGAAGACGCGCAATTGATCATTTTTGAAACTTGAAGCCATAAAGGAGTGATCTTGAAAAACAAGTAACCTATATCCTATCGTATGAATCTGTTTCAATTTGTCAGATAACAGTGAATATTTTCTCAAGCATCACATTGAAACATATCATTGAACTTCATACTGTTATCCAGTGCTTCGACAAATATGTAGTACTGGCCTTGTAGGTAGGCAGCAGTAGTATTTTTTGAGTTTTTCTTCTGATCGTAGAGGGAAACTTCGAATCTTCTTAGGTACGCGGCGCTACTACTCGCCGGGCATGCCCGATTCACCACAATTTTTAGATGGTCTCCAAAAGTCATCTCGTCCAAGGTGACTCCAAGACACACTACAGACCTGCTGGGTGTTAGCTGCGTGTTCCTGATTTTAAACAAGACGTCTCGCCTTTTTACCCTACTGCCTAGCAGAATCAAGGCTTCCGTTTTTTCCGGTACTAGTTCTAGCTTGTGGTCTATCATTCATCTATCTATGATGGTTAGCGCCTCATTTGTTTTCCGTAGGAGGTCGATTTCGCTGTTGGCCAGATAACGGCCAGGTCAATGGCATATGCAATAGTTTGGATACCTCGCTGCAGGGGGATCCTTGACACTCCATCATAAAGTATGTTCCAGAGGAGAGGTCCCAATGCAGAGCCCTGTAGAAATCTGCATTTTCTTCCCTGCAATCGTGATTGTTCTGGTGTTCAAATAGCTGCAGATAAGGTTGCATAGATATCTGAACACCTGGATGTTTAGGAGCTCGCTGATGATGAGGCTCCCTGAGGCAGTGTTGAACGCATTTCCCACGTCCAGCATCACAAGCGCGCACCATTTATGCGTACGCTCCTTGCATGTTGCGGTAAATGTCTATGGTTGATTTTCCCCTTCGGAAGAGGAACTGGTGCTTAGAGAGCCCTCCTTGGCTTTCGATTTCTCTCTCGCTTGGAATTTCATACAGCTTGCCGACCGTATCCAGCAGAGAGATTGGCTGGTGCGATGACGCCAGTTCTGGAGGTTTTCCGGGTTTACCAACAAGAATCACATTTGCTCTCTTCCAGGCTACAGCGAATAATTGCTGTTTCAAGAGTAGGCTGTAGTAGTAGTGGTGAGGAGACAAGGCCTTGCAACTAGGTCAACTTTTACCGTTTTTAGCGACCCTGAACACTGAACTACTCCACAAGCCATCAACTAGTAATTTATTAGTTAATCGACCAGCTCCAGCAATGCAGTGTACCGATGTTGATCTTGCCCCAATTTAATGCGTACTTTAGGTAGGCAGCTCATATTGCTTGTACAATCTATGACTGCCATTTTATCTTTCCCTTTTACACTACTAGTTACACGTACAAAACCTATTTTTGGGGTAACCTGTACTAGTGCTTGAGCTTAGTAAAAATTATATTGACTCAGTATAACTCATGTTTCAAATTTTACTGTCTCCACGACTCTTGCTACAATTTAAAAATGCCGAATAATAAGAGTCTCTTACCCTTTAGAGCCTCTTTATGATTTTAAACGAATTTTTTGTTTTAATGTATTTTGATGAAGCGTGGTAGACGTAATAATTCGTCACTATTTGTTTATTTCCACACAATTTATGTTTTACAATGTTATATTTTGTTTAGTTGTCATATATTTTGATGGGAGTGTAGCCAAGTAATACTTATTTTGCCATTTAGTGACTTGCAATCAAACGATTTTGTGATAAATAGATGTTAATTTGATGTATAGTATTTATAGCTCGTTATTTTCAATTAAAAGTTTCAATATTTACTGTCTTTCAATTCAAATAATCTTTCCCCCCACATTTTAGGAAAAAAAAACTCTTGTATTATAGAAGGTTGTAGATTCAGTAAGTAGCAACTTTGAAAGAAATTATAGTTAAGAAGGATGAAATTCCTCAGCTAAGGAATCAGTTCTTGAAGATCCTACAAGCCCATACACAGCGTTCCATCAGTTAACATTTACTTGACGATTTAATTTCACCAGACTATATCCTTCAGTCAACCCCACATCGGCCACTCTCGTTAGTGCTGCTTGCCAAAATTTGGTAACAGTATTACTTGAAAATTACTTGCCAAATAAGCTTGCGAAGTTAATTTCACTGGACTATCTCTGTTAATTCACCAAATCCATCAGGCATCGACTACAACCTTTCGACATGTTTGCCAAAACTTGCGTTAGTTAACAGTAACTGTCTGTTAAACTTGAGAAGTTAATTTCACCAGACTATTTATTTTAATCCATTTTTATGCACCTGTGAAAAAAGTTACACTATTTTTTGGGAGCTGATTAATTGAAAAGTCAGGGTGCGTTAGGATACAGTGACAGCATTTTAAAATTCAGGGCTTGCATGTAAACGAGCTCTGTCAGGATACTCAACTGCTGTGTTTTCATTTAATACCACTATCAAACAGTTAACTATTTTTTTGCGAGGGGATCAATGAAGAAAGTCTGGGCACATGCGTTTATTGCTCTGTAAATTCTGATTTTACAATAGTAAACACAATTTTTTATTTTATCGGTTATCAAGCACTTAGTATAGATTTTACAATTACATAGCTTAAAATTTGTCGATCAGACCAAATGATTCATGTGAATTTAGAAAATTTTAAAAGCTATTTCTTAAAGTGTCCAGATGAACATAAAGTTCACGAAGTATTTGTTAGCACTAAACAAATAGTCTAGCTTTTTCCGAGCAGCTGGAGTTATTGACGAGACGTGTTTGTCCCAGATCAAGTCCTCGGTGATCTGGAATCCGACCAGCCGAAATGAACGGCTCTTTGGTAGGCCCCGGTCATCCATCGAAACCGAATGAGCCTAGGGCGCTTTTTGTTCGTCAAGGTACAGTACTGGGTTATGGAAGCATTAAACTGTTCAAGATTGTTGCGTCCCGAACCAGTGATAGCTTTCAGGTCTTTCGTCAGATAGGAAGCCACTGCTAGTCTTGTTTTTTGTCCAACGCACCGGTAGAGATCGTTTTGTCGCTGCATTTAGAGTGCTGTCATCAGCATCGTACAAGAAAGGAGGTCGTTGATATGCAAGAGTAACAGTGTCGGATCCAAGACCGATCGATGGGGAACACCCCGTTTGACGTTGTGGGAGGAATAGGAGAAACAGTCAATTTCGACGGATATCTTGCGGTCAGAGATAGAGTCAGCCACCTATCTGCAAAGCTTCTCTGGGAGGTCATAGGATGGAAGATTGTATAAGACGGCAGCGTACCACAGCTGATCAAACGCTTTCGTGACATCAAGAGCAACGACACGAGCCTCACCATAAGTCTAGATGAGTTTACTCCACAATAGGAAGGTTCGACATTTTTCGTATTTCTCTTATTTTAATTAAAATCGAGGGATTTTGTTATTAGAAAACGGTCAAAGAAATTTGAGTGCAAAATATTAATATTTACGTCGACGGAAAGCATTTTAATATCAAGGATCGACGCGAGGCTAGACCGCGTGACGTCAGTAGCTAGACACGTGCAGTCGCCCTCATAGAGAACTTGTATCTTGTATACGGAGTGAAGAGTATACGAATACGAATTTATATAAACTGGGACACCGACGTTTGGGTACTTTATTTAATTGTGCTAGCACAATGCTCCAAGGTTATCAGAAAGCTGATTCGCGAAATTTACCCCATGTGAATGTGGAAATGGTGTACGAGTTTTTGGCAAATAATGCAAATTTAAATGAACCTCAGAGCAGCGGAGTTAAAGTAGTTCGGTAAGTACCTATATGAAGCTAATTTTTCTTGTTTAGCTCCAATGGGTAGTATTTTTTTGTATTTCTCCGCAAAAACTGATCCTGCTTTGCTTTAGACTACTGAAAGCTAATAATATTAAGACATAATAATGCCTTGATTTATCTCTGCTTTTTTCTTCCTAGTTAAAATATTAAGGAATTTAAATTATCATACATACCTTTTTTTACCTTGTTACGCCTATTAAGAGCCCCGAAAATGGTTCTTTTTGCATGCATAATCAGGCTTTATTACACTATTCTCAAGTAAAGTATTTGTACCTAATATGTTTTCAATGAGAGAAATTCCAGGGATGTAGAGAGAATCTTATTTTTTTTAGGGCCTATTGGGAAAAAATTAGGGCGGGGGCAGTCACATTATAGAATTTCATAGCTACCCAAATAACAAAATTTAGGGCTGCATCCGGGGGATGGACAATGAAGCCAGGTTCTAAACGTTGACTAATATTGCGCTTAGAATGACTACGATCTCGGCAGTAAGCTGGTCAGCTTCGATGTCACTACTTTCAGTACTGCTTCCACTGGTTTCATACGAATCAGATTCGGATGTTTCTGTTATTGCGGGACTTTCAAGATTTGCCCGTTCACTTTCCACTTGCAAACGTTTTTTGGCCGCTCTGAAATCTGTTTAGCAAGCTCAGGAATTCTTATTGGCGATACAGCAACATCCATTACTTTCAGTTTTTGCGATATTTGAACTGACTTGCTTCTAAAATGTACCTGTTTGGTTTGGCATGCCTGTGACTGAACTTCTACTGTTAAGGGTTCAGGCAGTTCATCATGCTTCTCCTCAATAACTTCCACGCCTTCAGGATCGGACTTTTCGGTTGAGGGTCCCGCCCGCAAATATTTGGCGATGTCTTTCTGCCTTGCCCGTTTTTCGCTGAACACTCGTTTTGTAGAGATTAATTGGCTACCCTGTGGACATGCAAATTTATGAGGTTCCATATTAGGAGTCATCCGGGCTCGAACGGTACTTATCTTGTATAGTAGATAGTTTTCCATATCTTTTTCCAGGTCAAAATGATCTTCGCAGCAGTACATGGTCGACGTGGAAGAAACTGATTCTACATCCCGTCGAGCTGCGTCAAACTACTTTTTACGTTGTGCGGCAGTTTTTGGAACACTCGCAAAAATTTTTGGTGGTGTACTTCACGTACTTGTACATTTTGGCACAAAACACCACTTTCTGTTCGACATTCAACACCGTCAAAGTTCAGAGAATTTAACAATAATCTATCGTACCAGCTCTAACTAAAACCGATTACTGGTGAGGTGTGTCTGGCTACTGACGTCATGCGGTCTAGTCTCGCGCACAGGTATGTTTTCCAGCCTCGCGCCGATCCTTGATTTTGAAATGCTTTTAGTCGACGTAAATATCAATATTTTTTGCTCAATTTTTTTTTTCGTTTTTTAATAACAAAATCTCTCGATTTGAGTAAAAATCAAAAAATGGCAAACCTTCCTATTGCATGACGTAAACTAGGACGTCCCCTGAGGATCGCTGGTGCCGGAAACCCTACTGCCTGTCGCCAACCAAGCCATGACGTTCGAGGTAGTCCAGAATCTCGTGATTTATGCACCTCTCCATCACCTCACTTCAAACAGAAAGCAGAGCTATAAGCATTACCTTGTGCCTAACTTTTATATCGTGCTGGTCTTTGGCATTGCGAACCGCTGCGTTAAATTTGTTCCTGGACTCGACGTGGGCTAGTCTGTTTTCTACAGTGGGGTTTTGTAAGAAGGTTCGGTGTGCATTGATCTTCTCCTGATGAGCACTGATGCGCGATTTGTTGAACTCGGTTTAGGCACTTTCACTGTATGAGGGATGTATTCCTCCATCTCAATGTGAATAATATCTGTTATCGATCCGCGCTAGTGTAAAAAAGGTGGAGAAGAAGTCTCTGAGCCCCTCCCACTAGGCATGTCCGTAATGAAAAATTTCGCGGCCTGAGCAAGTTTCTGCTGCCACTGCGGCTTATGACCGAAACCTCGCATCCACAACACCGACGTCTGAGTTACCCAGGAGGCACAGGACAGTGGTGCTGTAAGGGATACGATGCGTGAAAGTGCGAAAGAGATCCAGCAGGCTACCGGCGTGTGACGAAACGCGGGCGAAAAAGTAGGGCTCGTCATCAGCTGGTCAGTCCTTGGGCAATAGCAAACGCTTCAACTGCACGACCAGCTGTATCGGTCTAGTTTGAGCCCAACCAGATCTCATTATGGGCATTGCAATCACCGAAAAGAACTATCTCTAAAGCGGTGTGATTGATGTTCAGGAAATGGATCTTAACAGCGAAGTATTCAAGTGGGTCGTCCCAGTTATGGTCAGTGCACCTTATAATTTTTCGCCAAGAAAAGCATGGCGAAATGATTAGATTGCAAGTAGTGATGAACAGCATCTGTGTTGCTTTTAATCCCGTTCATGTTCGTGAAATAAATTTTATCATCGATGTTGTTCCCCGAGTCCACCCTCCGAGTTTACGTCCGGAATTCTTAATACTTGGCGGATCTATCATCTTTAATTTCTTTGTCGGGTAAGATAACCGACTGCGTAGCTTAGGTATGGAAACATGCAGACATTCTTAAGACACCTTGGAAAAAGGGAGCGGGTGGTACCGCCTCAGTCGACTGGTCCTAATAGACCTAAAGTGGCCTTCTACATTAAATGCACAACAAACTATATCATACATAATTGATAATTGGTGGAAAAAGTCTACATACATTAGAATAAACTGGCATGAGCACTAAACTACCACCGTTGGGTGTTTTCTTAATAATCTTGCGAAGTTAATTTCACAACACTACATCCACTCGATGGTATTGACCACGCCCGCATTTGAGGAAATAAAACAATTCTTCCAATACTTACTTTTATTAGAAGACATACATTTCGTTCAAGATCTCATAAAACTATATACCAACAGTATAAATATATAAATTCGCTAACAACGATATGGTTCCATCACAAATCCCCAAACAACCAACTGGCAGGATCCTTAAAAATACATGAGCCTAAAAATAATGATGGTATTACACAATTTATTTTTTCTTTCCTTCTTTTTCCTTCTGTTGTCTTCTTTGGTTTGCTATGTAGATCGTCCAGAAGAATCCCATCAGGTTAATGATTAAAACGCGCAACTGAAAATGTTAATTATCATTTAAAAATCATTTGTTCATTTAGGGGGATTAGAGTGGGCATTCAAGGAACATAATAGTTTATGTATCAAGGGCGTGAAGTGAGCCGTTATGGACCGAAGTGTGAAATTAGAGTCCAAAGCACCGAAGGCACAATCATGCCAAGGAACGTGAAAGTATAATACGTACTAGATATACAGGGTATCCCATTCGTGTGTGGACGGAATATTACTCATAAACAAATACATTTTGGGAAAATCTATTTATGTGGTGTTATACACGACATTTAAGGGCATATTTCTAAAATATTGGCCATTAGACAGGGTGTCCCAATTTCGACCTACATATCAAAGTTGTGATTTTTCAAATGGAATGCCTCAAATTCTTTGCATATTTGGATAAACCAGTTCAAAAGAAGAAAATTCATATAACATACTATGGGGTTTTGGTATCTTATTTGTTACTTTTTCGAATTTTAATTTTTGCTCATACAGGGTGGTCAAAAACGCAAATTGTAGTTTTTCTTTATATTTGTGCAAGTTTGGATTCAATTTTTTATAAGATTTTTTTTGATACTAGACACATAAGGTTTGAGCATTTGTAGATTAGGTCTTGAGTAGTGATAGTTGTTTGTTTATGTTGTTGTTATAGTTGTTTTTCTCTATTAGCTTGAAGCTGATTTACGCTGTTCTGATTGTGATATTAGTTTTTACGTCAAATCTGTACTCTTAGTGGCAATATGGAACTAGCCCATTGTTTGTGTTTTGTTTCCATCGATGATGTGATTTTTTTCCTTAATTTTGGTGTGTTGGTTGTTTTATTAAAAGCTTAATAACTCAAAATCTAGTGATTTTATCTAAATCAAACCTTATACAAAAAAAAAGATTATAAAAAGTTGAATCCAAACTTGCACAAATATATAGGGCAATATATATATATATATATATATAGGCATTTGAAATTTTTGAGAAAAAGTACAATTCGCGTCGTTGACCACCCTGTATGAGCAAAAATGAAAATTCGAAAAAGTAACAAATAAGGTAAAGGCTGATGTGTGTAAGTTTCTTTTTGATACAAAATTCAGCACTCCAAATTTCAAAATGGCGGATTGAGGGTTTGCCGAAGTTAACGATTTTTCTGGACAAAACACCTTACATCTCAGTAGCTAATTACCAAAACCCTATAGTATGTTATATCAATCTTCTTCTTTTGAATTGGTTTATCCAAATATGCGATAAAAGTTGAGGCATTCCATTTAAAAGATCACATGTGTAGGTCAAAATTGGGACACCCTGTATAATTGCCAATATTTTAGAAATGTGCCCTCAAATGTCATGTATAACATGCCATAAATAGATTTCGTTCCTACATAGAATTAACTATTACCACCAATAGTTGCGCCTTCGCCGTGTATGTACAATATAGTGTGATTTACTCATGACGGGAGGTAAAGTAAAGAACTCAATGGGCTGAGAAGTGACACTCAACGCCGAAAGAACCTGTTCATAAAGTAGGCTTTTCCGTCCGGTAGCAGATCATCGCTTATAACGCCCGAGATAAAAATTTTATCAATGCTTACACGTTAGTGTCAGGTGTTAAACAAAGTAAGTTATCGCAATATTTAAAATAAAATCATTTTTCCATTTAATAATAATTCGTTAATCATAAGTTCTATATTTTATATGCGATGATAAGGAAATGAACCAAGGCCGGATTTACGTCAGTGAGTCAAACAGGTACTTTAGGGCACTGAATTTTGGCATAACTGTAAAAAAATCATGATGATGTGGATTCAAAATTGAGGTTGAAGTGGATGGCGCGCGACCCCTCCGTGGATTCTAGTGCCCAATTAACCTCATATTCGAAATCAATGCACCTGACTTATTTACTCAGGAAACAAGATTTCTATCAGACCACAGTATTATAGAGAGATTTCTGAAAACTATCACATTATTCCATAAGAAGCCTCAATATGTAGAAATTTTCCATTTTCATCTCTTGTTGTTAGAAACAATTACTTGGTATACCTAGGTAACATCAGACAATGGATTCTAATATGACCATATTGCCCAAATTACGAAGTGTCATTGTGCAGAATTTGAAGTAGAAAACTGAATATACATAGTTGGGTACTATACTCAATACAATTTTCATTTTTTGTTTATTAGTGAGGACCCCAATTATTGTATATAATTTAAACAAACTTACCATAGGTGGCACAAAACTCAAATTGATCAGATGAATAATAGTAAGGTACTTCCAACTGGTGGTGAGCACTGGCAAATAAAGATGACGCAGCTGTTCTAGGGCCCCATCATGGTCCTTACCTTCTAACCTAGCCAATGCATACAATGTGAATGCTTGGTACAGTGGTGAATATACCAAACGTTCTACTAGCAGTTTTTTGGCAATGGGAAATGATGCATCTTCAGGTACTGCCCAGTCTAAGAAGTTGTAGAAATAGTGGGGAATGGTACCTCCTACTACAAGTCCATATATTCCATATGCTAGAAGACTGTGAAAGTCTAATGCTTTGCTGCCACTTATTTTTTGAGATGCTAAGTTTCCTGTTGTGGCTATTATGGCACTGAAAAAAAAGACTAACTTGTGGACAGACTTTTGATGTACCTAGACAATTTTTTGATGATAACATACTCAAAAATTGCTTCCTTCTGGGAAAATCTTTGTGTGAAATTTTCGTAGACTTTTTTGTCCTTCGCACAGTAGTTATGTGTCAACATTACATCAAAATTTGGGTAGCGCTTTCTTTTCTGACTTGTAGAGAGGCCAAGGATTAGCAGACAGACTGTGATTTTAAATATGCAAAGTCAAGGTGTATTCAAAATTTTTTCAATCAAAATACTTCCTCGCCAACAGGCGTGGGAAGTAAAAAGTTGTCTTTTGACCTAAAGGTGATTAATAAATTCTCTTAAAAATTTCTATACTGTCAACCATCCTTAGACTGTTTATAGATTTAAAAAATCAAAACTTATGAAAATACATAAATACACTGACCTGAGATCCTACTGTGGGGTCTGACTATAATAGTGACTTTTGAAGTGCGAAATATAGTAGGTACAGTAGTGCATTTTAAGATTCAATGCCCTGGGCCTCTTAAGGTTTGCCGCCCCATTAACAAACAAAAACTTGTGATTGAGGTGGCTTGAGCCACCATTCGCATCCTGACACCCTGGGCTGTTACTCTTTTACCCCTGAGTAGGTAACATTAAATACTCAAGCTAATAGTTATCAAATATTTTCTGCTTACCATGTAATGGCTTTTGTCCTTACTGGATGTTCAAAAAGTTGACCGAAGTAAAAGCTCAAGGCACTGATCACTGGTTTTGATAAAGCCATTTGTGTTTGGAAAAATACGTCGGACCTGTTATGTTTATTACAATATGCAACTCACTATTGAAGTGATATGACAGTTATCTGTTTTGTGATAATGAAATAAAAAGTTAAATGGAAATCATAAACGATTCCACATCAACAAGTGATAAAAACGGAATCAAAAGTACAAAAGTCAATATTCACAAGGTGGTCCACAAAAACATCGCTTATTTGAAGAGAAATTAATTCCTCAGAATAATTTGTGTCAACTGTATTCACTCTTTAATACAGTCTGGGATGTCTGTAAAATTGAAATTAATTTACGGCAATTATTTTATTCTCAAAGTTTCTTGCTATTTTTACTAATAAATCAAAACAAACACGGTGGCACCCCGGGGTCCGGGTACAAATAAGGCAAATTTGATCCGTCAGTTGTCGCGCTGTTGCCAAGCTGAAACCAAAAAGTAAACATATGTGTAAAGCCCGCGAAAGACGTCGGTTAGTGGTGGGTCATTTTGACTCTGGCCCACACGATGTGGCGAATAACTTACAACACATGGCTATTCGCCACATCGTGTGGGAGAACGCTGATGGATTTCATGGCACGTTCTGGCTCTTGTAGGTAAATTTGACCCGCGTCAAAGGACGTTACAACGTTGGAAGCATGGTTCGTTACGCTCCCACAACTATTCATAACAATGAATGTTCCGTAACCTAATATTTTGAACGTTTCGCAAGGTGAGTTATGGCTGGTCTAAGAATATGTATTGTAGTAAATTATAAATTAACAAGTGCTTGCAGTTGTTTCATTATAATGTCCTGTTGCAATGCAGGACTAGTTGAGAGATATATTGACTTGCATGTCATAACTAACGAAAATGATTAAACATATGATAACTCTGAAAGTACTATCAGGATTTTGATGAAATTTTGACCCTAGGTTACTACTATGAGAATGATGAAAAAGCTCTGCAGTTTTTGAAAATCGGTACAATGGCAGCGGAGTTATCGTCTAAACATAAACAAAAAAGGGTCAAACTTTGTTTTTTGGCATTTCTGAGGCATCTGACAGACTTAGGCTTTGGTCGCTGAAAACAGATCTGAAATTATTTTTCGGCGCTCGAAGAAATTGTTTCCTCGTTCATTTTGTATAACTTTGCCTTCATTTGTAAAGGTTCATACGGGACACTGACACAGATAATAGACGTTGGCGCCTCCATGCGTCGAACGCCCGAAACTAAAAAGTTCATCCCATCGAGTAGGAGACACACTTGCCAATTGTGGGGTGTCGAACGTTGTACACAACGTTGTATACAACGATGGAAGCATCGTGTGGGACCTACATTACCCTATGTGACAATTTTAGTTAAGATTCTATGAGTCCAAAATAGAATCCTAATACTTTGAGGTCTTATTCTTAAGATGCTCCATTCACGTCACAGTTAGGAGTGACAGGAATTTAGTCAGACATACAATATAGAAGAAAAGTCATGAGATGTGAACGTCTTAGTTAACAATTATGGAAAGTAATAGGACGACTTTTTGTATCGAAAAGATTCAAGATTAACAACGCAAAAAGGTTAGGTAATAAAGAAGTAAGATGTAAAGTGTTTAATGGAAATGATTCATTCGGTCCTTATTCGGATTGGTCAATCAGCAAGGATTTGGGTGATGACATGGTAGACTGGTAGTCACGTGTTTCCGAACTGTTGCGTCACGTAACCGTGCATCAATTCAACTCACACAATAAACATTTTTCGCCGAAGTCGGAGGATTTATAAATTTACAGAGTCGCAGTACGTCATATATAGCTGTGCAGACGTACTACGAGTCAACGACGTCTGTAATCGGCTTTAGACAACGAATTCGAATACGGGCTTTAGAGGCAAATTCTATAAAGACTACATTTATGATGTGGCAACGTCGGCTCAGGGGTCAACCTTTTTGACGTTTGCCGTTTTCCTAAACATAACCGCACATTCCGACTGTTCCAAGTTTCTTTTTTTACTTTAAACAAGTCTTAAAATTTTCTGTCATCTCTTTGTGTATTAGTTTGTATGATGGATTCGTCTCAAATTGTATTATCTGCATTGAGAAAAGATATAACAGAAAATATTTTACAGTTGAAAGCGATCATACAGGTATGTATGTATAGTATGTATGCAAGCAGTTTTCATTTAATTTGAATGCAGGTATGGTATTTTTTATACCAGGACCAGTCGTAGATCTAACAATATTTTCTTTATCTTTGATACAGGATATCAGTAGCTGTACAGGGCCTTTGCCAGCATTAAATGCCCTGAATAGTGTTGGCCGCTCTAAAATCTCTTCTCTGAGAAAGTCCATTGACAGGTTTTCAGACGTAGCAAAAGATATAAAAGATAATGAACTGTTGAAAGAGCTTGCTCTGCAAAAAGAACAATTAGCCAGGTAGACAAAAATAAAACACCTAACATTTGAAAACATAAATATTGTTTCTATATTTTCAGTACAATGGACACATTTAAAAAAGTGAACTTAAAGGCTATGCTGTTTATTGAAAATGCTGCCAAAGAAGAGTTACTGAGACCTACAAAACCAACAGAATTGAGGCAGAGACAAGTAAATGCCAGGGATAAAGCATCTCTTGCCAAAACTAGCTCTAATGTTACTGACCAACTGCTCAATATTAGCAGGTAAACAACATTTAACTTGTAATATATTCTTCATCAGATCACAAATGCCTAACTATGGATATCTGTTTTATACTATTTGGCAACTCATCAGCATGGCGAAGGCTTGTTGTTGGCAGCATCTAGTGGCCTTGGTAGTGACCCAGCTGTTAATGCAGACTGGCATATAGTTCCAACAGATAGTTTGCTGTTTTCACTTTACTATTAGTAAATTCTGGTAATAGATGGCAATTGTTGCTGTCTTATTCCAACATTTAACTTATCAGATTAGTAAAAGCAGGGAGGTGTTAGTAGTATATATTATGGGAGAAGTATCAGGCAAGACTTGTGTGAGATATTAAGAGGATGTAGTGTTACTTCATGCATAGAGGAATTATGTGGAATGGGGGAGAAATTATAGTTTTATAACACTAAAAGGTATTTTTTTGATTGTCAATGCTGAGGCAGAACTAAGATGCACATGACTACTGTCCATCAGATCTTCTTGAGTGGCTAGGGTCTCTATATTACTGTTCCAGGGACCTCAGAGTAGGGAAAATTTGTACTCTTGCACTTCATACCCTTTCAAATGATCGCCAATGTGAGCACCAAGATTTTGCTGTCAGATCTGTATGATCTGCCTTTAGGGGACTCCCAACAAAGTTTGTGCTTTGGGCCCAGGTTCCTTATGGACAGAAAGAGTTTCCTATCGATGTAATCAATGGCTAATACAATATCAGAAGGGACAGAATGGGTCTGCAAATTGGTTGTCACTAATGCCTGTAGTTGGAAGTAATAGAGACAATGTCTGATACTGGTAGAGAGAAATGTTTAAGTGATAATACTGAAGAAGCATAATTGCAAGCACATAATAACATGAAATGATTGGATGTGTATAAAGTTTTAATAGAAATCTAGCATTTCTTATGTGTAATTGAAACCAAGTCAATTATGAAAAGGTGGTGTATAATAAATCGTCATGAGAACAGAGAGCGCGAGCGTGGTTCAATAGTGTCATTTCTTGTAAAGAACTTATCACAATTGATTATGGTGGCTTAATGGGAATCTCTTCAGATGGTATTTCCACACATGGCACTAGAAATTAATTAAGAATGTGTAGGGTACCGATAATCTCTGAGTAAAAGAATAGGTTTAATTGTAGCATAACTGTGATCTGACACTTTATCTTATATGGAGGTAATTACTGTTTAAAGTGAACCTGATAATTGTTATCGCGGCGCTAAAAACACCACTTTTTTCGAATATGTTTAACATGTTACCAAGCTATTTTTACTTGCTTGGTGAGTAAATACTTAGTGTAATATTTTCAAAACAAATAAATATTTGATGTAAAGGACCCTTGCTGAGACGACACAGAGAAGTGCATTAACCCTGGACACGCTGACCGCCTCTTCGGACAACGTGTTGGGGACAGAAGAAGAATTAAAGGTGACTTCCGGTGCGATCGGCCAATCAGGAAAGCTGCTTGCCAAATATGGTCGTCGGGAGTTCACAGACAAGGTGTTGGTTTTTTTCGCGTTCATATTTTTTTTGGCATGTGTTTTGTATATTATGCAGAAGCGGCTATTTTGATGAATGTATGCATGTTACGGAGAGTGAAGTTCAAAAATATACAACAGTATCTCTAAGACGTCAAGTATGTTGACAAAAATAATGTGAATTAAGAGGACTCAGATTTCTTCATCATGGAACATGATGAATTTCTACACCACTCATTGAGTATATACATACTATGAATCCTATCTAGTTATAGGTTCATACAAGAATCCAAACAAATTAATACTGCCCAGCTAAGTATTTAACTGGACTGCTCCACTTAACCAGTCAGGACTGTCAAAAGATCTTATAGGAAATAATCTTATTTAGATCTGTGGTAGCCACTTTCTAACATTCTTACCCAGTGTGAATTTTTCATTTTATTTTCAGCATTCTACATTATATAGTCCTGCAAATATGCAAATGATAATTTATTCAATTGGGGCACTCTCCTAACTGTGATAATATCTAAAATTAAGTATAGTACAATTGTCTATGATTCTATGGAAAGATAAGAATAAATATATAAATCAGATAAATAATTTACATAATTGTCTATTCTGATTTGTATTAGAAATATTCTTTATTCACATGGTTTTCATCAGAATACATGATTATTATTTTGTTAATTTTATATGGGAATGGAATTTTGTTTACTGATTTTTATAAAAATATATATCAAATCACTGTAGTGTAACTTATTTTATTTTTCAGCAACCCATATACTATAAATCTACAATGTACAATGTGCTAATATGAGCCCCTGGTTTTGCCTGAGGAGTAAAATCTCGTATCTGATACATTACCCCTTTTCTTAAGTAACGAGTTGTGAGTGAGTGCTTTTTGCTTGACAAAATATCCCCGAAAACTACATTGCTAGATCTGAATTGTGAAAATTCAAGCAATCAGACTGCAATAAGTTGAAAGAATGCAGAATCAATTGTGCTATCAAGCCAAATCTAAGAACACCTCAAATGTCAAAATCCATGTAGCTGGTTGGCCTGTAACCCGTGAATTAGAAACCTCAAAGTTGAAGTTTTTGTTTAAAATCTGCCATTGTTATTTTATAAAATTTTAGTGTACCCAGTGTTGCTCGCACTGTCAGTATAAATCTAAAGACACTAACACATGTCCAAACTCCATCAAGCTGTAGGCTCTTAAATAGGAATTTCAAGGTTGTTATTTACGACTTGGATAACGACCTTGATAAGGAAGAATACATTCAAAGATTCGTTGGGAGATATTTCAGAACCAACGGTGGCTCAAGTAACAGTGTAGAACACGGTAGAACCCGTTTTAAAAGTCCCGCATTTTACTCGTGCGGAATTTCATGGTCATATCAAATACCTTGAGGAGCGCAAGGCACCGGGTGGGGATCAAATCACCAACAAAGCACTGAAACTTTTGTTGCCGAATGCTTTGACACATCTGACGATAATTAATGCGATTCTTAGGCTCCAATATTTTCCAAGAGACTGGAAAATCGCTGAAGTTGCGATGATCCCGAAAAAGGCGGAATCAATTATTGCCCATAAGTCTATTGTCTTCTCCGTCTAAACTGGCCAAAAACACACTCACCTAGATAATACTGTTTTGATCTTCAAGCAATTCTCGACATACCATTTAGATTTAGCGCCGAGCACATCAGTACAGAGCAACATGCAATGAGACGTGTGGAGACGATAACCTCTGGATTCACTAATAATCAAAGTAGTGGAGCTCTTTCAAAGGCTTTCGACAAGGTGTGACAGTGGGGCTGCTTTATAAATGGATCAATAATTATTTCCCTTTTGACTGTCAAAATTGCTTAAATCCTTGGAAGGAAGAAAGTTCTGGATCAAAATTGATACGTGTTCTATGTATCATTGTATCAGGGCAGACGTCCTCAAGGGCTGGGGCATATTCTTGATATACTCCTAATATCCCTAGTCCCACTCACTGCGTGGTACTTCTTTATCGCAGTGGCTCATCAAAATTAATTACTCCTAGACACTTACTTTAAAAAGAAAAGGCATTGTGCTCCAGAACATATCTTTTAATGATGTTCCTGTACCATGGGAATACAACGGCGGAATATTTAGGCCTCGCATGATATAAAACTATTATTTGGAAAACTCGTATTCAAAATTTGTTTAAACATGCATTCATAACTTTCCCGCCGTTGTATCCGCTTCTGAACTGAAATTCAAAACTACGTGAATAAAAGTGGGATTTACTTCGGGTAAGTACTTAAACATAAAATACTTAGTCTGGCTCCCTAAATTATAAATCTTAAGCAACTTTCGGAAACAAAACACAGATTTCCCTCTTAATAATAATTAATTATTTTCACCATTTTCTCTCTCCTTTCCTTGCTTTCTTTCGTTTTCCTCTCTCTGTTCTACCTACTAAATGAAAAATTCCGCTGGCTGGGCTCAGGAAGATTTTGAAGAAATAAACATCATTCTGCCAGACAAGAGCCAAGGTCCTGCGCTCAAATACCAAACGATGGGGCGAGGTTGTTATTTTATTGAATTGAAGAGGATTCAGTATTAAATCTCCGGAATTCCTCCTCTTAACATGAATTATGGGACAGTTGAATGTTGCTATATGGGTGCCCATTCATGTGTTTCTTTCAAAGGAAAAGATATCAACGAAACATTATCTTCGCGTCCTAAAGTGAATATTACTGAAGAGGGCCTAACGTTTTGAAATCCAATCGGACTATTTCTGGTAGCAATGCACAGGACGTGTATAGTCGACCTACTTGATGCCATTTCTCAAAATTATCGTCCAATGAAAAGTGAGAGAGTCAAATTGACGACTCGGAAGAGTCGAGCGTCTAATTGAAAAAAAAAATATGTCAAAACTTCCAAAATTGCATTTACAGTAACCTATTTTCCAACATTTAATTGGAAACCAAATGGATTTTTAAAAGAATCGTTGACACTCCCGATTTCGTGGTTACAATACTAAGTTGATCTATATGCATATAAGGAGCAAAAATGAAACAAATGCAAGAATAAATATACTTTTTATTTAGTGTATATTACAAATATTATAAAAATACTTTAAGAATACGGTTAAGTTGTACTTATAAATAGAGACACCTATACAGGACGTCTTGGATCAAACACGCAGGACTTAGTAGTCTTAAAAAATTAAATGTATCGACAAACAATAGAATTTTATTCCTTAATTTCATAACGTGATATATCTTTTAGGCGGTATTTCCTAGAAAAAAAATGTAAGTTTTCAACAAATAATTTGAGTTTCAGTGATGTTTGGCTTTATCTAGTTTACGAAAACATCCCAAACTTAGCAAAATCAGACAATCATTACTAATGTCTTCGTCATTTTAGAAACCCTGCATATCTCTGAGTAGTTTAGAGCTGCTATGTGTATCTGTATATATTTACAAAAAGAACTATACTTACACATTATATGTATAAAAAAAACAACAAAAATATATGATATATAACAGCGTTATTTATATTCATTAATATATAAAAATTAGACACACTTTACGAAAACAAAAAATGGATGTACTTTTATAATGTGATGTGTAAAATTCCATAAAACAATAAATATATATCTACCTAACATCATTCTTTGAATAAATACAAACGTAGTATGACAAATTATTAATAGCACAATGTTCGAATATTAGAATATTCTATTTTTTATGTGTACATTCTATGATAAAGCGTGTATAATCATAGACAGCTATGGGTAACCTCATCGGGACTGGCGAGCCATTGCATGAGTGTTAAATCGTCACTTACACGCGATTTTATCCTTGCTGTGTGGCACACGGGCAGTTGCGTAGCTCGATACTATAACTGTGTATCAACTCGAATCTGAAGACTGCGTATGAGTGTCGACATTGGTGTTCATGCAATAGCTCGCCAGTTGTCGATCCTTTCGACATCCGTATATGAGTAGACAGAGCTTCGGTGTTCATAGATCATCAGTGTTGTTCTGTGCGCTCTACGTCCCTTAGGCAAAGCCATCCGTCCTGCCGGAGGGACAAGGTCGGATCGACTTCGACCAGCCGCCGCTACCAACCGCTCTTCGCTCTCTAATGATCACAAGAACATTCGCTGTCAAAAGCACTGATTCAGCAGCCCACAACCCTCACGGTCATCAATGTTCAATTGCAGAGAACTAGAAATATGGCCGATATCGTTAGTTTTAAATATCTCTGTGATAACTGGTACTGTTACTTTTTGATATCGGTGACTTAAACTTTTGATGTCAGCACGACGTCGATGCGATTATGATTACACTGATATCCTGAGCAAAATACCGCGATGAAATCACATGGAGCCAACTACCAAAGCCTATAAGACACACGGTATTGCTTGCAGGCCATAGTAGTCTTACTGTGGTATACGTTATACGATTCTCGACCTTATGCATCTCATGCACATTCAAACGTAAACGGCGTGACCCCATGATCCGCCGTTGCCGTGAAACCAAGTTCCCGAAGTCGTGAACGAGTCACACTTTTTTACGGTATTTGATAACAGTCGTGATTTAGAAATATTAGTTACTAAGTTACAGTTCCTGAAATATCTGCCACCACTACGGATAGCTCCTCGCACTTCAATCGCAGCAAACTCCCTCCCGAGACGAACGCCTTCCTCCACATGAATCCTGTGACTCCCCTCTCTAACACAAAGGCTGGATCCGCCCTTGCTATTAAAGGAAATAATATTCGGCTTTGATGGCTAAATGTCCCGCCAAATACAGTGTCAACTCCGGCTTTTGTATTTTAGAGAAATCCATATACGACGGACGTAGTAATGTGTACGAGAGAGAAGCGTCCATTACGTATGTTAGAAAGAGATAGAAGCACCACGTTGCCTAGCAACTCAAGTGACGCAGTTGCGGCTTGCCGCATTTCCATCGGAGCGCTCTTTCTAACATACTAAGATTAACGTGTTACCCACAACTCAAATGATTTAATTTTATACAAATGAATAAATCTCATTGATATAATATTTGACCATTTGCTCTGTACATTGTACACTATTTTTCCGTTAATGTGAAGTCAGCCTTAGTTATTTCATTTTGCTTGAGGATTTCGAATCCACCGTTTGTCCTCATAAACCTGCAATTACAGAGACATTTATATTAGTTTGTGGAGTACTGGGGAATCAGGGGGCCGGAAATTAGTCTAGACTGGTATTTACTGGTATATGCATAGGTCTCGAGACTAGGCTGGGTGTTCTGTTGGTAGGCATGGGTAAAGCGAACTTTTATAGTGAAGTATACTCATAAGTTATATCATAAGGGCATCTAATTTTTCCGAAAAAATTCGAAAAAAACCGTTTCTAGATTTTTTCGCACGAAAAAATTAGATGCCCGAATGTTATTTGACAAGACTATTTCATAAGTAACAGATTATTCTGCATATTTTAAAAACATTACAATATTTGTTGACATTAAAATCAGAAAAATTTATCGTCGTTTTCTGGTATCCTAGGAGACCATAATTACTTGTAATCAAAGGTATTATAATTTTTGGTGACAACAGCTGTCAAGTTTTGCCGCGGGTAAACTCTAAAAAGCTGCTGACAGGTGCTGTCATACAATTTTTCCATCTCGAAACCATTTGTGATTCAATATTGCGCGTTTGTGATTGGTAGAAATTAAGACGAGGGAAATAGTAATTAGAATAGTGGAACATCCCGACCATCAGAAGTCAGATGAGTTCGATTTATCAAGGGTAAGTGGTAAAGGCCAATCAGCTTTACCGATTTATTTTTATTATCGAAGTAAAAAAAAAACACTCTTCAGATTCAGTGTTTGAAGACTATGTCTTTGAAATGTCGGCTGTTACTGCGGTAAATGTGAACCATTCTTGAAGTTCATTTTTCGATGACGCACTCGAGCATTTTAACTTGTACGTAAAGACCTTTACCGCGCTGCCTGAATAAAAATGCACGGACGCTTCATTGAAAATTGGAATATCAAAATGAGCTACGTCACCCGCAATGGTGGTCAACATTTGAAGGAATGATTTTCTAAAAAAAGGAATGTCATGCATGCTTCTTTTGTCTGTTAATAAATATAACACGATACATATGTCAGTATATTTATGGTTTTGAAAAAAGGACCTCCAAAATTAGTCACCCACTAGAACAATATTAGTTTATTTCAGATAACATTAGCGATTCACTAATTGATTTTAAATCAAGTACATATTCGATATTAGCAATGTGAATCAAGTCAAGTAGTTTTTACACGAGGTACTTGATATTACTTGATGATTCTTGCAATATAATTACCAGGAGATTATAAATACATAACGGAAGGACTTTGTGACAAGTTACATAGAAAACAATACATATTGAACAAAATATTGTCTTCATCGTATAACAAATAAAGGAACGATAAAACTGTAAACTCAAATAAAAAACATTCCTTCATCAGCTGATACAAAAAATTGAAAAATTCTTAATTATCGTTCCATTCGCTAACTACGAGTTAAGACACATGAGGGTCCTAACTCTGTTGCGCGGTTCCGTAATGGTCAGTGCGGCTTTAGAAAATTCCCGTTTAATGGACGCTGATATTACAGGGGTCGTTAAAAATTCTCTTGCTATAATGCTCTACTATAATATATTTTCATGCCTTTTCCACCACTTGTGATTAATTGCATTAAAATACAAAATACGGTTCATCGGCCTTTAGTAGAACAAAAATATAATTTGCCATGAAGTATTAAGTACTTTGAAAATAGTTGATGTCAAGTCAAGTAGAACAATAAAAAATAAAATCAAAGTCAAGCATTAAAGTTTCAAGTAATTTTATTGTCAAGTCGGTTCCACAAATATCAAGCTACTTGACTTGATGAATCCCTAGATATCAGTGAAGCAGTACTCTACAGTATTTTTAGAAGTCTATTACTAGATTGAATACATTCTGGTTATTTATATCTGGTATCATATGTATAACATTTTCTATCAATAGATATTTTGTCACTCACCTATAGTCTCTTGTTGAATTTCCACTTTATAAGTAGGATTATCATAGGCCGACTGGCTGACTCGAGTTCCATTTGTAGGTGGTGTGATCGCAGCTTTATTCTGATTGTGCCTCCTTAACAAAATCATGAGCAGCACTAATGTGCTCAATATAGCTAGAGTCGCTAAGATAGCTACAATCACCAAGGGAGCATAATAGTCCCCTGATTTTGAGCTGCTTGACCCCACATCTGCCCTAGATAGTTTATCTGAAAATACAGATTCTCTTAAAGGTGTAACAGAATTAACAATTAGCGACTTTCAATCCAAATTTTACCAACAGGAGGTACTACTATTATCTTTAGCGAAAGAACGCAAGAGGGGAAAGGGTCACCGTTGCTGCAAAAACCGATAGATTTGATGGTGTCTCTCTCAAAAAAGCCTCTTCGAGACCTGTCTGAGCAAAAGCGCTAAATTGTCAGCGGTAGCGTTAGACGGCTATAGCTTTTGGCTGTGTTTTGTCACATGCTCACAAGATCTGCGCTCTCAATATATTTTTTTGATACCACATCGTACGTATCAAGTATATTCTGATTTGTGGTGCGAAAATAGATGAAAAACGTCACCTACTAATGGTGTCTCAAGCTGGTTTTCATCCTCATCCCATACTATGGCGATGACAAGAGGACACTTACGTCTTCTGGCTCGATGTTCTGCGATATGCACAGAAGATGTCGTACCACCAATTCACGGTCGATCCATCAAGAAGTCGGAACAGCGCTGTTTTGCACTCATTAGCAACTCGTCAGTGCAGTGTAGGTCTAGTTTTCGAACCAGATGAACGGGAAGCACCTACGTCGTCTACTTGCGCACATAATTTAGAGTTCTAGAGGCTAGATCGATTTCGCACTATCGAGTAGCTAATCAGCACGAAACAGAGCTGTTTGCGGTTGGTCATGGTTACAGTGGCGGAAAGCAAACTTGTCCTTTTCAGCCATATTATGGTTTTCCGCGTTTTTTTTTTCAAATTGAAACAACTTTCCACAAACGCAACCGAACATGAAAAGTCTTAACCAAATATTTCTGCACAAAGTTGATACTTGACAGCTATGCACATGCGCTTTTCAATGTGCTGAAAATCCTGAATCTGTTGAACTGAATATGGCGTTAGCCGTTTCCAAAAGTTGCTGAAACAGCGGTGTTGTCTAACGCCTAAAATGAAAATACATGGTAAGCCATTCACTAAGCTTTCTTGGTAATAGACGCAAGAATTTATTTTGGGCAGAGGAAAGCTTTTATAGCTACTTTCAGGCAGAAAAGTTCGACAGTATTATCCTGTCGGCCTTTATTCCTGACCCTCCATCTTGCATATATATACATTCATAACTATGTACATGTACAGCCGAGCAAGTAGGAACCTACTATTGGTTTTTCTGTCAATGTTTGTCCTTTTGTACCTTGCTCAGCACCATTCGCCTCACTGCTACTGGAATATCAACCCAATCGCCCTCGCTTACAAGCGTGGCAGAATTGTCAGCAGTGAGCCTCTCGCCGAGCGTCAATTCCAGCTGTCTTTGGTAATCAACCCATCTACCACATTCGAGAGGATGATTCTGAGTATCCTCTCCTTCGTTGCCCTCTCTCTTTCCTACCCCCTTCAAGTAGCTGTCGAAACAACCATGTCCTTAGAGGAACTATGCACTATAGTGAATGTATCTGCACTGCTCCTTTATCAGCCCAAGTTTTGATATTCTGGGATGAGCCTTCTACTCCATGCACCATGACCTGTTGCATCCCCTCTCTCCTGCCATCTCACAAAAAGCCTCCTTTGTCGCTTCCAACCTCGGCGCTTTTTATAGAGTGCGCATCTCTTAGCCTGCAAATCAGTTGGTGGAATACCAGCCACCACCAGCAGTGCGTCGTTTGTAAAGCGCATTAACTGCTCCTGTGAAGTATTTAGTGTCACTCCTGACGGCCCTTCGATGGGCATCAACCATTCAGTTACACTAACAGCAGTATAGCAATATAGTTTTCCCGTTCGTCTGACCACAGACGGCCAACCATGGACAATTGTTTCGTGCTATTTGGCAAGTCTTCAGCATGATGTAAGCATGGTCTGGGTCGACAAAGAACGAAAGGTGAGCAACTCTACTTTACCCGGCTGACAATGCTAACTGGCATACAGTTCCAACAGACAGCTTGCTGTTTTCATTTTCGCAGTGGTCGATTCTGGAAATAGACGGCACCTTGTGCTGTCTTATTTCGATAGGCGAACTACAGTGCTGCCACACGAGACAATTTGAAGGCCCTTTTGAGACTCTCCGCATGTTCATGACTCTGGAATACTTCAATAGCTTAATATACCTATTGTCGGTGGCGATACTAAGATTTCTGAACCAGAAGCGAAAGCTTTCTAGGGGACCCGGAAGGGCCGAGAATAGGACTGGATGGGTTCCGTGACACAACAAAGTTTAGGACAACTATGCGGCCCGTGAAAATGAAGAACGGCGGATACCGGGAGCATCATGAACCTCAAAAAACGAATTTTCTCTACTCTGGAACCCATGTAACGGTGTGTGGGACCCCCAGTACGCATCTTAAATCCGGCTCTGTGCTTTCCGTACATTCAGTAGTATTTTTAATGAATATAGATTCCCAATTACATTCCAAGAACCATATCTCATGCACAATGTTCAACATCACTATTTCCAGCTCACATTGCCTTATATTTTCTCCCTTGGCAGATACAATTTTCCATCACGAAGATTTACTAGACCTGGATTTGTTTTCCAAAAAATGTATTACGAAGAAATAATCCTAAACTACCGTATACCATTTTGGATGCGAAATAAAACAGGATCAGTTGCTAAAGATATAATTATGTGAAATATGCAAAATGACGTACCTTGGGTAGTTGACGTTAAACCTATGTGCGGCGCCAGTCTCGGCTTCGTGACAAAGTTCTGAACGTTGCTAGTTTTCACTTTACCATTTGTGAGGTATATTTCCAACCATATCCTGTACCTAGTACCTGTAAATATTAATTTTAATGTTAATAAGTTTCTGTATTTCCCATTTTGTGACCTCCTTTAGATCAAATCTATAAGCGTATACCATAGACCGAAGATTTGAAAAGGTTAGCTAGAAAATTTAAAGTTATTGCATAAAATATACCTGGTTTCAAATCCATTATGATCGTCTTAGAAGGTGAATCCCTCTTGGCAATCTTGAACGTACTGTGGTCCTCTTTTCCACTATCACTCTGATATATTGCTCTGTATATACTGACATATTTGTCCTCTGAAAAAAAAATAGTTGTAGCGAGTTATATTTAAGAAATCCTAAGCTGGACAGCTCAGAACATGAGGACAAGTTTTAAGAGAAAGCTCTGTAGCAAGGATTCAATACACTATTGTTGACACACGGTATATGTAGACCCTAACAAATCTTATAATTGTATTAAAAACAAGTATTTATACCTGGATATGGTACGCCTGACCAAGATATTTCGACGCTTTGGCTCTTAATTTGAGTAATCTCCAAAGTAACGTTAAAGCCATACGTGTCCACTTGATTCGCTGTCGTGAAATGCACCATGGTCTTTGCGTGAAGTTCAGTCAGTTGTCCTGAAAAAATATAAAAATATTTTTAATGTTTGCTATTTGACAATAATTTTCATTACTTATTTAGAAAGAGATTTGTTCATATTTACCTGCGAACGGTATTAAGTCAATTCCCAGTTCGTATTTTGTGTTGGGCTTCAAGTTTTCCAAAGTATACGAAGTCACAGCTCTGTGGATCAGAGGAGTGGCAGCATATATTTTGCCATCAATTTCCTTGTATCTAAAAAAATAACAAGGAATTAATTATAAACTTTTCAAATTTTACTTCCTGCGCCTACTGGCCAGGAGATGTAATTGTGAAAACCTTTGAAAATGAGATATTATGTTTTTTGTATGTTAAATGACATGTACATCACAAGAAACCATGTCCGTCATGTTCGTTGGTTTGTCGTTGATATCTGTCCGCTAATCCTTGGCCCGCCTATAAGTTAAAAAGTATCGGTCGGATTTTGATGAAATTCTCACATGAGGTTTCTATTATGCCAAGGACGAAAAAGCTTTGTAGTTTTTGAGAATCGGTATAGTGATGGCGGAGCACAAAGCTAAAAACGAAAAAAATAAGAATCGCCCAAACTTCGTTTTTTGACGTTTCAAAGATTCCTGATCATTTTCAGGAAAATGTTTGCAAGGTCCAAAAAATGGAGGTTGGGGTTGTAGGTGGTTGGGGAGGGTAGATCTCAATTTGTTGATGCCAGTATATTTATATGTTTCCAACCCCGGTAATTGTCTTTAAAACGTTGATAGATATTTACAGGCGCCTCTAGTGTGTTTGTCGTGGGTTGCAGGTCTCCTTCCTTTGTGCATGGAGCCCCGCCTGCGTATGACTGCATCGTTTGCGTTCTCGATCTCGAGTTATAGCAGCTTTGCTACAGTTATTGCTCGAAGTAATTTTACAACTGTTTGGAATTATCATATATTATCGTGCACAGTGCAGTAGCATGGACTTACCTGTTTGCTACAATTCAAAAGTGGCAGTTGGGAGAGGGGCGATGGGGGAGACGTAATAGTATTTTAAGAATACTCAATTAATTGGAAAAGGAGTAAATTCATATGCAGGTTGGATTGAGAATTTTTTTTTTGTACTCCAACTACCACGAAAGCCTAAGGTCTAAACACCCATTGGGTACCGTGGGCCTATAGGGGGATACAGGGGAAAGGGGAACGCCACACGGACTCTAGCGAGGGAACACGTGTGCATGCAACATGCACACATTCTGGCTCCGCCGAGTGGTACCTCCACGTTCGACAGTCAGAGACCGTCTACCACCTACGGACTATCACAACATCCATAGCCAAGAGAAAAATTTCTCCTGGGACGGGACTCGAACCCGCACAGCGCACGGCGACTGATCAGGAGACCGAAGAGTCTACTACTGCGGCCACCGCTGCTGCCTACTAATGATGGAATATGGGATTCATCGTACATATACCTACATCTGAGAGTAAAAAAGCTCATCCAGATAACCAACGTACATTTAGCTATTATCGTACACCGAGTATCGTACATCGTGCCGTATTGAAATTTACCATACAAAAACGATAATTACCGTACGTCTGGCAGGGCTGAGTTATAGTGTTGGGGCTGGCGCTTATGGTTCATCATCGTTGTCAGGTAGTTATTTTCCGTAGGACAGGAAAGGAATTTATACTGTTATCGACGGTTAGCAGACTAGATCGATTTATTTTTTCTGTTATATAATTTTTTCCTCGACTTGTGTCGAACATCATCTTCTACACACTGATGATAGCGTTGCATGGGCAATGTAAACTCAACCTACTTGACGTCATTTTTTCTATTTATGATAAATAAAATTTTGCCATGTCAAAATAGAATCGTATATAGAATAAGATCCTTTTTTAGAAACGTATTTGGATCAACAAGAGACCCATTTAATTGTCCAAGGATTCACTGGTTTGGGTCATATAAATAATGAATGCATGGATCACACTGAGTCAGACTGCTTGATTCCATTTTAACACGATCTCTGATTACCTTAGTTGTACTCCATCAATAAATTGAAGTTCGTATTCCGTGAACTTCCTCCAGCTTACTGTAACCCAAGTAGAATTGACATCCACTACAGATAGGTCTGGTTCTATAGGAATACTTGGAGGCAGAGTGGTTATCTGGATCTAGAAAATAGACATATATTGATAATCCTTCATGTTTGTCTGACGTCTAAATGAAACCACATATGCTTGTATTACTTTTTACCTACACAACGTTTCCGCACCACGGCGACATTACAATTCTGATGACCGAATTTTTCATTTGAACTTGAAAAAGGCTAACGTGGTCGTGTCAGTAAAGAGTAATTCAAATATATGTGATCAAATCACCAACAAAGCGTTGAAGCAGCTTTCGCTGAAGGCCCTGACATATTTGGTGACAACAATCAATATGACCCTCAGAATCGAGTACGTTCCTGCTGGGTGGAAGACTGTTGAGGTCATCATGATTCCAAAGAAGGTGGGTTCGATATTTCCTCAGGATTACCGTCCCATAAGTCTGCTGTCAGCTCCTTCTAAGCTCGCCGAAAAGGTGATTTATCGTCACCTTGAGAATTTTTCGTCAAATCACTATGTGATTCCTGACGTTCTATTCGGTTTTCGGTCCGAGCATAGCACCGAGCTACAGGCAGTCAGGCTGGTGGATGTCTCAAAAGCCTTTGACAAGGTGTGGCATGCGGGCCTTATAAACTAATCCAAAAGGGTTTTCCTTTTTGGCTTCTAAAATTACTGAAATCCTTTCTTGAAGGAATGAAGTTTTGGATCAAAATTAACAACGTTTTGTCAACAACACGGCCAGTACGGGCCGCTGTTCCTCAGGGTTCGGTCCTAGGACCAATCCTTTATTCGCTTTTTATCCATGATGTCCCTTACCCCAGCAACTGTGAAGTCTACCTCTATGCTGACGACACTGCACTTGTCGCCCAGTCATGTACTAGTGATCTGGTTCACGCTGGGTTGCAGACTGCGGTGGAAGAAGTACTAGAGTGGGCGGAACGGTGGCTGATTAAAATTAATCATTCGAAAACGCAGGCTATTTATTGTACAAAAAAACGTCGTGGCCCACCAGCAGAGGTCTCTGTAGACGGCAATCGTGTACCGTGGACAAATTCTGCCAAGTACCTCGGTGAGCTTGATAAACAAAGTTCGCCTATATAAAATGATTATTAGGCCAGCCATTACTTATGCATGTGCGGCTTGGTGTTTTCTTGCCAAGACACATATTCAAAGTCTTCAAGTTCTTCAAAGTAGAACTTTGCGAACAATTTGCAACGTTCCATGGTATGTCTCAAACGAGACACTACACAGAGACCTTGACATTCCTTAATTGAAGGATTATGTCAAACTTCAAGCGCAGCGACGTTATAGTCGAGCGGAATCGCACAGCAGCCCTCTGTTGCGCGATTCAGTGGACTACAGAGTGGAGCAAGTTCATAAACATTCAAGGCCATGTCTTGCACTGTAATCAAAAATTTGTTTACTTCACCTCAGAATGAATCCGTGTACCAAGTCAAAAAGCCTAAGTGTCTCCTCTTAAACTAAACACTTCTGTTTTTCGTTGCTCTTCTCCTTTTTTCCCTTTCCCTTTCTTTTTTTCCTTGACATTCTCTTGTTTCTGGGCAACCAGTACTGACAGATTCGACTAACGTACACTAGATAGTGACTAATGGGCAAAGGTCCTACAGACCGCCCAGACAAACAAATTAAGAATAGTATATATGTGATCATTTAGCGATTAGACAAACGTCGTGTATGAAAACCACAGGATAAGCTTCAAGTGATACATTATACAGTGTGTCACCATTCAATCTACGAAGAGAGTGTATTTGACAACATTGTACAGATACTTCTAAATAGCGGTATCATATGATTATTTAATTGCATTTAAAAATCTCTTGTTTGGAATGTCCTGTACAAAGAAAATATATTTCACACCGATTTCTTTACCTCTGTTGGTGTCTTGATCTTGTAAACCCTACTGGAAGGTGTAGTGTGCAGATCTCTCAATGTCACTGTAATCTTGACTTTGTATTCAGTATCTGGCTTAAGATCTAGGAGGTCAAACTCTAGAGATGCGGTAGCAATCAGGTCATTTGGTGGAGCGAATACCTGCAGCATCCATGTTGAGGGATCATTGGCGCTGAAACAAAATATTACAAAATAGAAAATATTTTTTAGGCCGTATAGTGGAAACCAGAAATAATGCTAGTTTTTAATAGTGGCAGATCATTCTACGTAAATACTATTTCCTGATAATAAAATTAATAAGACATTGACATTTACAATACATCACAATAAATATCAAACAAGACATCTACTAAAATGACCGAAACGACGCACTTCTGGTTTCAAAATAAATGTTTTCCGGTACAGTCGAAATAATATAAAAGGCCGATGAACAAATAAAACATTGTAAATACTGAACTC
Organism: Acanthoscelides obtectus; assembly: GCA_963669975.1. Classification (NCBI taxonomy): domain Eukaryota; kingdom Metazoa; phylum Arthropoda; class Insecta; order Coleoptera; family Chrysomelidae; genus Acanthoscelides; species Acanthoscelides obtectus. The sequence goes on from CAVLJG010000001.1 coordinate 36,268,000, forward strand.
CAAACCAACTTTTTTTTTTGAACTTTAAACAATAAAAAACTAATTATTGCCATAAAAATTAAGGCTCAGTGCCATTTAATATTTGACTAAAACGAAAATAATAGATGGTATGTATAAAAACAAAATCGTAACCATATATGGTCTCGAAACTGAAATACTAAATTTTAAGTTTGAACCATACAAAACTAAAAAAATACGGTGGCCAACTATCTATATGTCTATATGTTGTTTTAAATTTTTTAACATCCCTACTTTCAGTTAGAATATGATTGTTGAATTGAAGCGTGGGACAGCAGCAAAATTGCTGTCACCATTTTTGTGTGTTTGAGGCCTTTCTGTAGTATCTTATAGTTTTCAGAGTCCTCAGTTCAGTGGTGTATATAGAACTTACGAGTAAAGAGAGAAAATACAAAAACTTTTGTATTCCTGCATTTTCGACCAAAGCCTATTTCCTTGATAAACCGGGTGCGCAGATCACGGAAAGCTATATTTTTCCGTCCAAATAATGCTACACGTGACTTTTCCTGATGCCCATATTCAAAATTAAGGAGAGGCTGTCTAGATAAGTGGTAAACATGACAAATACACTTACGCCTACGATTTGTCAGCGCAATTTACGGTTGGACCCAATTTTAATTACAAATATACATTTCTCTTTTGTTACTAAGCTAAGCCGTGTAATATTTAAGCGTAAGACCCCAAAAGATTATTAAATTCGAGATGATATACATATTTAGCTTTTGTTTTCATAAAGTTAATAATCACACTTTTAGCAGGCGCTCTCCGGAAATGAATGACAGCTGATTATCTAGTAATATCTGAAAATTCCCCATATCGGCACAAGACTCATAATTCTGACGGATTGGTCAACGCCAGGTAGACAGATTCGAATTTTGTTTTGATTTTTTTCACGCTACAGATTCATTTTGAACTTGTTAACAGCTCATTTATTTAGAAAAGTTCATTTGCAAATAAAACACAACACGCCACAAACAAGTTTTTCTCGATTTATACTCGATCCATTATTGCCAACGTTTCAGATTAACACACAAATGTCACTGATCAGCTGTTCACCTCAGTAGACGTCAAAGCGTGATAGATACTCGTGAAATAGGGTATATGTTTGAGATTCAAATACTTTCTAACCTCAAATTGGGTATTTGACCAATCGTCGTGTATTTGACATGATTGCCAGTTACCCTTAACGTCCGCAATCACATTCATTACATGAGGCGTTTTTGACGATTTTACAACCCTCTCAGATGTCTATTTGGCTCGACCCAACAGGGAAAACATACATTTTTCAGTGTTATTGCTTTGTTATTTTTATTTATGACTACGATCCCCTTCCCACTTCAGTTGGCCCAACTATTGAAAAGTTAGCTTTTTTCTTATCAAACACAAATAATAAAAATGTAGCATTGTGTTATAGGTTTAAAATATTAACAATGAATATTTTGATAATATATAGTAGAAAACACCAACTTTATCACTCCCTAATCAAATTTGCAGCATAAAAATAACACATGTTGCAATTACAGAATACGTTTAAAATAGTTTTGGGTAGTTAAGGTTTTCAAAATGGGTAGAGGAAAGGTTATTAGTGAGAAAATTCGGTTACTGATAATTAAATTTTTTAATTCTGGGAAATCAAACTCAGAAATTGCAACTTTATTAGACTTATAGCGGTACAGTGTGAGAAATATTGTTAGAAGATATAACGTAACTGGTTCAGTTAATATTAAGCCACGATATGTGAAAAAAGTAATATCACAAATGTCGACCGAAGAGCATTAAGAAGAATAATCGTGAAAAACAGACGTGCCAATTATTTACAATTAAGTGCTCTGAGGAGTGACGCTGTTGGAAGGAGAATTTCGAGGTCCACAACTCATAGAGAGGCCCACAAACAGGGATTTAGCACTTGCAAGGTAAGTTTTCGTATAAAAAAAGTGAAGTAAAAACCCTAAAGTTGGACAACTTGTTTATAGGCCAAAGAAAAGCCACTATTAACTCCACTGAAAAAGAAAAATCGGCTTAGATGGGCTAAAGAACATAGACAATGGACACCTCAACAATGGTGTGCAATACAATGGAGTGATGAGGCCCGATTCGAAGTTTGTGTTGGTGACAGTCGCAGTAGAGTTATTCGCAAAAAAAATGAAGCATTCCATGTTGACTGTCTGAAGAGAAAAGTGAAATTTCCAGCATCCATTATGGTCTGGGGTAGTATGTCATCAAAAGGAGTAGGAAGACTTCATTTTATTGATGGAAATGTGGATACAAACAAATATTTGGCAATTTTAGAAGAATCGCTTTTACCAGTGATGGAAGAATGTTTGACATCCGGCGAAGATTTTGTGTTTCAGCAAGATGGTGCAGCGTACCATACCTCTAAAAAGGCTATAAAATGGATGGAAGAAAATAATGTACCACTTTTGAAATGGGTTTCTAGCAGTCCAGATCTGTCACCTATTGAAACTTTGTGAGATGAAAAAGGATCTACGACAACATCCTGCTCGTACAATCATCGAACTGAGACAAAAGCTTCAAGAAATATGGGATTGTTTTACACCAAATTTTTGCCAAAGCTTGGTTAACACTATGCCCCAAAGAATTTCAGCCATAATGAAAAATAAAGGTGATGTTACCCAATGATAATCTTTCAATTGTTGCTTTGTTAACTTCGCGCATTTATTCGCACATTGTTTATTTGTTCAGATGTTCTACTAGTTATAGGTCTAAGTGATTTCAAATATGTATTTTTTACGACTAGAGTGTATCTAAAATGTTTTTGAGAAAATAAATTGTTTTAAATGTAAATAGTTTCGTCATGTTTAGTTTATAAAGGCATACTTTGGTACAAAAATTGAAGTGGGCCAACTGAAGTGGGAAGGCGCTAGTTTATCCTAATTCATATCATGAAGTCTAAGGCACGATCTGAAGACTGATTAGTGGAACCAAACATATCCACGCGATTTTCAGTAAAATCGTCTGATTCAACTTTACTCTGATTCACCCACTCTGACTTGTTGTCGCTTGCGTACAGAAGCTCGGTTTCTTGCCTTTGACCAGGCCTGCTGGGAAGGGAGGAGGTGTATCGTGGTCTTTTGTACTGGGAAAACTTTGCTCCTAGGGTCAACCGGCGGGGTTATTTCGTAAAAAACCTATATAATGTCAAAAGAAAAAATGATAAAATGTCAGCTTGTTGACTAAGTAGGCGAGTGTGTGAATAGTTCATTCCGCGCTTGCTACAAGTGAGCATGAAGTGAAAACCTACATAACGTCACAAATTATCGCTGAGACCAATAAACGAGCACAGAAAATTCATTTTTTCTTACCCCAATAAATAAATATATATGTATAAAAAAAATTTCTTACTTTTTATCATGGGTGTATCTAACTTCGACCCTTCCATGTAAACCCACGATCACCCTAGGTACCATGAAGGCCAATCTCACGGTATGTGAATCTATGGCTTCCAAAGTGTGAACCACAATTTCATCTTGAGGTGCCTGTGGGTGTTGGAAACCGTTGAACGGATGACCATTTGGCAACATCCCGTTGATTCCGTGGTTGTCTGGAAAATAACGTATAAAGTAAGGCTGAAGAAGACCTTCGACTCAACATCTGGATGCACTTGTCACCTTATTCAAATGCTTAAAGTTGTAGGTATAGGTATATAACTATTTCAACGCATCTTACAAGAATATGAACAAACCTATGCTGTATTTGCATGTTCACAAACAATATCTATCGTCACAACTATGTTGCCAAGTGGGATCGCAGTAATTTCCTTTTCATTTTTAGAAAATTGTTTATTCATCAACACGTTAATCTTCCAAGGACCCTAAACCCTCCCTCGTAATTATTTCTAAGGCTTCGGATTCTCAGAATTTCAAAACGTCGGAAAAGAAAATCTCATAATCTTTGGCAACAGTTCGACAGGTGGCAACGTTGGAGCCTAAATACGGTGTTCGACACATATAAGCAAAAGTGGCTACATGGGCTTGAAATAAAGAAGAAAATACAAATGAGTATTTTGATGTTAATATGTTTTATTTATCCGTCTTCAAGGTCACATTTCGTTTCTTCCTTTTCACCTTCCTATAGACTTTAAACGGTCCTGTAACATGCTGAGATTGCGAAAAACCGTCATTGCAATTTCAAGATGGCACCGCGCAAAGCCCAGGACCGCTTAGGGTAGCCATTCCCGCTTCTAGAAGAATACAGCCTTCCAAAGCGACAAGCGAGCATGAGGTTCTCTGTCTTTATTTTAATATACCAGATACGTCACCCTCATCCATCGTCCCAAAAACGCAAAAATTTTTCTGAAAACGCGAAAACCTATCCATAACTGTTTTTTTTTATACTCCAACTACCACGGAGGCCTAAGGCCTAAGCACCCATTGGGTACCGTGGGGCTATAGGGGGATACATGGGAAAGGGGGACGCCACACGGACTCTGGCTAGGGAACACGTGTACATGCAGCATGCACACATTCTGGCTCCGCCTACAAGATCCGCCGGGTGGTACCTCCGCGTTCGACAGTCAGAGACCGTCTACCACCTACGGACAATCACAACATCCATAGCCAAGAGAAAAATTTCTCCTGGGACGGGACTCGAACCCGCACAGCGCACGGCGACTGATCAGGAGACCGAAGAGTCTACTACTGCGGCCACCGCTGCTGCCTAAGATGATGTATGTTGGCATCAATTACAGGGTGATTCACAAGTCATGACCAAAAAAGAAACAACATACACGGGACCGCATGTTAAGGGGGGTCTCCTATGTAACATTTTTCCCTCGAGGGCTTCATTAAAGATAATATCCTCAAAACCGTCAATTGGAACGAACAAAAATTTGGTATGTGGATTTACCTAAGTACTGTCCACATTCAAAAGTATTTACTTAAAATTAACGTGCAGCAGTGCCGGAGATACAGGGGATTAGTTGCATTATTTTTCCCATTAAAAAAAGTACACCACTGTTTTTTTTTTACAAAACGCGCAATTTTTCGAATTGTACCTTCAACTTGCTACAAATAATTACTCTTGTGTTTTTCTAGAGTAAAAATGAAACAAATTAATAAAAACCTTTGGGGTAGGTTGATGTCTGTTAGGAAATCTACGTTGAAACTCCCGAGAAGCCGCTAAATCATTTCCATGACAGAACCCGTATACAAAATAATACGGCGTCATCATTGCTAAATTCCATTTCACAATACTCAAAAATGGAAATAAGAATTTCTTGATTTCTAGATGGTAGTAGTAACGATAACAACCATCTAACACAACATTGACAAACTATCTCCCAAGAAACGTCAAGTTGGTATCAAGGCCTCCTATTTTAGTTTGAAACTAATTGTATCTCAGCTCTTCATGAATGATCTAACTTCTATTTTTATTTTTATGAAAACAGTGCGCTCCAAGGCAAAACACAAGAGTAAATATTTGTAGCAAATTGAAGGTAAAATTCGAAAAATAACACGTTTCGAAAAAAACAGTGGCGTACTATTTTATTTGAAAGAATGCAAGTAACCCCTGTATCTCCGTCAGTGGTGCACGATAATTTTAAGTAAATACGTTTGAATGTGGACAATACTTAGGTAAATCCACATACCAAATTTTAGTTCATTCCAGTTGACGGTTTTGAAGATATTAAAAAAAATTTTTTTATTTTTAAACTTCAACTCACCGTACCTTTTTAATGAAGCACTCGAGGAAAAAAATATTACATAGAAGATTCCCCTTAAAATGCGGTCCTGTGTATGATGTTTCATTTTTGGTCACGACTTGTGAATCATCCTGTATAAAAGTGTGGTAAAATACAGAGATTAAAGATTGATATAGGCAGTCAAGTGAATATTTTAAATTATACTGATTTATAAACTCAATATAGATAATATTTACTTGAAATGCCCACCTACCATATCAGATTCTGGGCATAACCTATTTATTCGTAGATCGTATGTACTCGTATCTTTAACCTTTAACACTATGCAAAAATGTCTATGTTCATCTCGTGGCTCTATACTGGTCCTCGAAGCTGCTACTAGCTTAGAAATTAGTACCTCTTCAAACATTTTGTGTTAATGAACTCAAAGCTTTTAATCAAAGTAAAGACTTTCATAAGTAATAGAAAAGCACAAAAATGTATTTAGTAGCTTAAGTAAAATAAAAAGCTCGTACAAAATTACATTACAGTGTATTCTGCCAACAGTATGCACTGAGTAATTTTAAAATTCGCCTCTCATTAATCCTATCCAATCTTCAGTATGGATTTTTCGGAGGACTGTTGATAAAATATATTGTCATCACAATTGTCATTCATTCTTGGTGGCCGAAGCGTCGTCAGCAACAACAGTATTTCAAGCCTAAGTGGTTTTATTTAGCATCCGAACAAACATGGAGGAATAACAGCATGAAAACCTCAGGATAAGTTTTAGGCATATTTTGGGTTGGTATGCTGGGCCAAAGTTGGCTAATTCTTGAGTTTCGCTGACTGTAAAGTATATTTTAATTTAGACTAGGTAGGACGAGCCAATCAAGGATTTGTTTGTCTCTTAATTTCCATAGTCTGTAGTGAGAATCAAAGTGCACCTGACACGAGTCAATTTTTTGACATTCTGTCATTAAATTCGTATATTTAGTGTTATTTCTCGAAAGTGGGAGTGTTTGCAGATAATTGTGGTGTTGGACGATTTCAGGACATGGTACTTCTTACATAATTTACCAAGAGCGGCACAAGTCTAAAGAAGGTAGATGTTTCCACCGGTAAGCGTTATTATTATATTGATACAACGCTGACAGTTTGGTAGCTATTAGTAGAGAAATGAGTCAAAAGTATGCACTAAAACTATGCAATTTTGGCGATGAACAATGCAATGTAAAGATATAGGCTGATAATATATTCGAATTTGTTTGTATAATCTGCTGGGTTTTCTTTACACAAAATTGCATTTTCTGTGTTTACTGCTGAAGGAATCAATTCACAAGTGATTGTTCTGTATAATTAAAATAATCCTACAACGTACAAATGCTTCTTAGGATCATATTCGAAATTCCTAATAGCAAGTATACGTTATGATAGTCATTATTTAAATGCGTGATAAGTTTCATATAACATGGGGGTCAAAACGGCATTTTTTTTAGAAAAAAGCGACCTTAAAATAAAATAAAATCTGACAACGCCGCAATGCCTGACGCAAATTACGACGGAACGCAGTGTAAATAAAGATGGAGTTTGTTATTTTTGGCACTTAGGTATTATTTCATTATTTGATAATCTACTCGTAATATGCAAACAATTAAAAAAAAGGAACCACTAGCTGTCTCAGCGCTTCACCTAGTGTGTGAAAGTTTATTGAATGTATTAAAAAAATCCAGTTATAAATAGGGAACACAATTTTGATACATACATATTTTTCTTTTTAAAACCCACACTGCACTTTTTTTGTATTTGAAGAAGGTGTTCAAAATGTCGTCCTCCACTTTCCACACAAGCTTCATTACGGCGAACCCAGTTTCTTCTTACACTAGGTCCTCGAAGTTGTCCAGTTATTATTTCAGCCGCATAACATTTTTTTTCGCGAAGTTGTACTTCAGTTGTTATTGGACCAGCCCGATAAACCATCCCTTTAAGTTCTATCCAACACCAGAAATCCATCGGATTGAGGTCAGGAGATCTTGCTGGCCATTTTCGAGGATCAGGAGCATTTGGACCAATCCAGCGATTTGGATAATGTTAATTCAAATACTGACAACGTTGTGGGTCACTCGATAGGGCCAATTACCTGGTAGTCAAGAATACCCGTCCGAATATTTATTTTAAAACGTTGTTGGAAATGACCTTCACGAATGGTATTAGGATTTGCTTGGGCCAACGTATGAATATTATGAAAATTTAATATCCCGTCTCGCGTAAAAGTATCTACATCCGTCGCTAGAATGTTTTTAAAAACATCCGGATTTACAATGTTTTTATGCAAAAACTGACAGAATGTTAGTCTGCGAGGATAGTCTTCTGGTAACAAGGCCTGCACTCGTTGTACATGGTAGGGATAAAGTAAATTTTCCCGTAGGATTCTATGGACTATGGTATGCGATAGTCCTAGCTGCATTGTTTTCCACGATAATTTGTTCCTCCTGCTCTACAGTAACCTGTCTTTCACGAGTGCGACTATTAGTGGGCTGAACACTTCCTCTATCTCGAAGTCTTTGGTGCACTTGCACAAATGTCCTCCGGTCTGGGTGTACCCGTTGGCGAAATCTGTCGCAATAAATTTGACCTGCAAGATTTGAATTCTGACGAGCTTCACCGTAAACTAACAACATGTCAGAGAAGTCTTGATTCGAGAACATTGTAAATAAACACGACGACGTACGCGAACAAAAACAAAGCAATACGCCCGATGCCCGATAACTAACGACTGTTACCGTTTACGATCGATTGCCGGTAATTACCCAATTTAAAAACGTTTTAGATTGGATTAAAAAAATTAGTAAGATTGTGGTGATTGTGGTCGATATAAAGCACTTGACAATCTATTGACTTTTGGACCATAGGTCATACATATGAACTTTTTGACTTGACTTGACCCCTCCTATTACCCATTTCAATAATGACTACCATAACGTTTACACCCTGTATAGTGCGTATTTAGGTATGCAGGAGATATCAACGGTAGATGAATGAAGAAAACTTTATTATTTATTATTGTTTTACACTGTAGTGACTGACTCATGTTTTACTTATAGCATTTGCTTTTGTTGGAACTGGCGTTGCACTTTGCATATTTTACGATCTGACAAAACCAGATTATACATGGTGTTTCCTAACTGAATGTCAATATTTCAGGTGGCGATTCATGGGTCCATTTTAGGAAGAAACCTTCATATGAAATTACATCCTAAACGTCTCAACTTTTGAGATATAGGGTGGTAAAATTTCAAAGTAAAAATATTGTTAATATCTGTAATACCACTTTGTATTTTAATGAATTTTTTTACACATTTACTATGTATCAGGAGGCATCTTCTGATGCGTACGGAATTTCAAATGCTTATTTTAGCTGTAATCGATGGTACGCCACTGATATCTCTTAAAATAAAAAATATTCTCCACGGTTAAAACGATATCGTTAATATGACAGTGTAAAATAGCTTATATTTTTTAGATGAAAGCCGTTTGTCGGATGGAAAAAATCAGGAGATCACATTTTTTCTTAAATGAATACAGATTTAATTTTTTTATTTTAAGAAAAGTCAGTAGGTCAGTCGGAATACCGCATGCGTAAATGTTATCTTCAGTTTTATTTGACATTAATCGTACAATATAGTCATAATAAGACTTAATTTCAAATTAGGTTAATGATAACGTTTACTTATGTCGTATTTGTTATTGCTAAATCACTGCTTCTTAAAAGGATCTCGGAGAAATAGTGTTGTAGTGCGTATTTTTCCTGGAGATATCAACGGTAGGTGAGACAAAAAACCTCTTCCGATTTGCAATATTGTTGAATGCCCAACCACAGCTTAGATAACAATCAGTTATGAAACTCCCCTGTCAGTGTCAAAAACGGCCGCCATTTTAATATGGTGTGTACTTGTGCAAATGTTTAATCTTGATGTTTTTTACATGGGTTAAGTTGAGAAACAGCTACGCTGACACTTCGCCTTTTTACCTGTGCTACATTGTACTGTGTAAATAAAGTACTGTTATTATTATTACTATTTCGGCGAAGAAGTCGAACGTAAATTCCCCCAGTATAACGGTGACAGAGGTTTAAGTGCTCAGTAGCATCTGGTGTTGCCTCGTGTCATGCCAGCGGCCGCAGATATTCTTCGCAAACTTAAAATAATAGTATTTCGATGTGTACCGGCTGCTGCTGAGCACTAAAAACTCTTTCATATTTGTACTGGGGGAATTTACGTTCGAATTTCTCCGCCGAAATGGCGGCCGTTTTTACACTGAAAGGAGAGTTTCATAGCTGATTGTTATTCAAGCTGTGACCTAACGTTTTTATTATAATATGTTATCTTAGTTTTTGGTAATTTCAAATAGGTAATTCGTCAACTGTCTTAAAACATTTGAACGTATCTTCTAATTTTGTAGTAAAGTTTTAATGTTTTTGAAGTATGATAAATATGGTGAATTTTAAAGACATTCCTGTAATTATTAGTTTCATTTATAAAATGAAAAAATGCGAATTCATTTTTGGCACAACATTTTACTTGTGAATTTTGGAGGAGTTGTATTGGCAAAGTACTGATATTCCATTAAAATGTTCATTTTGCAAAATACCACAGTTGCATATATTGGCATCTGGATATCTGATGGTACATGAGATCTCCCGCTTGGCTCTGGATTTCTGATATTGTCAACAGATGTGGAAACCTGCCTATATTTCAGCACCACTTACCCTGTATGCTATTGTCAGTGTTGCAGGTCCACTTCTTACAGCACTCATCTTCTGAGGTATGACTGATGGTAGCAAGATGCGGAGGACAGTTCAGACTTGGTGGCGGAAGAGCTGTTACTGGAGGACATATGTCGTGACATTCTACTTTGCCCATTTCGCAGTAACACCTGGAGAACACCAAAGAACAAACATGAGAAATACAGTGATTTTTCTTTTGATTACTAATAAAGAGAAGCAACATAGGTCAGTTTGAATCAAGCGTGGAAAATGTCGTCGGAACATGTGAGCAGTATACGAGTACTTCTTAGCCCTTAGGGGAATGGCTTTCGGGTAGAACTCGACCCGCAATCGAAACCAAATGAGCGGTAAGGCGCTACGTTAGTCAAGGTACAGTACTGTGTTTTGGAAGCATTAAGCTGTACCATATTGCTGCGTCTCCAAGCAGATATAACTGCCAGACCTGTCATCAGAAAATAAATTGCTGCTAATCTTCTTCTCTCCAGCTCACCGGCAGATATCGGCTTGGCGCTATAAATCACTGCATATAAAGTGCTGTCATAAGCAAAGCTGTGGACCGAATTTATCGTACAGGACATGAGGTCGTTGATATAGGTACTCAGTGACATTAGAAGCTTTACATCCAGAAAATATTTTCTTCAACTTTGTTTTTTTGCAACATAATGACTATATTTAAAGCATGCTGCGGCAACAATGTCAACGTTTTATCTTTGTTTTCGTTTACCTTTGTTAAAATAGTATCTCTTAGTTTTTGTAAAGAAATGAGTTTCTGAGAAATGAGTAGTACATATATTTTTAGTTATTGCCCTTTCATTTACTAGTGTTAAGGTTAACAAAATGCCAAGATGTCCAAATTATCACCATGTTAGCGACTTTGACAGGGGTAGAATTATTGCGTTTCGAGATGTTGGTCAACGTTTCAACTGGAGCAGAGAACGACAACAGTGGGAGGCAGAATGACATAATGTCATCTTCAGCGACGAATCGCGATTCCGTCTAGGTACGCACGATGGTTGCATATTCAGTTCGTTCGCAACGCGCACGCAGGTGCGAATCGTGCTCGGTTTTTATAGCCCGGTAGATTGAGAATATAGAAATTCGGAATCTGTTCAAAAACGTTTATTTGTATGGCCAAAAAAGTATAAAGCTATTCGGCATGATCCAATATTGGATGGAGCGATCGTCATAAAGCCGAAAATGGCACGTTCTGAACGTTCCACTAGCACGCGCTTGCTTTTGTAATAATATCATGCCCCGTCTAACAGAAATCCCGAATCTCGGGATAAAACCGTATTCGGGGAGTTCAAAATATAACTGCAAAACTTGGTATTTTGTAATCAGGAGAATTTGGTCTTTCGTTTTGCGGAAAAAATCATACCTATCTCGATTCGTAACAAATTTTTGTATTGAAGAAGACAAAGTACTCCGAAAAATGGCTTGTCACTAGTACCTTTGAGGCCCTAAAACTTTGCTTCATCGAAATCTGACGGGAATTCTAACAGTCAGGCTCGTTTCCTACGCTCAAAATGTTTATTTTTCAATCACTGTATAATTTTTATCTTGCATACATATAGTAGCAATAGACCAGGACAAAGCCGGAAACACGGCGGACTTTGTCATGTATCGAAAAGTAGCATATAGTCGAGGAACTTTAATAAATCGAAACTTTTTAACGGAAACGAATAAAGAGATTAAAATACTTTCATTCTGAAGTCCGAAGTATGGGCTTTCTTATGCGAAAGGGCCGTAGCTCCGTTATCTTTGGAGGAGGTAGAAACTGAATATCGAACAGCACGAAAATCTACACTTTTTTCGACTTTTACAGCTGTTTTAAAATGTTCTTCGTCCTCCGATAAAACCTTTCGCGAACCGTTAAAAAATCCGGAAAAATCGCGCCGATGTTGAAACCCCCCGATCCAGAAGTGAAAAAAAAAATACAAAAGATCACCGCTTAAAACGTGGAGAACGGCGTGATATTGGATTTGCTGTTGAGAGGCATGTACACAGGACTGTTGGAGTAATGGTCTGGGGGGATATTGCCTACGGTAGTCAATCTCCCCTTCTCTTTGTTCAGAGCAATATGACTGCTGCGCGTGATGTTGATGATGTCCTACAAACCACTTTACTGCCGTATCTAGAGGGCCATTCACACGTCCTTTTTCAGCAAGGCAACGCACGTCTTCATATTGTTCGCCATACTACGGATTTTCTTCAAATGTTTTTCCGTGGCCACGTGAACATGTGTGGGATATGATGGGGAGGAGACTATCCACTTTGAACCATCCGTCACAGATTATGCCATAGCTAATTCACGAAGTTCGAGTTGCTTGGTGCCACAACCAGACATCAATCATCTCACTGTGTCGATGCCTAGTCGTATACAGGAGTGTATTCAGCTGCGGGGTCGCCCAACACATTATTAATTTTTTTCTTATTACTTGTCAATAACATTTCGTGAGAATATTATGTTTCATTCTTGATGTACAACCTCATTGCCAAAAAATCAAGTTGAAGAAATTATTTTTTCTGGGTGTTACACTTCTAATGTCACATAGTAGAAACAATATCACAACGCAATAACATTGTGGGATGAAGGACCCTTCAATTCCGATGGATTTGTTGCGGCCAGAGAGGAAGTCCGCTTCTCTGGGAGGCCATATGATGGAAGATTGCATGAGAAGGCAGCATGATCCAGCTGACTAAAACCTTTCGTGATATCAAGAGCAACGACATGAGCCTCAGCACATGACTGGAAGAGCGTACTTCACAGAGCATTGATTAACGTATTTAAACTGAAGATGACAAATCAAATACTGTATTCCGGCATCCAAAAAGGGATCAGAATGATACTAGCGCCATCTATGCGACATTCGCTGAAGCAAACACTCTCACTCTTTTCAAAGTAGATTTCATTTTTGTATTCTTACCGTTTGTCACATCCAGTGACATTCGAAGGTAATTCATCCCAATTCTTAAAATTCTGTCCTTTGTATTCGCATGATCCGTTATTTACGCATTTGATGCTCTCTGGGCAGCAAACAGGCGGTTTCGCTGCGAAGTTCTTCGGGATTGTTTCCCACTGAACACAGTTTGGGTCCAGTACATCGATTCCAAAGTATGTGGGGCATTGAAGTTTCATACACTTCATTCCTAAATAAAGAAACATATAGACAGTAGTAATAATAATAGTTTTAAGTTTATGTATCATCCGCTTCTCGAAATATAGAGGCATAAGTGAGGTGTGAGTTTGAGAAGTCGATTTTGTAAACATGGATGACATCACATTTGGGATGTAAAAGTGTGCCTGGACATGAAAAATAAAAATGATTACCTGTTTCTTGGCATAAGCACAAGGAGGTACATTCATCATTGTATTCCTCTCCAAATTTGAAACTCTTCCCTTTGTAACTGCAGCCCTTTGTATTTGCCTTTGAGTACTTATTTCCTAAAAATGACCGATTATATTAGTAGATGTCAGAAAGTTTTATCAATCACAAATACCGCATACATACACGCTAATGTTAACCGGATTTGACATTGAAGTCAAGTGATTCATTTATGGTGAAAGTCAAGACATTGATAGTGTATGGCGATACACGCACCATCTCCATGAACTGATTACACAAATATCAGATTGTCTTTCATCTGAGTCGTATATCACACTAACGAGTATCAATGAAACCGAAACGATGTAATTTTAGATATTACGACTTATTATCAAATCTTATACATACCCAAGCTGTTGTTCTCGATTTCGACAGTATCATCGCTTCCATCAAGCCTTAAATATTTCCCAGCGCTTTTGACAAATAAGTAACCGCCTGGAGATAATCTATAACTAATCCACTCTTTCTTATCATCGCTGACATCGATTATGATATTGTCTTTTGCAGTGTGGAAATGCTCCTCTTCGTGGCCATTTTGGTTGATATCCCCGATTTCTTCACTAAAAACGGACAGTTCTGTCAGCTCAGGTTTTAGAACAGATTGAACATGTTCTGGCAACGATTTTCGGCGGCTGTTTGAAAATCGTTGCTAAAACATGACTATTACAGCTGGTAGTACAGTGTGTCCTTAAATATTTACACACTCCCTGATGTTCATACAGAGCACACAGAACCGTTTGGTATTGGAGGAAGGGCTTTCAGTCAAAGTCACAGCAGTCCTATTGGTCTTTTTATACGCCTGGTGATATGAACCAGCAAAATCGAACGCTTCCTCAGAATAGATTCTTGTATTAATAGGGCAGCTGAGCGTTCAGAGAAAAACGTGTTTTTTTAAGTTATAGAGTCTAATAATATAAGTATGCATTTATTCATGCAATGTCTTTTTTGTATAGTTTGTGGTATCGAATCGTTTGAAAAATGCAACTTTATTCGAGTTCTCTGAGACATCTTTTGTACAAAAAAAACTAGCATGAAACACCTCATATGAGACCTTATAATTTTTATATGAACGTTTATTAACCGACATACAAACAAGTTAAAGAGAGTTCAGTTTATACCGAGACACCTTGTTCAAAGCATCTGGCAGAAATAATGATAGGCATGAAGCAACTAGCAGTGCATAATATTACTTTATAATAATGATTTACAAATTATATGGTGTTTTCTAATTGAATGTCATTGTTTAAGGGGGCGATTTTAGGGTCCATTTTAAGAAGAATGTTTCATATAACGCCTTAACATTTGAGGTAAATAATTTATTATTAATATCTGTAACTCTACTTTAGACATTTTAATGAAATTTGCCAAACGTCCTATGTGTCAAGAAGCATTTTCACCAGTGGTATTCATACGAAATTTTACCTGCCCACTTTAGCAGTCATTCAAGGTACGTCACACTGATTTATCTTAAAATAAATTATTCTTGAAATTCACAATGATTTTTCATCAAAATAATATCGGTAATACCACTATGCATAGAAATAGATTAAATTTTTTTAGGTGAAAATCGTGCTTCAACAGTTAACTAGTGTTCAGTAATTTTAAATTGATCTAAAGATAATTTGGGAATTTTGGTTTTGATAGAATTGCACTATTTAGTTTTGTTCACAGTGCGAACCGCAATATTGTGAACTTATGAACTTGCTCGACTGAGTAGTCTAGTGACTCACACAACAGAGGGTTTCTGTGCGATTCCGCTTGACTATAGCGTAGCTGGGCCTGTTGTTTGATGTAGTCCTTAGGTAAGGAATGTCGAGGTTTCCATGAAGGGTCTAGTTGGGGACATACCATGAGGCATTAGTGACAGTATGCAAGGTTCTGTTCCACAGAACCTTCGGATTATGAATAAGCGTTTTGGCGAGGAAACACCATGCTGCACTTGCATAAGTAATAACCATCATGTATCGCCGAACTTTGTTGGTCAAACTTAATTTTGAGATTCTACATAGCATATGGTAGAGTTGCCGAAACCTAATTTAAATTTGGTTTTTACTGCTTCCATGTGCTTCTGGCAAGTTACCCCCTTGTCAAGAGTAACACCGAGATTCTTGACAGAATTTTACAGTACCTATAAGCTCTATTCAATGTCCCACATTTGTCATTCAAAAAATAAATAGTCTGGCAACCCTAGAGTCTCACTTTAGAAGCTGTCTAGAGTAATACTGAGAAATTCTTTAGCGAATAAGAAGCCAAACTGTGGATGCGATATTTAAGCATAGTTTTTCATAGAACCCATATCATAAAATATCACAGTTCTTGTAATCCTTAAGATTACAATCTTGAGAAATTCCACACATACTTTGGAAAACCCTCTTTATTTAGCCTAAGCGCAGTTAGAAGCAACATTCATTAAACTAAAAAAATAAGCATTACCCTTTATCGCTCTGCTCCAAGTTTTCCAACTTAACAAGTATCGTGCTTGAATTGAGGTATCTTGCGCTTATGATCTTCATCTTATTTTTATGCAACTTCATTTCTTCCTCACCGTTGCTACCTTCATTAGTGTTGAATGATTCTTCGTTGCCTTCAACATCGCAGAATAATCGTTTGCAACAAGAATCTGAGGGATCTTCTAATTCTAAACATCTGTCTGATGTTTTAACTTGCTCTGGACACCTTCAAAAATATAGTGAAATGTTAAAGTACTTGATACCTTCTGTGGAAGTTAAGCGGATACAAACTTCTTGAAATATCCATGCCACCATGCTTGTATAAATAATTTACGAAGTAATCTTTAACAATAAGATTTTTTCTCGCGGTTGCGACTTACTGAGAAAAATAATGACTGTAATACATATTTAGATAATGAACTGGGTCACTTCAATTGTTTTTGTTAAACGCAGAAAACTTATTAAGAAACTTATATAAAGTGAAGTCAAGTAGATTGACTTGTTAATGTTTACGATTTAAAATGTCCGTAAAGTAACTTTCTTATAATACGGTAGTCTACAGGTTGCCCAAAAATGTGAAAAAAATGGTTACATAGACATTCTCTCTCTTTCGGCAACCATTCAACCTAGATCTATCGGTTTACTAAAGTGGGCGCGAAGGGGCGCAACTCTAACCTCAAAGTCAAAAATTCAATTTTTTTCGAAAACTTGAAATGCAATCGTATTATTATTCATCAGTAGTCAGAAAGTACACTCAAATCGTCAAATTATTGAAAGACACACTCTTCCGCATGTAATTTATCCACCTCATCTAGGCAGAAATTTTTCTCAGGAGTGGCCTATTAATAACAAGAGAACTTTTTGTGAAAGTGTACCTGAACCCAAAAGTTTTTGAAGAGAGGGGGGTAGCAAGCCTTTCAAGGGGGGAGGTTAAGCACATCCTAAAAATCATCAAAATTGTACACAAAATTGTGTTAAATCTTCAAATCTTAGGGTCCTACCGGATTCCCAGGAGGGGACACGCTAACCCCCTAACGCCCCCCCCTGCGAGCGCCCATGCTTAGACGTATAACCTGTATGAAGGGTTTATATATATGGTGGAGGTACTAAACAGTTCAAGGTAACCCTCATCGTGTTAATCTACCGCCTTCGAGTAAATCCCCAGAATCACCTATTGTTGATGTGATGTGAAAACAGTCAGAAGCATAATCAGTTCCTTACTGTCTCGATATCGATAAGGAACGTGGAAATAACGATTCGAAGATTCTTGTTCAATTTATGTATTGAATTTCCAAAGACAAATTTCCCTGAAGAAGATTTAATGAAAATGAAGCACCAGGTATGTGGATTTAATTTTATTGAGATTACATCATCTAGATGTCCATTTTGTTGCATACTGGAATCTGTTCATCGCGTTTTGCATAACGGACTGCCACATAATGGTTACAATTTTGCTTACTTCTTGATGTATATATTTTTTAAATTAGCGATATTTTTTGAAGCATTAACGTAAACTTCAATCGTGAGGTATCCTTATGAGCGAATATCCAAAGGGGTGCAATATCGCAAATACACAACTTCTGAAATGACTCAGAGAGCAGGTAGTGATGTACTATTTTTTCTCACCTTTGCTTACAATGAACTTTTCCACCAGCAGTGCAAGTACATACTTCAGTACAGTCTTTTTTAATGGTGTCACCTCTGTTATAGGTTGTGTTACCGTGAGAACAGGTCTCCAAGGGTTCTGTCTCTGAAAGAAAAAGAATAGTTTATGTTTCCTACAAAACATACATATGAACAAGGATAGAAAGAAGATGGTTGATGGACATTGGCACTCATAATATAGTCGGCGATCGATTGAAAATTGTAGGCTGATCAATGTTTGTAAATAAAAACTTGAGATATAGGGAAAATGGGCGCTGGCGGGATCCGAACTCATATATAAATTTAGAGGACGCGAACTTTTAGATTACAAAAAAATTTTTTTTCGCAATAAATATTTTTTTAATAAAAGGCCCTTGGTAATTCTAATATAAAACCCTGCTTGAAGTGGTTATTTTCAATACCTCAGTTCAAATCATTATTTTTGAGACTGCTAAGAATCTAAATTCCTCCCACAAGGCCCCTGACAGTATTTCAGCCTCAGTCTATTTTAAAATACTTTTATTTAATTGAATATGATGCGCCAATAAACGAAGTCCAAAATATTGTTCGAATTCTTATAATGAAAGGCTTGGACTTAATTTACACCTAGGTAGCCTTAAAGATAATAATTTCTAACCGCATTCTAAAGTATTGAAAAAGAGTTTTTTAGGATTTGTAAAATCGAGTATAAGTCGAACATTAAAAAAAAAATGGAAAAAGTTGAATCGGAGCTAGAAAAATAAACAATTCAAAAAATTGTTTAAAACAGGTTTGAATCGGGTTACCACCCGTCTAATCAAACTAGATTGTATTCGCCGAGAAATTAACTTTTCCTATATTTACCTGTATCCGCACAAATCAATATCTGACAACATTGATCCTCAACATCTTTAACGGAACAAAAGCTATCAAGATACTTTTTTGTTCCTTTTCTCACATAAGGTTTTGTACACCGATCCTTGCAGTCCATTTTCCCATGTTCACATGTGCAGATCGAGTCGCAGCCTATTTCCAATTTTTCTCCATTTTCGTAGGTCAATCCTCCCTTTTCACATATACCTATCGCAACAAAATTTAATTTAACTGGTTTCTGTTTTAGCTACTATTACTAAACCTGAAGTAAAATTATAATCACATAGGTAGTATTCAATCCCTTAGGGCATCAACAGAAGAAAACCTAATTTATAAACAGACAGTATCGCGTGTGTCGGCCTATTTGATGTTTTACTTTACGAAAAAAAAAATCGAGATAATGTATCACGAAACACCATGTCACTAGATTCCGTTGGGCTTTTTGTCTGTCGCCTGGTAATTATTTCCTCCAAAACTCGGAAAGTACAAGATTACTGTAATTTCAAGGACGAAAAATGTTTGTAGAGTTTAAGAAATCGGGATATTTTTGACATTCTGTTTTTAGGGCTGCACCGAGTGCTACTTTTTTTCAAAGGCCGTGTACAGGGTACTCGGCTGGATGCTCGGTAAAGTGATTGGCGCTGGATTAGCTGTGACTATCAGTAAGATTATATCCAAGTTTTTGACAGGGCTCTTTAATCTCCGAATTGATCTAATTTTTCAAGAAATCGACACAAAGAAGAGTTGTGAGACTTGGACGACTTTTGAGTATTTAAAATTTTGAGACTTCTGGATATATGTTATTCACGTAAAATTTACGACACTGTGGGATTCAGCAGCTGCAATATTTAGTTAAAACTGTAACCTTTATTTGATAAGACATTTTTGAAACATTTTTTGCGATACTCTTCAATCTTTCCTATTTCGAAAGAAGCACATCTTTTAAAACAATATTAAAATGATGGGAGAGTAACTTCAAGGATAATTTTAGACTTCTGGAACGAAACTTTGTCGTAAAAGGAAGCCTCACCTTCAAAGTATTATACTCGACATTTAGAACCAACATTTTTTGACGGCTAGCAACATCAGACCCCATGTTATCCAAATTTCTGAATAAATGCCTATGAAAATCGCTGTCATGGTCATCATGGAGAAACAACTGCGTTGTATCATGAATTGACCAATCCTGATTTGGGAAGAACTAAACCTAAACTGTACTCACTATAAATAAAGGGTGTCTTTGCAGAAACACGAAAAACTTGTAGTTCACTTTAGTTTTCGAATTCTGTCGCAATTTGTTTATTTTAGTTGGTGGTTCTTAATATTTTTTGAGTGTTCGTAAGGAAGACAAATGGCTTAGTTGAGGCTACAATGTGGATTCAGTTTTAATAGCGACAGTAGCTGTTCCCACGAAAAAACAAAAAAACATCGAGCAGTAACACCTTGTATTTAAATTTGCTGTAATCTTGGCTATTTTCGATGGTGTGTTAATTTTTTGGAAAAAAAATCAGGAAGGTGTGGTAAACGGCACATATGCTGCAGCTTTTCACATTGCATCAGAAATTCTTTTTTTTAAACATAATATCTTGTAATTAGTCGGCCGAATAGATTAATACTAGGAGAATCCGAGTACTCGGTGCATATCTATTTTTTATTTTTTGCTTCTTACCTCTTATCAGATGTGTGGATCCATTACTAAAAGCCGTTTTGGGAGCCAAGATTTTTGAATGAAAAGCTTCAGTATCTTCATTAGCATCATCTTCATCTATGCTGACGTCACTCAAATCGATGTCTTCGATATTGTGGTGGCCCAAACTATTTTTCTCTGAGGTTGTCGTGTATATAATGTTGTGGTCATCCGAGTTGATATGCGTTGAGAAATTCAAGGCTTTGCCTTGCTTGTGGTCTGAATAACAATAAATATGAATATAAATATCATTAAACTAATATTCATTTCGGCTTTGTGCTTTCTGAAGCATATGGAGTGTTTATACCGATATTTGAGTACCTTCATTACCATTTTGTATTATATTAGCTATAATGCATATTCTCTTCAGAGACAATTGCATTCTTTATAGCTAAAATAGACTGTTTACATCCATTATTGTGGATATCCTCGTCTTTTTCATTGTGGTGGGAAAAGGCGTTTGTGATTCGTACATTAACGCCTCTCTATATTTCATCCAGTTTTTCTCTCCTTCAGGAAAGCAAAAACGAACCTGATTTTTGCTTCCCTAAAGAAGAACCAGCGAGTACGAATTCAGACAGCGATAAAACATACAAAATTTCAGTAACAGAAATAAGATCACATTCTAAGGACAAAGCATGGCAAAACCTATTACGTCTTTGGTTGTACGGACGAAAGCATCATGTTTAATTGTTAAATGATGAGCAGATCATATATACAAAGTCGATTACCGCCAGAATCGTCATCCATCTAGCGGTCACCACAATGGTCGATTCTGGTAATAGATGACTTGCGCTGTCTTATTTCGACAGATCTCATACCTTGGGTAGATGATAGTTGCTATGCTTACGTTCGTTGTCTCAAAGACCAAGTTTAGATCATGATGATGAGTTGCCAAAAAGCACCACACATCTATCCATGGTTGGTTGTGTTTGGTCCGATGGACAGTGGTTCAGAGGGCACCATTTCCGCGAAAAAAGTATCAAGATTTCTTATTTTGTTACTGGTAATCCGATGTGTATAAGCCGTAACTCATTAGAAAGCTAAAGAAATTCTCTGAAAAAATGTATCAAAAATTGACAAATGTCAAAAATTTAAGATATACCCTAAAATGTTTTACAAAATGTTGGCACATATTCTTGAGTTCAAAATAAGCCGATTTTAAGTATATAACTTACCGTAGTCCAAAATTGCTCCGATTCCGAGATACAGGGTGGTAAATTTAGAAAAGAAAAATCCTTTTTTTAATTCATGAACATGTCTTAACGTAATATTTCAAAAATTGCTATCCTTGGGTTTTTTGGGATGCAAAACAGAAATATGGAATTTTTTTCATTGTGGCCGTTAGGGGGCGCTTCTCACTGTACTTCGGATTGCTTTAACTGCCCATAACTTTTTCTTAGTGTGGTTTTTTACTTTTTTGTTGAAAAGAAAAACAATTTCCTCGACATTTTTAAGCTAAAAAGGCACTCCTGCTGAAATAGGGTATGGTGAGCAGTTTTCGAGAAATTTGCAAATTTCTGCATCAAGGCAGGTTGTGGGGATCCTAAATCAAAATGCTCCGAGCTTTACAAAAACTGAGTATGTGATAGATCCCGTCAAAATGAACAGTTTTTTCCTATAATAAAGATGTGAATCAAATTTAATAAAAATAGCTGTAGTCTCAAAAAACTTATGACGAAGAAACGATATTTAAAAAAAATTAAGACCCTGTATCTCGAGAATTAATCATTTTTCACTGCATCTTTATAGAAAAAAA
Organism: Acanthoscelides obtectus; assembly: GCA_963669975.1. Lineage (NCBI taxonomy): Eukaryota > Metazoa > Arthropoda > Insecta > Coleoptera > Chrysomelidae > Acanthoscelides > Acanthoscelides obtectus. The sequence continues at coordinate 36,290,223 of CAVLJG010000001.1, forward strand.
AATGTTTAATTTCTATGCAGTATCTAGACGACGCTACGTACGCTATAACTATTAATTTTAACTTGACAGGGAACTTCTGGGACCTTCTGGTAAAATAATATGAATAAAATTGATATATTAAAAAAGCATCACAAGATCAGGTTTAAATGCAATATAATATTTGCAGAAACAGTCTAAGATTAATTTTTACAAATCAAAACTTGACCTATCAAAAGTGAAAATGAATAGTAAATAAACGTTTAAAGTGTAATTAAATAAATTATAATGTTATTGCGCTTGTTGAATGGCTAGAAACTAACGAACGAATTCTAAATTGTTTAACCCTTTTACCAAGGCTCTGAAAATTCTTCAATGGCCTTCCAAAACTTCTTGTTGATTCTTGCTCTGAAGTAACAACGGTTTTCTTGGAAGGCGGAAATTCTTGGTTCAACCAAGCCTCATTTTTCTTTATAAAAAACTTCTTATCTCTATGACAAGGTTTCCATCGAATTTTCACATTTTTTATAAAATCCGTCATATCTTTGTCTAATGTTTGTACATTAATATTTTTGTGGTCTAAAAAATATAACTTAAGCGTTTTTAACAGTTGAACTCTGTTTTTACTTCTGTTCAATAAGTCTATATTTTTATTTTGATTGGTTTCTGTCGCGCACTAAACTTTTTTTACAAAAGTTGCAAATATTTGCAGCTAGTTTTTTCTTTAAGTGTTGAGGTATGTCAAATGCACATTTTAAACTTCTTTTTGAAACATGGAAATACCTGCACTTTTTTATCGGAACCCATGAGTGTCAAACTTCTGAAAAAATTGCACGGATAAACTAAATAATATGCCACGACAGCGCAAAGCGACTGTCAACATTCTTTTCAAATTCAGTTGTTTTTCCAAGCGTCAACTATATTGAACTTAATAGGTCAGAGTCTTCTGTGATTACATTTAGGTCATAGGGTACGCCTACATTTTAGCAAAATTTATGATGAAAATTGATAAAAAGTATTTTAAGTATTTTAAGAGAAAAGAAAATGTTGCAAATAGGTAATTTTGGGTTTGAAGAAATATTTTAGCAGGTAAAGTAAAGAGAAATATAATATGTATACTTGGTTACTATTTTCGCGGAAATAGTGACCTCTGAACCAGTGGCGGCTCGTGCCAATTCAGTGAGGTAGTGCCAGAATGGAAGCCATAATTTTGAATCGATTCAAAATTGTAAAGAATAACTTATAACTTACCCCTGATAGTTAGTGGTCAAAGTTCTTGAGGTTCAATAAATCTATATGTCCAAAAAAAAATCAAAAATAAAACTATTTACACACGCGCACCAAATTATAAAACAAGTGTGGAGAAGTACCTATAACTTCAAAGTTTTCTATACATGAAGTCCATTCTTCTTTCTTTTTTGGTAGCAAAGTTTTCGATTACCTTATTATTAAAATTTTCAATGCCACTAACAAAATGTTTTTCTGCAGACAGCATTCCTAAAGCACTAAGCCTTTCTTCCTTCATTGTGTTTCTGAGGAAAGTTTTAATCCGTTTCAGCATTGAAAAAGAGCGTTCTGCTTCAGATGTTGACATCGGTATAGTGATTAAAATACTTAAGAGCTTAAGAGTTTCTTGAAACGTACAATTTAATCCTTCCTCATTCAATAAAATGGATAGTGGAACAGCTCCAGAAGTAGTACTCAATTCTTCTCTCTGATATAATACTTGTAACTCAGTTTTAAGCCTGTTTTTGTCTAAAAATGAAAATTGTGTGCATGTGTCATTTAAATGTGCTTCAGGAAACTGATGTTTATAAACAGAAAACTTTTCAGACACAAATAAATTAGAAGCAACTAAATGCCCAGAAAAGTTAAATCTTGTTCTTATTTGCGATAATACTGCATCGCATATTTCTAACGCTTCCCGTTTTTTGCTGCCTTCTTCAACTTGCCTTTTTTTTCTTGCCGGTTCATCAGTTTCTCTCTGCACTCGTTCAATCTCGTCAATAATGCTATCCATTTGTTCTCGTATAGTTTGAATTGCTGCTTCAAAATTCTCTAAATCATTTTTGACCTTAACAGAATCGGTGCATACTTTTTGTAATTGGTTAAAGACAATTTCAACATGTGGCATTATTTTATGGAATATACTTAGCCAAAATACAAAATTTGTATCTTGCAGCTTTAATTTGTACCCACTGGCTTGATTAATCGACGAAGAATCGCGTGAAGTACTTTCTATATTGTCCATAACTTCAATCAGGTCTTTCCTATTTTCATAAACTGTATGAACACCTCGTGACTGAAAATTCCAACGTGTTTGGGAAGATCTTGGCAATCTGCGATTAACTATTTCATCCAAAATTTTTGTTCTTTGAGGAGACGTCGAAAAAAAAGAGCACAATCCAGATAAATTATGGAAAAATATTCTAGCCTGCTTATTGACAGAGCATGCGCTTGTCATAATTAGATTTAACTGGTGTGCATAGCAATGAACATAATTTGCAAGTGGATAAGTTTCCTTAATAATCTTTTGAACGCCATTCAATTCACCACTCATAACAGACGCACCATCATAGCTTTGAGCTATTAATTTGTTTGGATTTTGATCTATTAATGGATTTACAACATTTAAAACGCATGCAGCGATTGATTTGGCATCGTGTCCGTCGGGGACGTAAAATCTCCAAAATCTCTCAACTGGTTGTCCTTTACACAAATATCTGAAAATAATAACTAACTGAAATTCACAGGCTACGTCAGTCGTTTCATCGGCAATTACTGCAACAAAAGGAGAATTTGCAATCTCCTTCTTAACTTCTTCATGATAAACATCTAGCATGCACTCAAGAAGCTCGTTTTGAGTTGTTTTTGAGGTACCCTTGAAAAGTTTGGCACTTTGAATATGGACTTTCAATTCGTTGTCTAATTCGGCGCTAAAATTCACCAGCTCCTTAAATATGCCTCTGTTTTCCGAATTTTCCTTTTCATCGTGACCCCTTAAGGCTAACTCAAATGCTCCACAAAACCTTATACAATTAATAATTTTATTCAATACATATCGATTCTTATCCACTTGATTATTATGTTTAATTAGATCATTGCGATAAGCCGAATTGAGTTGAGTCCTTATATTTAATTTACCAAGAATAGAAAAGCTAAAAACATTATTCATATGGACTTTAGATTTTTCGTGGGTCTTCATTTTATCCCATATATGTATAAGATCATCTGTACCTTTTTTTGACCAAGTCTCGTCACCTCCAAATAGAACACATACAAAACAAAATAGTTTATTCGTTTCTTCACAACCACATATCCAGCTGTTTTTATCGTACACATTTTTATTAAATTTGCGACAGCGCGATTTTTGTCCGCTACCACTTTGTTTCTCAATTTTTAAATCGGGTATTGGCCGTCCTAATTCTTTAATTTGCAGTTTTTGATCCAGCGAAAAACCACTAAATGAGTTTTTTAATATCCCGATTTTATTCATTTTCACTAGTTTTAATAAAACAGTAAAAAATATGATCACAAAACAGAGCAGTTCATTAACACTAGACGTACTAAAACAAAAACGTTATTTCTCACTTTTCAGGTAAAAAAAGACCGAAATCAGCACTAGACGTAATCATAACGAAACGACCGACCGAACAAAAACACCGCCGATATCATTTGATAACGAATTACGACTGATGATGTGCCTGGCACAAATTATACTTGTCTTTCGCTATTCACCTCATATAAAAATGTGTATTGTAGCGTTATCTCTGTCGCTCGTATGCGATGCTGGTAAAATTTCTCTCTTTTTATTTGGGCCGGCCCGACATTGGCACAAGTTGATGACGTCAAGGTCAAGGCATGCTTTATATCTCGTCGCGTGGTTCGGGTGCTTGCGGTGTTGTCACGTTGTCAGTGTTGTCACTTCATATAATTTATACCAAAAAAAAAAAATGAAAAAGCAAAAAATAAAGTAAAACATTGAAGATTGAAAAAAATATTCTTTTTGAAGAAGACAAGGTAGTGCCATGGCACCGTGGCACTACCTCACGAGCCGCCACTGCTCTGAACCACTGTGCGATGGATGAAAGTAGCGTGTTTAGTTGTTTGATGCCGAGTAGGCTGCATTCACTATACCGCTAGAATATTCAGCCTTCTAATGGTCACAGTGGTGACTGGGCTATCAAATGCGATCTGAAATCTTTATAGCTCCAACCGATAGCTTCTATACACTCTCGATGTGGTCGATTCTGATAATAGATGGCGTTTTGCGCTGTCTTATTTCGACAAAAATTAGAACTTTTACTTTACAACTTTACAAAATTTCACTGTTGAACTTTGGATGTCAAGTTTGCCTCCTCCGCTTCACAGGAAAAACGAAACCATTCAGAATATGCTTTTTGGATTAACAGTTTGAAAAATTTGAAAATTCTAACATAGTTAAAATAGCTCTTTAAACTTACCAATTTTTTTATCTTCCAAACCTTTTTTAACATCATTGGTTTGATCAATAGTTGTTGCGTTACATTTCCCTTCTTTCGTAAGACCAAACTCACATGTTTTTGTACCATCTACGTCATTTTTTGCACTTATCCCTTCCACTGTCAATATAGTGTTCTCGCTATATGCAGTTGTCACTGTTACAACTATCACTAACGCGCTCAAGATGCTGTTCATCTGTATCCTTTTCATTGTGGTATCTATGTTTCTTTATGCTGAATCATGTGGGTCTTTCTGATTTTATTTTAGATTTGTGCGCCTTCTTCTCACAAAAACTTTTAAAGTACAATGTGTTAGTGCCTCAAGTGATCGACAGACATATTTTGAGTCTCATATCGAAAATGCGGCTGTTGGGTTTTTATCTTTCAAGATAACGTTTTCGAACTTTTCGTTAGATCTACTTATTCTTCAGTGTTTTTCTATCGATCATCATTAATTCTGATCATCATAACGTCCCCGATATTGGTATTAAAATTAAAAAGGTTTCCTAGCGTTAGTTGGTTGACTCAGGAAAACTGTGTATCTGAAATAAAAGTAGATTGATGAGTTTGTGAAATAAACTAGATACGTGGCACTTATGAATGACATTTCGTTTTATATTTGAGTTGCTAAAGGCAGACCCTTGAATGTCGGAAAGATCATGAGAAAGTAATTTCCGAGTGATTATTCCATATCCGATGTTTAGTACTCTAGAAGCAAACCGTTGGTTTTACAAGCCAGTCCTTGAGTTCATGTCAAAATATATCTAGGTATGGTAAGTTCAACTCTCTAGGTATCCATATTAGTGTAGTACCGAGTCCAAGTATCATATACAAATACTGTATGTATTCTTGCGCCCCAAGACAGGATTGGCTTTTGTTAGAAATGATGAATGCCTCTATGTAAAGCGCTGCCACCCGCGAGACTGCGGATAGGATCTATACTGAGTGACAACAAAAAGGTGAATATCTACGTATGTTTATTAGAATTCAAGAATTTTTTACATATCGATTTATCTTGCCATGAACAGTGATAAAATGGTCAGGTTTTTCTGTTAAGTTTTTGTGGTGGCTGCATGTATTGTTTGGTGATAAAGAAGCATTCAGCTTTCGTACATTTACGGTGTGAGTTGAATGTTAAATTTCGTGTAACTTATTGAGAAGCCTTTTTTTGATTGTGAGTGCGTAGAATTTTCCGGGTGGCTCAGCTAAGTGACTTTGAGAAGGGCCGAGTTATCGGGTTGCGTGAAGGCGGTCTATCGATAAGTTTCTAGGAGAACCAACAGATCCTTACGCAGTATGAATGAGCGTGAATTCAGGAAGGCCGAGGACAGCAAGCGAGAAGTTCTGGACGTCCCAGAGGGGCCACAGAGGGACAAGACCGCCGGTTAAGACTTCTGGCTCTGAGAGACAGATTCAGTAGTACTCGAGCCATCGCTTATCAGCGGTTTGAAGAGCATGAAAGGATGGTTGGTATGCGTACAGTATATCGCCGAATACGACACTTTGGCCTTTTTTCTTATCGTCAACATCGCATCGATAGTTTACCTTGACCACCACGACCGCCTGACCTCCAAACTGAACACAGACTTTAGCAGATCTTACTCACGAAGTTGCAGAAGCCTGGAATGAGATACCCAACAGGATATCGACCACCTTATCAGCACGATGCGAAGGCGTGTCAACGAGTGTATAAGAAATCGTGGATCCTCAACACATCATTGAACTAGCTTCTGCAGTCAGTTGACGAATCAAGCTGAAAATTTAATCATTTTACTAGTAAGGGACACTGAACATATATGCAGAAACATTATTGAAATCAGATAAAAATACGTAGGTGTTTACCTTTTTTTGTCACTTAGTATATTATACTAGAGAAGAGGTGTGTAACAAAAAAGTTGGAACATCCGCGTTAAAAAAGGTGGATGATAATGTAAATTATACCATAGGACGGTAGCTTGCCTAAGAGAAAACGACTTTATGGGTCAAAATCAGAGAGGTGAGCATTTTAGGTTTTCAAATATCTGAGAAATTAAGTTTCCTTTTGAAGAAAAGTAACAAAGCGAGTCTGTTGTGTCATTTATCAGGAATATTTTCCATGAAGATGCACGCACAAAAATATATATTTTGGAATTTCTACCCGTTAATAAGGATTATCCTAGTGTCGTGAGTCATTTCGGGAACACTTTTAAACGAAGTCTAAATAATAATATAACAAACTTATTTAAGAATAAACCTGACCCTAAATCGGAAAATGTTCTTTTTTATTTTTTGATAATCAAAACACTTATTTTTCAAATTACTGTCCATAAATCTTCATTTGGTGTAAATCACGCTCGAAAACTTCAATTTATTTTATACATTTTAGCACTACGTGGTATAGTAATAATATAAATACCAAAGGTCATCTCATCTGGTATATGTAAAATTCAACTATAACATTACGTATTAGTGATTTATTTGCCGTTTTTGTGACGTTCCAGAAAATGATGGGGATATTTCCGAAATGATAATGAAGTTCTCTAAATGACGTTGACGTTCTCTGAATGAACGCCACACCTAGTTTTTGACATATTTCACGCATTAAAATGAAATAAACGTTTTAGTATTATACCTTTATTTGTACTGAGGGATGAGGAACATGAGTATCAAAATTCAAACTTAAAATGTAATAATAATAAACTTTTTAGCTTTAAAATAAATAGATATTCGGTATTAGAAACATTATTACTACATGCATAATTGCATAATATTACAAAGTAACTTGAGTCTCAAAGTTAGAACTTTGGTAATTCCAAAAAAAAAAGATGTAAAATTAATATAAAAAGAATCAGGATTATTAACTGTAACCACATTACTTTTCAAATACGTCTTTGGGTGTATAAGTTTGGATGCAAGTTCTCCTTGTCTTCTCCGTACGACGTAGCAGCATCCATATCGTCATTCTTTTCATAAAGCCAAACTGAAACCGTTTGGAGTTTCTCATCATCTAAAGTGTCTGATCCGTATACGGCGACGTAAATGCTTTCTCTAGTGATATGAATAGAGAGAGAGAGAGAGAAACTCTGGATGTATTTTTAAATCTATCATTTCTGACGGCCTTTGACTTGATTCCTCTATCTTCAACTGGAAATGACAGCAGTTTAATTTCTCGCAATAGTTTTGAAAATTGTTACAGTGTTATGGACACATCAGAAGCATTCTGCCAAACAATCTTAGTTACATTCATGCTTCCGGGGATAGCATCTACGTTTTAAGGTATTATGTTTTTTATTGCAACTATTTCCTCGTCCGTGACATCATGGAGTAAAATAGTTGAATTTGTTAGTAAACGCCCAAAATCTGCAGCTGTATTGACATCGTTTCCGCGTAATACTTGGGCATCAGCAGTTTTTTTAGCACTCCTCCTACGTCATCCATTTGGCCCCTTATCATGACCTGATTCTCTGAATCTCCACGTTGGAGCAGTTATTTGCGGAAACTGCTCTATTAAGGTTTTAATACATAAGTAAATATTACTGCGGTTTCGATACTGGGATGTAGGTCCGTCTGAAAACACGTGAAGGGTATTTACGTGAGGCCTGGTACTTGATATTTTCTTTAACGCTGATTTCAGGGTTTAAATTATTACTCACAGTGGCAAATAAAACAGTTTGTAGAGACGTATCGTTTTTGAAGTTCCGAATCTAATTGATTGAATTTCTTTTCCATCTTTTGTCATATAATTTTGAATCATTATCTCAGTTTCTTTTAAATTAACTTTCAGTTCTCTTTTTGCCTTCAAGTTCTTCTTCACTACCAGTCTTAACTTTCTTCTCAGCCTTATTTCTTTTCATCTCTTTTTGTTTACTTGTCATGTTAACAAAAACTTGCGTTTTCTTGCATTAGCGTTTTCACGATGCCTTTTATAAGCAATAATATCCTGTTTTAATCGTTTTTTCGAATTATTTTTCTCCTCATTTTCATTGTTTGCCATGTTGCTTGTATTAAATAGATACCTAAACCCCAAATTTAGTATAGGTATGGTTTTTAAACAAATTAAAGTATTAATTAGAGTAGAAATGACCGTTCCCAAAATGACTATTCGATGAATAATTTAATGTCACGCTTGACGCCGCCATTTTAGATATTGGCTTTGGAGGTTATGAACAAGTAAGCTGTAATATTTATCATTATTTTGGAAAAATATGCAAATTTCCGCAAAACTAATCATCAAACGGCGTTCCCGTAGTGAAAGGGAATTTAAGTACGTCACACACATCATATCAAATTAAACAGAACTTTACAAAATTAATTCCTTTTTCCGTAAACACAACCCACGCCGTTTTCTTTGTATAATGAACTTCACCTAGCTGCTCCCTAACGCCACCTATTGTTTGTTGCTTTAATTACATCGCCAACCGCGTTCACGGAATGATTTGATAAATGTCAGACAGCATTTGAATAGCCAAAATATGACGAAATTAAAATGATATGAATTTAGTTTATAGATATATTCTTAATTTAATGATTTTCAAAGCTAATATAAAAATATGACAGTTTTATTTCGTAATTGTAATCATTTTTGACTTGTATGAACTATGAAAGATAGTATAAGGACGCGTTCCCGAAATGACTACTTCGGCTTGTTTTCGTTTAAAACCAAATAAAAAATTATTATAAAAAATAAATACGCTGAGTTCCTGTTAATTATGCACAGTACCTACATTTTGAAATAATTAATGTAGTAATATATTTTATTAGGAAAAAACTTGTCAGAAGCATAATGGTCACCTCTCTGATTTTGACCTTTATAAGCATAGAGGAACCCTCCGCTAAAGGGGGCCCCTGGACTCATTCGCATTGTATTCCCCAAACTCCATCAGTGCCAAGTATTTTACGTATTCTATCAAGCCGTACTGGAGCACACACGCATCTCGAGTTAATTCGGCGACTGACTGAAGCCGAACGTTGTAATGTAATGCTCACGTCGAGCATTACATTACAAAGTTCTTGATTTTAATCCACCGAATGTTCACTGTGTGTCCACCGAACTGTGTGCTGCGTTCAAAATCGTAAAAATCTACACCCTGTATTCATGTTTACCGCTTTTCTCAATTTTGACTGACTATACTGAAAACAAAAAATCTAATATGCTAGACTGACAAGTAATTTCAAAAGTTAACATATTTAATAAGGATTCCAAAATGTTATCACACTTGCTAGATGATTTCTTGAATTATGGACAATTTTAATGTTTGTAAAGAATCTCAGTTTTCAACATTTTTTTCTTAATTACTCAAAATGATTCTAGTGTACCCAAGCTTTCCTCGGAGCTGTAGCTTCAAGATTCTAGCTTGAGTGACAAAGAGAGATTTATGTTACAAAGTGTGAGCCAGACAGTAAACGTGTCCTTTTCTTCCAAGCTGAAGCAGCTGGCGCTCAATTTTAAGCAACAATTTACAGCAGTATTGTTCAGGATTTCCTAATGAAAATAAAATTGAGAAAAAAATGACATTTGTAAATAGTAACTGGAAGTAGTAAAAGATCATCACAGGGTGTAGGTTTTCCTATTTTTTCAAAAGCCTATAATTTGAAAAGTACACGACCTAGATTGTTTTATATTTTTTTGATAACTTTTATGTTACTTGTTTGTCCTCGATTATGTATGTTGGTGGTGGAAACAGTTTTAGCGTAATGCTGCAATGTTCATTATTCTTTTTAGATATTTGCAAGTAAGCCCTGACGTAAGCCATTATATCTGTATATTTTCTTAAGCGCCAAGATCACCTGTTCGTCTTTCCCTCGAAATTTGTTCATTTAGAAGTCCTCTCAGTAGATATCTATTATTCAGTATTCTTTTGAAAATTTGCAGTTCGAAAGGGAAAATGGGAAAGCTATCAATAGGAAACCAAGTCTTTCTAGAATGGCTAAGGCTATTGATGCCTGTCGAAATAAAATGAGAGGGAGGGAGTGGAGAAAGTATTGTACGCCTGCAAGTTTTGTTGCTAAGCTTTAAAAACTATGTATCCGTTTTAAATACATTGTGAATCAAATCTTACCACCATAGTAAATTCATTTTTGAGATGTATCTCTCTCTACCGCAGTAGATGTAAATAATATCAGGCTGGGCCACACTAACCAGAGCCGTATTCAGTGCTTCAGTGCGCGATGTCGATCTTTGCAAGTAATGTTTCCCTCCAGAGAACAAAGATGTTTGCCCAAATTGTGCGCAAGTGTGTAGTGTGTAGTTGGTCTGTTTGTGCTGAGCTGGGTCCAGACCTATGCTTTTTATCACCGGGAGCATGCCATTACGGCAATTCGTGACAAACGGCCAATCAGCGCGCTGGATTTAAGCCCTAGCTTGCTGAAGTTTGTTTTGATTGACTGCACATTGATAATGAATTTGATATACTGGTTCGGTACGGGTATCACGTATCTTGAAAAGTGACATTAAGCCGATTTTTTTGACATTATGCTGGTTTTTTTGACATTATGTAGGTTATTTTACAAGATGTTAACTTAGCACTTAGTTGTACGTGTTGCCTAAACGTCATGAGGCTTGTTATCAATCTTTGGCTTTGATGTGATGTAAAATCTGCTTCTGAGATGGCATTAATGGAGGTCTAAGCTGTAAGTTGTATGTGTTGATGATAATTACATCGGGTTCTTGTCTCAAATACACATAATTGAGATTCAAAGCTAGAAATTAGTTGCGCATCCACTTTTTCTTATCCATTATGGAAATTACATATACAAATTTGCTGAACTTAAAAAATGAGAGAGATAAGAAATAATTATATTCACACAACGCGGGCGCGGTGATGATTTCTCGTAATTCTCCTCAGTTTTTCGTAGTTTATAACTTTGAACATAACCTCTCTTCAGAAAGCACAACATTTAAATAACCCGTCGTATTCGGCATATTCAGTAATGATTTTCTCACACAGCAAATATCACTGACTTTATACACATGCAGACCAATACACATAATCATCCAGATGGGATCTTGCAACTTTCGTCTCAGAGATAAAAACTACAGACCCGGATCACTCAGCTTCACAAAACTATGCAACCAATAATGCGTAGTTTAGTTGAGTGATTCCTCCATAGATGGACGTTCACAACGATCCTAGTGAGCAAACTTGGAATGACTGTTTGCGCCCTAAAAGCTACCTAGTCTGCAAGTTGACATCTTGTAGGTTTTCTTTGACGTTTTATAGGTTTTTTATATGATACCTGTGCGGCTGTGGCACCTGATTTCCAAATCCTGGTTATGGATTTTGAAATTTTCTTTAGTAACAATTTTCAATAATAATTTATAAAAATATAAGGTCAATGATCATAATCAACAAAGTTAATGTCACCCGTTTTTAAGTAAGTACATATTGTAATAGCGAAAAATTTTGAATACAAGATATTGTTTTCAGATGTTATATAACATCAACATCCCGAAAAACTATGCCAGTTATTTCCGTCGGTCTGTCCGCTAATCCTTGACATGTCTATTGGAAAAAACTACCCGGATTTTGATGACATTTTCAGACAAGGTTATTGCTATTCCAAGGACAAAAGAGCTTTTTAGTTTTTGAAAATTGTTCCGGTTGCGACGCGGCTAAGGACAAAAAATGAAAAAATAAAAATCGCCCAAACTTCGATTATAAACGTTTCAGAGGTCCCTGACACATACAAAAATTGTAGAGGTTAAAAATCGGAAGTTGGGATTGTAACAGTCTTTGTTCTTGTGCACGCTGTTACTCGATATTTCGTAAACATAGAATTTTATACACGAACTACTGGTTTTCAGAATAGAAGGGCAAACTATTGCTGAAAAATCTATGGGAATCTAAAATATTTTATCTAAAATGGCTAGTCTTGCATAGAATGTAATCATGTTAACAACTTTATCCTGTTGAAGGTTTTATTTTAGACAGGTCAGGTCATAAATAATACCATTATCTTGAAAGTTATTAGGGTTTAATTAAAAACCGATAAAGTATGATCTACGAGGGTCGCTTGAAATATATAAGTATTCATTACGTTCTTGTTCGAGACGATCGTTTGTAGAAGGAATAACAACATGACACTATTGTGGTACTTCTGACAGTACCTTCGCAAAGGACACTAGGACGTCTATGGTCTAAAACCCTACGTTTTAAAAGTGCAGTAGTATTCATAAATCTTATTGTACAATATAATTTCATCTCTTACAGCTTTTAACATTTGGCATCAATTGATAAAATCTGAAGGATAAGTTCTTTATCTATATGATAATGCAAATTTTTTAGACATTCAGAAAAGATAGAACCAAAGAGTATCAGGCTTTTCTATTGACTATCAAATATTCCTGAAACCAGTGAGCCTATTTGGTAGTGGAACAATACTTAGCAATTTGGGTGAATCATCTATCAAAGAGTAATGATGATTTGTGCAATAAATAAGTGTGTTGTAAGCGTATTGACACTGGTATCACGCTTTGGAAATTACGAATGACGAAGAACTGTATTTAGCTGTAAAAAGTGACCGCTATGTGATCGAAAAGAACAGTTCTAGCATACAACAGAAATTGCATAAGACGGACGTGCGACATCCTTGAATGAACTGCTTAAAAAGCTTGGGAAAAACGTTTACAAATATGCGTTTAACACGACACCCTATGAAATGTGTTCATTGAACAATAAGGACAGTTTTAGGATTGAGAACTAAAAGTGTAGATATCGATTTGTTGACAATTTATTTGAGCCTTGATGTTTCTGAGTCGACGTTGTGAGTGATGAAAGCGGGAATGTCAAAGAACCGCAACAAACTGAAAAATTGACTGAAGCTCACATTAAAGAAATTTCAGAATGACGTTCTATGAATTCTTTTTATAATCATTCAGGTGAAAGTATTGTAAAAGCAGCAAGAAAACAACACCAAAAGTGATAACATGCTGGCAAAAATAAGAATGTCGAATAATTCTATTCAACCGAGCAAAAGTGCCCGTTATCCGAAAAGATATTACAGTTTTAGCATATTAAGCACTAAGGAGAAATAGAGCAGAAGTATATGAGACATCCTTGTTGTGACACTGTAGGGGAATCTTTAAAAACGTGCTCACTTAATGTGCAGCATGAGACGTAGAACTATGGCTGATTTTGTCCAACCACCGTAAAGGATTTAACAGATCAGGGAGTCAACATTTTACCGATCTACATATATTAGATCACTGATTCAAAGGTCAGAACGCCAAACAAATGTATTCAACCAGAAAAGTCACCGTACACTAGAAAGCAACCAATTTTGCATTGAGATTGAGAAGAAATAACATGATGCGGGTCATTTCCGATGTGACATTATTATTGGGAAGACTTTGGAAAAGCACTGAGAAATATCACACTAAACATACAAAAAACAGTTCTAGCATCAAGCTTTAAGAGAAAATTATAGAGAGATATCCTTGATAATGCGCCAGTTTTGAAAAAGCTAACAGTCGTTTGAGAAATTGTTCTTGTGGTACTATTAGAAAAGCCTTTGAAAATCTGGCATTTTAAAAATTTTTAAAACATTCTAAATGTGACACTATCAAAACAGCTTTTGAAATTACAACTTTCTACAAATTTTTTAAAAATCGTTGATGTCATACTATTGAAAAGGCTTTAGAATATCTTTGAGACGTCGATGTGACAAAATTATGGCAATCCATCAATTTTTACACATCCCTATTGAAAAAGCTTAAAAAATATGAGATTCTATGCATTTTTTGAACCATCCTTGTTTATGGAAAAAACCTTTCAAATGTATAAGCTGATTTTTTATGTGACTGATGTGATACCATTGGAAGAGCTTCCAAAAGTGTCACATTTTTAGAATAACTGTGGCAATAAACAGCTTTGTCGTTAAACCTAAAAAATTGAGTTGTAACCACTATTGAAAAGCTGCCACAAATATGCCCTCAGTTTGAGACAACTATCAAAGCTCTTTGCATTGGTGTTTTGCTTGATAACCGGTGAAGGTAAGGTTTCAATATATCATTACATCGACCTTTTACCGATTTACAGTGTTTTTCAGGTCACTATGTTTTAAAATAAAGCCTTACTCTGATATAGAAGATGTATGAATTCAATGGTTACGTTACAGCTTATTATTGAATAAATACCTAGTTTGTGTACGATTCTGATGGTGTTATCTCTGTTTCACAACCGGGGAAAACCATGTCACATTTCTGATGGCACTATTCTTACGCACTAGGTACAACCGATCTAAAAGGCGGTACCGTTAGGTTACAACACTTATCTAATGCACTTCGCGCACTATTTTACGCTAGTACCATCGATAAACTGATTTAAAATTGCAATTTTCACGTCACAGTACCATTTTTAGTTTCGGGATCCGCATTCGACTTATGGTAAACTTAAAATCTTAATTCGAGGTAGGATGAATAGAAAGTACTGCTTTATTATTGTTGATGATGATGGCATTCTTGGAGAAGTGGGGTACTAGCAGGTAGTTCGCAGGTAAGCGACCGCGGCCAGAGGCGGCGCTGTGGGAGAGAAAAAGGAGGTCGTTGAAGTAGTAGTACCGTCTGCCATTTTATAGCGGTATCACGCTTCCTTAAATGTAGATGCGTATTTGAGGCACAAACTACGTACGTCTAAATGTTGTTGATTTTGCAGGTACTGCGGGTACTTAAATGGGTCATGTTAAAAATAGTACCAGGATCCTTGATTTGTTTTCTTTTCAATTGTATGCGTTATATGCACGAAAATGCGAATACAATTTTCTTGCTTCCCACGAAAGCCATCGACTCAGTCCTCCTCATTTGTACAACTGGAAAAGTCCGTTAAAATATATGCTCAATATTAAAAAAAAATCGTATAGATAGTATAAAAATGAAATTACATTCACAACCTTGCAAAATTAATTCTTTTTGGCGAAAAAATAGATTTTGCTGCATGGTGGACAAATAAATCTAAAATCGATTACCACTCATTGAAGAAGATTGAACAAATGTCACGATGACCGATCCACTGTCTGGATTTTCAATAATAAGTAATGGATAATACAATTAGTATGATTCTTTTGCTTAAATTGTATACCCAGCTAGCAACGCACGACAATATTTTTACTATCAACCGGTTATAAAATTAGTATATAGAAAATTTTTATAAGACCCTTCAAAGTACAATTTCAGAAAGATATTTAATTTTCATGATTCTGTCAGATCCGCATAATGTAAATGAGGAATTTATTTTGGCTTTTAGGAACAGTTATTTGAGGTAACCTCAAAGTCCAAAGTCCGAATTTCGATTTAGTAAAGTGAACATTGACACCGTTGTTAAAATTATTCATCAAATACATAAACATGTCGTTTTGTTAAAGGGGCTAGGTGGTAGAACCGATAGAGTATCTAAATCTCGCCCGCTGTAATGTTATTACAAATAAAAAGATGTTAATTAGTATTGTTATTATTATTATATTTACAACATAGGCTTGAAATGTCCGACCAATTCTTATACAGGGTGCGGCAGAGAGGACGGACGTTTTTGGGATGGGTAGTACTCTCAGCCTCAGTCTACGAGAGAGGTGGAGAGGTTGCCGTTTGACTCGTGAGATCCTAGCATTATTTTACCAGTTGTCGTTATGGAGCCTTGGACGGTGGAGCACCGCGTTTTCGGCTATGAGTGACGAAACCCACTTTCACCTAAACAGCATGGCTAACCAGCAGAATTGTCGTTATTGGGCTAATGAAAATCCGCAACAGTTACACGAAATACCGCTGCACAGCCCAAAAGTAACGGTTTGGTGCGCTGTATCGCAAACTTGCATCATTGGCCCTTACTTCTTCGAAGACGGTAATGGTCGTGATGTTACCGTGAACTCAGAGCGCTACGTCGACATGATCACCAACTTCTTTCTCCCTGAATTACGACGGCGACGTGTTCCAATCCGACGTGTGTGGTTCCAGCAGGATGGGGCGACCGCTCACACAGCCCGAGCATCCATGGACGTTATTCGCCCTCTCTTCCCTGGTCGCCTTATTTCCAGGTTTGGCGATGTTCATTGGCCTCCTCGGTCCCCAGATTTATCCATATGCGATTTTTTCTTATGGGGACACCTCAAGGCTAGAGTATACGCGAACAAGCCCCGAACGCTGGACGAATTGAAGGGCGAAATTCGCGTGGAAGTCGCCCAAGTTGAGAGAGCGATTTCGGCCACCTCATGCCTGATGTGATTTTCCACACTTGACTGTCTCAAATGCCATTTCCTTGTGAACCTGATTCCATCAATAAATTTGTTTTCGAGTAAAAATTAACTATTTTATGATTTTTTTAAAACCGTCCATCCTCTCTGCCGCACCCTGTATAACGCTATCAGATTTCCAAACTATGGAATCCTTAATTAAATGTAAGTAATTACGTACAATTTCGTCAGTCATTCTTGCTTAATGCTGGAGCCCTTCTGATAAGAAATTTTGGAAGGTGTATGTGTCTACATATTGTAGATAATATTGCCAAGATACATCCTAAACATACCTCCTATAGCAGAGATATATCACCAGGCCATAAGCTGAAAATATTCATGACGGCTGGACTATGGTTATATCCCAATATTAAATCAAAAATTAACAGTAAGACTCGCTCCTGTCCATTCTCTGTTTGGTTGGCGGATGTTTTCTATGGCACCACAAGTGGTACCCATTTCAGCAAATTTGATGTTACGCTCGCGGTCTTTCATTCGGCTTGCCACCACTCGACGTAATACAAGCTTGACCGTAAGATCATGGAATCTTATAAGTAT
Source organism: Acanthoscelides obtectus (assembly GCA_963669975.1). NCBI lineage: Eukaryota > Metazoa > Arthropoda > Insecta > Coleoptera > Chrysomelidae > Acanthoscelides > Acanthoscelides obtectus. Next base: position 36,307,436 of record CAVLJG010000001.1, read on the forward strand.
CCGTCCACCTCACTAGGTCGATACTGTCAATCTAATAAGAACTCAACATAGCTTCCGTGTGCTGTCACATGTGTATTGCCGGCTGCAGCATCTTTTTGAACCAAATTAAGACACCATTCCAGAATTTCGATGGCAAACGCATCATAGGGTCTAAGAAACTTATGCAGATGGTTAACATTGAAGTTCTTGAGCTCTTATTTCCTTTTATCTTCTGTCTTAGCTACATTTTAGAGGGGATCAAGTTCTGTATGTACTTTCGAATTTCGTACGACGGATACCACGTGTGTTCAAATCAGTCTTCTTCTAGTCCACAATATCTATTCTCAGATTGTGTGAGGAGCAAAAAACGTCGTCAAGTAGGTTGACTTCATATGCAACACCATAATCAGTTCATAAAGGAAGGAGGTTACAGCGCAATTCAAATTCTCCGACAAATAAGTCAGTTACGAACATGTACAATAGGGAAATTAAACGGATCAAGTTAGTCAAACAGGCCCATACAATTAGTCCATAGACATTTTCTTCTGATCTATTGGTAGTTTCTGTCCATCTGGCAACGTTGTCCCTTTCCACATCTGCGCGGCAGCGCCCACCGTGCTACCGCGGGGCAGTGAGCTTAGAGTTTTAGGCAAAAGTACGGGGAAACCTATGATATGTGAAATATGGCTAATAGGTATAAATAATTACCGGGGTTGGGAGCGTATAAATATACTAACATCAAAAAGGGAAACTCTGGAACGTCGAAGAGCGATGTTCGAGCGTTTTTTATTTTATTCATGGTTTTGCCCCTAGCTTCTCCGCCGCTGGCCTTCGAAATCAACAAAGGTTATTCGTCCTTGACATAGTAGTGATAATGTGCGAAAATATCATTTAAATCAGAGCTGTACATTTAAAGCTATAGGCGTTCCAAGGATTAGTGGACAGACAGACTGACAGACCGACTGCAATGAGTGACATGGTGGTCATATAACATCCAAAAAACATGATATCTCACTTTCTAAATTTTTCGCGATTTCAATACCTCCCAACTTTACACGAGAGCGTTTTAAATATTTTCACGACATTTGAGTTGTTGCTGACAAACATGTATTATTACTACATAATAGAATTTGTGGGTAAATCTGCTCATGTTTACAAGCTTTTCAAAAATGAGCAACGATTAACCCATTCTTCATTTTATGTGTCCAAAATTTCCAAAAAAAGCAGATACGTTATTTTGTAAAATTGAAGGGTCGTAATTCATAGAATAAAGACTGAGTTACGTACGTGTTATATTGAAATAATGAAAAATAACACTTGACATTAAAAAAAAGCTTTACTACAAGATAAAATGGTTACAAAACGCGGAACCGTGAATATTATGGCGAAATAAGTATACGCAGTATCTCAAACTTTTTAACTCCATTTAAAAGCTAAATATGACAGCACAAGCACAAGCTTCACCCAAATAATAATGATATAATATCTGTTAAAGATACACAAAATAATAATTAGTATTTCATCTATTACTCATGAGGAAGATTTAAATAGAATCTTTGATATTCACACAGCGACTTCAAATCCATATATTTTTTCGTAGTAATTTTTCTTGGCTCTGGACTAAAAACTTTGAGGGAAATATCTTTTAACTTAAGTTTTTGCCTTTTTAAACTGAAATAGCTGTATTCGTGCTGAAGGTGAAGTTAAAAAGATAGATACGTCACAGTGTGTATAGTGATAAAACAAACACTACAATTTTACGAACTGCCGTAAATTAGATAAGCCATACACTGTAAAATGATATATTTTATAATTTCACAAATTGGCGTAACTTAAGAGTTAAGATCCTTCGTGAAGTTTAATTTCTCATTAAAATGAGATAAGTCTAATATTATTTTTCTATAACCCTGAAAGTAGAAGAAACTGACTTATGGCACTTCGCAATATTGAAGAGCAACCTTTTTTAAGTAAGAAAATCGACTTAACTCAATTTTCATATTTCATGAGATACGCCACTTGGTGTTATTGGCGTCGATATGCGTGTGCTCCAATCCTCGTTGCCTTCATTCTTCCTGTATTAGCTGAGGAAATCTTCAAAATCTAAAGAAAAATCCTCTAAAATTCGAAATTAAGTACCTTGAAACGTGGAACTAGAGTCACCAGAAAGCATTTTATGGAACACGGTTTCGTAAAGTTGCGTTTTGCCAAACCTGGGCTTTTTAGATGTTCCAAGCAACTTCGGTCTTATTGAACGTGTTTCTCCAGCCTGAGTTGGATTTTGTTTTGAAATAATTGAGCTCAGTACTGCATGAAAATGTTGAAACTTTTGAAAAATAGCGCTGTGCGGGAATATTTCAATAACATTTCCATAGGAAATACTATCGAAATCGCTAGTGCAATAAATGTATGTCCTATGAAAAAAAAAAACAGAAAAAAGGTAAAATTGACACAGTGATAGAGAATGTATGTTTATGTATTGTTTTTCTTATCAATTTAATTATTCTAACAATTATTAGCTTTTGGATTTGTATCGGCTAATGTTGTAATAGGCCAATATGGCGATATACATTATATCTGTATTGGTCGATCCCTAGTTTTATGGGTTGGTATACTCAAGTACCGAAAATGAAGAAATCATTAAAATACATCGCACGCCACTGCTACTGTGGCATCTCTTTGATGCTTTGATGCTGAGCCAAGCATGTGATGTGTTTTACTGCTCTCTTCCTTTTCGGTACTAAATAATAACCGTAGATGAGTTTTGGCTGACTTCACAATTTGCCGCCATCTGGTGCGATCTTCCGTCACTGCTGGGCGAAAGTTTATTTTTGTCAGGTCTGACTTTATGTTATCCCTCTATCTCATACGTGAGCGACCTAGAGGGATCAGCTGGGCTTCCTCCCAGATCAATTTTATCAATCGATCGTTGTTGAGTCTCTGAACGTGACCAGCCCATCTCAGCAGCTGTGCTTTGATTTCTTGGACAATCCCAACTATCCCAACAGTCTGATTTTGATGTTCGTTCTTATGCTATATACAAGTGTGTTTGGGACGCAGGGTTCCAAAAATATTACGTAATTCCCTGCGGTTGCCTAAGTCGTTCTCCATTGGCTTCCGTCATAGGCATACATCGCAATGGGCCGAATGCCAGTCTTATAAATCCTGATCTTATAATAGCGGATGAGATACCTCCATTTAATAAGATTATTTAGATTTAGAGAGAACATGCACCGTTTCGTAGATTGGATAGTATTCCTTTCTGTCTTGCCTGTTGACGCACATAGATTTCTTAATGCTGTGGAAAAATTTGTGGACATTCCATATTTTTCATGCTCCGGACGTGGTTAGGAAATCGATTATTCGCTATATGCAATATAATACCGAAAACGATTTGATGCACATATTAACTGAAATTTATAATTTTTAATGAATGTGGCATATCAAATCTAGTAAACCGCTTCCTTCATGGAGCAAATAAATAAATAAGCCATGCTTTAATCCATTTATACTGGCGTCATTTGATACGATATCTAATTGAAACTTGTTGATGGTGGTTGTGAATGGACAGGAAATATCATCCCAGACAATTCTAAAAGCAAAATAAATTAAAGCTTTGAGTGAATATCATATATTCCCGAAATCAAAATTATCATAGTATATCTGATAGTGGATGCTCATATTATTACATGATATACTTTTGAATAGGCTGTTTAATAAAATTAAATGTTGCCCCAGTTGCGATGACTAATTATTTGATTTTTTGAGAAAAACTGTTGTTTGGGCACCCAAAGGACCAAAGGGTTTATTTTCGTCAAATTGTATATTTTTGCCAGCATCCTGATTACGACTGCCAGAATACAGCGGACATAGTCTGATTGCTTATTAGGCAAAAGTAGATTTGACGACTGTGCAATATTAACAATTAAACTAATCGGTAATTGAAAATTGAAATAATGAAACTTGGGGAGGGCAATGGCTCCCATGACACCCTTAATTCCGCTTATGGTTCCTAGCAACAGAACGTACCTGATATGATTGATCCAAAGTTGCTCGACAGATTCTCCAAAAAATTGCTGTTTAAACTTGCAGAAACTGTTGAGTGCTTTTGAGTATATTTTCATCTCCTACAACCTTTTTTGGGTCACTCACACCAATAACTCATAACAATTTGGACATACGCAAAGAAGTGACTTTTCTTTTGGATGAAATTTTTACATAAGGTTACCACTACCCCAAGGACGGAAAAGCTTTGTAGTTTTTGAAAATCTATCCCGTGGTGGCGAGGAAAGAGGCAAAAAATGAAAAAACATAAATCGTTTTTTTGTTTTTCAACATTTCAGGGTATCCTGTTCGTGTTTTTATTATCATGATTACACGAGCCCCGTCCCACTTCAGTTGGCCCAACTATTGAAATCTTAGTTTTTTTCTTATCAAACACAAATAATAAAAATTTAGCAGGTGTTATAGGTTTAAAATATTAACAATGAATATTTTAATAATATATAGTAGAAAACACCAACTTTATCACTCCCTAATCAAATTTGCCGCATAAAAATAACACATAACACATAAAATAGTTTTGGGTAGTTAAGGTTTTCAAAATGGGTAGGGGAAAGGTTATTAGTGAGAAAATTCGGTTACTGATAATTAAATTTTTTAATTCTGGAAAATCGAACTGAACTCAGAAATTGCAACTTTGTTAGACTTATCGCGGTACAGTGTGAGAAATATTGTTAGAAGGTATAACTTAACCAGTTCAGTTAATATTAAGCCACGATATGTGAAAAAAAGTTATATTACAAATGCCGACCGAAGAGCATTAAGAAGAATAATCGTGAAAAACAGGCGTGCCAATTATTTACAATTAAGTGCTCTGTGGAGTGACGCTGTTGGAAGGAGAATTTCGAGGTCCACAACTCATAGACACACAAACTGGGATTTAGCACTTGCAAGGTAAGTTTTCTTATAAAAAAAAGTGAAGTAATAACTCTAAAGTTACACAACTTGTTTATAGGCCAAAAAAAAGCCACTATTAACTCCACTGCCAAAGAAAAATCGGCTTAGATGGGCTAAAGAACATAGACAATGGACACCTCAACAATGGTGTGCAATACAATGGAGTGATGAGGCCCGATTCGATGTTTGTGTTGGTGACAGTCGCAGTAGAGTTATTCGCAAAAAAAATGAAGCATTCCATGTTGACTGTCTGAAGAGAAAAGTGAAATTTCCAGCATCCATTATGGTCTGGGGCAGTATGTCATCAAAAGGAGTAGGAAGACTTCATTTTATTGATGGAAATGTGGATACAAACAAATAAGTCGCAATTTTAGAAGAATCGCTTTTATCAGTGATGGAAGAGTGTTTGACATCCGGTCAAGATTTTGTGATTCAGCAAGATGTAGCGTGCCATACCTCAAAAAAGGTTATAAAATGAATGAAAGAAAATAATGTACCACTTTTGAAATGGGTTCTAGCAGTCCAGATCTGTCATCTATTGAAACTTTGTAACACGAGTTGAAAAAGGTTCTACGACAATATCCTGCTCGTACAATCACCGAAATGAGACAAAAGCTTCAAGAAATATGGGATTGTTTTACACCAAATTTTTGTTAAAACTTGGTTAACACTATGCCCCAAAGAATTTCAGCCTTAATAAAAAATAGAGGTGATGTTACCCAATGGTAATCTTTCAATTGTTGTTTTTTTAACTACCGCATTTATTTGTACATTGTTTATTAGTTCAGATGTTCTATTAGTTATAGGTCTAAGTGATTTCAATTATGTATTTTTTACGATTAGAGTGTATCTAAAATGTTTTTGAGAAAATAAATTGTTTTAGAAGTAAATAGTTTCATCATGTTTAGTTTATAAAGGCATATTTTGGTACAAATCATGAAGTGGGCCAACTGAACTGGGAAGGGGCTCGTATTATTATTATATTAGACGTAAATCACACCTCACAGATATGCCCGTCCATTTGCTTTTAAAACTTGGAAAAATATCTTAAGCAGACGGATCGTCTGTCGGTTGCACATGCCGTGCACCACGGGGTTATTTATAAATATTGCATCTCTACATATATCAAGAGTTATTATAACCAGTTATCAAACAGTTGACCAACAGTTTTACACCAGAGCGCCAAAGAAATGAGGCCTCCGCTCCATTGCTGCAATCTGAGGATTCTGTCTCATGAAAAGCCCAAATAGTGCATCGCTGGTCTAGGTCTTTCTATTTTTTATTGTACTAGAATTTGTTTCGAAGGCGTGGGACGTATAGAGTCAATCCACTTGACACCATTTTTACAAGCTGTCATTTCACTTCACCTGTTTGTTAGTGCGGGACAAATCTTGAAAGTGAATCTTGCAAGAGTATATAGCAGCTATAGTTTGGAACTATGTAGGCCACATCTGCACTCTTGGTGGTTGCCGCAAGCTCCAAACCACTAAAGACGTTTGGCTTTTTTTCGCGTCAGACATCAACCACATCACAATCTGGATAATTTTTCCTAGTAGTTGTTGACTAAATTACTGTAACCATCAGTTTTAATTCATCATTAACCCTTTACATTAGGTCCGCTACTGTGTAATTTAACGAATTACAGAGTATAAAATAGGGGTACAGTGGACATAATTGAGTAAGATCAACAGTTGCGTCCATATTTCTGCAGCTCAGTGGCGAAGCGTCCATGTAACCATTGTTATCATTGGTAACAGTTAAAAATCTTAAAAATAAATATTTTATGACTAAGTACTGTGAAATAATTTCATTTATTTGTTTACCAACAGCGATGTCTAATAGTAATTCAGTAAATAGCAAATTAGCCCCACGAAAATAATGCGCCCTATAGTGTCTAGGTTTTGCGAACATGATGCAGCTGACTCACCTGAACTTGGTTGTCGGTTGTTACCATTTCCATTTATGGATACAGTTGGTAGTCCGTCGGGGACCGTCGGTAGCGGCTCGTGTCTGATCGGGGTCGCCCGAGTGCGTGGGGCGCTGCGACTATTATGTGGGCTTATTACCATTTTTTGATTTGGTTACTCACTTCTCACTCGTTAGTAGCCGTTTTGGTTACCGGCTGTAGTGTGCGTGAAATTAATCATGGATGAGTGTCGCTGCGTAATCGATCAACTACTTGAAACGTCATTCTCCTTGTATAATTTTTAAGAAAAAAAGAAGATCATTGAAAATGGAAGACCAACACCTATTTTAGATAATTTTAAAAAGGAATAAAAAAACGTAGTTTGATATTTTAAATTAAGTTGGTATATGGAAACTCTTGCTTATGTGGTTGCGAAAAAACAGATTGTATTGTTGGCGATGTCTTCTGTTTTATACAGAAAAAAATGGGTGGACCAGCAGCTGAGTCAACGATTTAAATAGTTTTAGGGCTCTAAAGAGGAGACATGAAATTTCTCTGTTACATGTGAGATGTGTAGCCAATTTAATTCAGTTTGGCAAAACAAGAATCGAAAGATGTCTTAACCAAGCTTTTAGGCAGCACATTTCTAGATACCGTATGTTTTTTGGCAAAACAGTAATTACCGTATATTTTGAAGTGGATGACTCTGACAATAGAGGAAATTACAGGGAATTGTTAACATTCATTGCCAGAAAAGATCAAAAATTTTCCGAACATCTAGAAACGTCGACTGTTTTTTCGGACGGCTTGGATTAGTCATAGCATAAGACGATGAGGTATATCAAGTGCCACAGACGCTCAGTCCAGGAATGTTTACCTTAATTTAAAATTAGTTTAAATAAAATACCTAAAATGAGCAAAAACTTATATTTGGGAGGTTCAAAATAAACTTTTTTTAATAAGATTTTTTACATCTGGTTTTGGTAACAGTTGAGGAAGAGTCACGCGTCGCCACTGCTGCAGTTAGATAAAAATAATAAATATTTCATATATTGGTTCATATTAATATCGTTTTAAGAGCTTCAGCATTACAGAATAGCAGCACTCACATCACGCTGAGAGTCCTCGACCTCGTGATTATATTAGACTGACCAACTATTGACAACCGTGATCATCCGGGTCAAATTAAAAGGCTAATTTTCTAGTTTCTGCAGGGATGGAAATTGTTGACTAAGATTAAAATCAAGTTATTTCCTACTGAATCGTTAATGTACTTCATATTTTATTAAAAAAAATGATTGTTTAATTTTTATACTTATAAGGAACTACACATTAGAACTACAGCTACAGCTAACTTTCTTGCTGAGATAAACTACTAAAAAAAGTTAACTCACTGATTACTACAATGTAACTAAGTACTGAGTTAAGCCGAACTGAATTCAGTTGAGTTGGACAACACCAGATTATTACTGAACAAACTTATGCCCTCTTCATACCTATGCGCCATCAGCACACATGCCCCTTTGATTTGCGACCAAAAACCAACACTCCACAAGTGCTTGCAAACATACCCAAACTAAGTGAAGCGCTTTAGCAGCACGTTTGTGACGATGTGTTGAGGTTTGCTAAACGTGTGGACTCGGCATTGATCTCAGTTCACGTTTGATAACCCAGTCACCACTGTGACCGCTAGAAGCTGACGATTCTGGCAGTATAGTGGAAGTGTTTTACTCTCCAAACAAAGAAATAAACAAAATGTTCTGTTTTCGTTCATCCGACCACATACAGACAACCATGGATAGCTATTTCGTGCTTTTTTGGTAACTCATCAGCATGGTTTAGGCTTAGACCCGTATCGTCAGTCGGCCCTACAATTGTAGGAACGACTGACGATACGGGCCTTAGTCTCTGGAGCATTCTAGTGTTGGTCAATTTTGGTTAAGGATGACGCTTTGCGCTGAATTATTCCGAAGATTTTTCTAACTTTGAGGTTAAATAAATACGTTACCCAGCACAATTTTTACTGTTCCCGATGAGGAGCCTTTTCATATACCTTTAAGGCCCGTATCGTTAGTCGTCCCTACAATTGTAGGGCGCCTTTATGGCCTCCTTGATTGTCATAGTTTTCTACTTCTCCGTGTCAGAACTCTATTTTGAGGTTATGTCACAAACATCTATTTGCATGAAATTGTGCTTGCTTTTGAGTTATATCATGTTTTATCAGCCTGGAATTTCCTACAATTTAAAAAGAAAACATATCTTCACAATAGGAGAGCGCTGACGCTGACACGGGACAAGTGTAATCTAGAAATTTTTTAAGGAGAGAAAGGAGTATGATAATCAAGGAGGCCATAAACGCGCCCTACAATTGTAGGGACGACTGACGATACGGGCCTAAGAATACACTTATAATTCCTTTATAAAACAGCGTATTCAAATTCTAGATATCCTGGTCTGCTTTGTCATATCAGCTACGACCACAATCCTACCACCTGCACCGTCTTTTCGATACCATAACTAAAGGGTGTTTCAATAAGGACGCAATATTTCAAGGTTCTATGTGGTATTTCGTAACAAACAAATAAAATATTTATTGGATTATAAACTTTGGAATTATGTATGAAACAACACAACAGGTAAATGGCCTCGACTCCGCTGGCACATGCGCACTCTTTTAATAAAATTTGTGATAACATTCTTGAACACATGTCGTGGTATTGATACAACGTCTGATTTCAGTTTTCAATGCTTCGGTGGTTGCAAGCTTGTTGGCATAAGCTTGTGACTTCAGATAATCCCAGACCCAAAGTCCATAGGTGTTAAATCGCACGAGCGTGGCGGCCATCAATTCTGGTCACGAAACCGGGAGATGACCTGGCAAACTGGTATGTGGCACCATCCTGCCGAAAATATATGTCATTAAGAGCTATATGGATTCTCATTGTGGAAAAAAAATGAGTATCATTGCACGATAACGTTCGCCATTCACTTAATGGATTACCTGTCTCATCCTTAAAGAGAAACGGTCCAATAATTCCTCCTGACCATAGTCCACACCAAATAGTGTCACGTTTTGGATGCAAAGCTTTCTCATGAATTACTCTTGGATACTATGTGCCCCAAATGCGGCTATTGACGAAGCCATCGAGATGAGAGAGAAAATGGGCCTCATCGCTAAAAATGATTTTGTCCGCAAAATCAGCATTCACATCCTGTAGGCTAAGGATCCCATTGCTGAGCTCTCTTCGCTGCGTATGGTCAGCTGGCATAAGCTTTTTTTTGAGTCATTTGGACTTTGTAGGCATGTAGGTGTACATCTTTCGCTAGAATACGCTGGATAGTGGCTGTTTTAATGTCCAGTTCTTGAGCGCGATGACGATGACGTCCCTGGACTCTCGGCTACACTCTCGCGAACTGCTCCGACATTTTCTTCTGAACGACCGCTGTGAGCTTGTCTCGTATATTTCAAATCATTAACTGAAATAACGCTACTTTTGAGCTTATCACGACCGAATATTAGCTGCACTTTTCGAATCGTGGCTAATAGACATTCACCACTTTGGTAATGATTTTTAACAATGAGGATGCGCTGTTCTTTTGTGTAATGATTCATTATGACTGACAAAATGGCGCGTAATTCGAATATTGTGCTCTTATTGATATACCTTTTATTAGCGTCTATAGGGAAGGTTAAAACTAATAAAATTGCCAAAAAAGATTTTATTTTCTCAAATAATAATCACAGAAAGTATCCGTACACGTACATCATTCTTATGATTCCCTTAAATGATATACAATGTGTTTTAACCGAATATGACCATGTTCAAGGTATGCCCCACTTTAAAGCATAGCTCCAGATTAGTGCAAAAACGTGCAATATTTCATAAGAAAAATGTACTCATTACTCCTCCATGAAAATTTTTACATTGATTATTTTAGTTTGAAATCAACATAATAACAAGGGGCTTTCAAAAAGTGTGGTCTACTTGTTTATTTTTTTGTAATTATTATCGTTAATATAGCCGATAGGATTGAGTTATGTTTGGTTTTTGCAGAGTTTGTTTGTATGTGGACAAGAATAATTCTATTGTACAGTAGAAACGGCTTGATAGATTTTAACACTTGAGGCATAGTTAGATTTATATTAGCAGCACAAGTAACTCTGGGCACATTGCAGTTTTGCAAAATCAAAATGATGGATTTTAATCGAAAATTTCAACTTCGGAATTTCTATCTCACGGGCTACAGCTTAAACGATTTGATTGATTTTAATATATCTCTATATTTGTCTTGACAATGCGGATCTAATAACATGTTATCAAATCAAAACGGCAGATTTTAAACGGAAGCCTCGCCTCAACTTTGAAATTTCTATTTGATGGGCTCAAACGGATCAAAGGATTTTGACATTCAGTGTATATTTTGGTTCGTCTTGGGATTTTTTGTATCACCACCAGACTACCTCAGAAAGAGGGTTATGTTTTCCACGCGTGGGAATTTATATGTGGACAAAAATTTCTATTCCATGACCTATAGTCCAAACGGCTTGATGGATGTTGAGATATTAGGTGGTGTTGGCGGATTTCAACAATTTTAAGCCTAGATTTTCCTTGACAGTGCGGGTGACACTGAGTATACTAAAACTTCATAAAATCAAAATGGCGGATTTTTATCAATCATTTCAACTTTGACATTTCTTTCCACGGAGTGATTTTGACATTTTATGTGACCTAACTGCTGTCGGGCTTCTTGTATAGGGTGATTCAAATTGGGTTTCCACATTAAAAGTATTTAAAAAAGAAGAAATTATTATAAAAAAGTATGTATTTGTCCTTTCAGGGCAGTACATTACAATTATGCTTGAAAGATGATATCAAGTAAATGATCACCGCGGCTCATGTGGCACGACGTAATCCGTTTCGAGATATTTTCGACTACTTCGTGGCACAAAGATGGTCCTATGTTGGTAATATCGCGTCAGATCTCCTGTTCCAGCTCCGCAATTGTGTTGGGGTTATTCTTGTACACTTTGATCTTGAAAAACCCCAAAGAAAATAATCTAAGGGAGTTAAATCACAGGATCGCGGCGGCCAATTGATATCGCCGTTACGTGAAATAACGCGACCTGGAAACTTGCCGCGCAGTAATTGTATCGTTTATCCTTGGCTTCAATTCCTGTGTTATTTGGACTCTGTATGGGTGTAACTTCAAATCTTTTGTTAAAATCCGCTGTATAGTGGAATAAGTAAGGTCCAGTTGCTGCGATCGATGACGAATCGAGGTTCTTGGATTTTCGGCCACACTTTCGACAACAATAGCAATATTGTGTTCCGACCGACTTCTACGAGCACGCCTAGGGGTTTTGGTGTTAGCAACTGATTCAGTTTGCTCGAATTTTTGCTCCAAATTCCAAAATGTCCTCTCACAAGGCCGATTTTGTGCGCCAAAAAATTCACGTGAAGCACGAAATGTATTCTTCCTTGATCGGCCGTCTGCATTATAGGCTTGGATAATTTTAACACGTTGTTCAGTCGCATATTGCTTCATGACTGTTTGACTGTTTTGTTTATATTTTGACGTTAGAAATGGCACGTTGTCGTTGACAAATTCAGTGGCGTTTCAAAAAAAAATTATTTGTAATGTGGAAACTCAATTTGATTCGCCCCTTAAATTTTTAAAAACGTACTTGTTATATGAGAGCTGTCTTGAAACTAGGCCGTATTCGATTTCTGGCACTATACGTATACAGCGTGTCCCTATTGTAACCTATCACTGTAAGCAGAACACGGGTCCCATGGACTGCCGAGACAAGACATGGTAAATACTGAAGATTGAAATGAACGGGGTATTTCATCCTTTTCATACTTGATGATTTCAAGAACACGCTGTATTCCAGTATTCCAATATACATTAAATAGCATGACGAATATATACGGTATATCACAACCATGAACATTTTTAATGTTTCAACATCATTCTAAATAGAATAAAATCAGTTCAACCCATCTTACTTAAATTAGAGTGATACCCAATATCGGAATATCAGACGCAAATAAGACTATTTTACTACACTATTGAAATTTGAAACACTTAAAGTAGACATCGCAGAAAGAAAGTTAAAAGTTGCAGTTAATGACAAAACTCGGTGACTGGTACTTTTTTTTGGTGTATACTTAATATCATATTCTTTTTCACGAAAAACCAACAAATGAGAGCTGGCTATGACGACTATTAAAAAATCATAATAACTTTTTTGATAATTCTATTCAGGTTTTGATGCTTTTCGAGTTAATTCAGCTAAATTCAACGAGTTCGAATCAGATAGAAGGAGACAATGTTTTCCGCCCAAACTACGTAGATTAGTGCACACTTTTGGATAGATTTGACTACCAACACCCACCAATACATCGGCATATGCATTCTTTTCTTTGGAAAGGATATCCTAATAGCCAAATTTACTGGGCGAGGCGGAAATCCTATCTGCGTTGCGATGAGAATCACCCAGTTATTGTTAACAAAGGAATACATTGAATATGGGGAAGAAACGCAAGCTTATGAGCAATTCCAGCTTAATTCGTGATGTTGGAAGGTTAAATAGCTATGTTTTGTATGATCTGACCAGATTCTTGGTTAAAAGCAAATCTCTTGTTGAACTTAATATGATGTTACATCGTTGTGACTATATTGATCTAATAAAAGAATTAAAGCGATTTACTTAATTTGATACAATAGATTTTTGGGGCGTGCTGAAGTTAAAGCCTCGTGCTGTTAAAATGATTGAACTTGAAGGTCAGGATCCTTCATAAGAGCTCTTAGATTTAAAATAAAGGCATATAAGTCTCAAAGTTGATCATTTTTGGTATTCATTTTAAATTCTGGGTTATCTCAAATCATTTTTCAATGTTGTGTTAGCTATGAAACTTAGATATTACCCAAAAAATAGCTGGGTACCGGTAAACTTGGGAGCCCCAGAAAAATGGTGTTGCTCGTATTTTTTTTACAAATGTAAAAATGTCTATTATGTAATTTAAAACACATATTGTTCGCGCAGAAGCATTTTTTCGAAAAAATAAAAATTTCATAATGGTACCCATAGCCACAGATCATTTATTTAACACTGGTATGAACACGGAACAGAAACTTGTCGAAACTACATCACAGAACCGACGCATATAAGCGTCTGTAAGCATCTTTGACATTCTTCACCAGAGCGGTGTTGCCACACATTGCCATTTTCCTGCCATGCTACGACGGTACCATTTTAAACATTATTGGTTACATTAGGTATTGGCATGATACGAACCAAAGCCTATACCAAAACCTAAATCCTAAATCAGAACCTAAACCAAGGCCACAAACAAAGTCTACACCTAATCTTAAATCAAAACCCAAACCAATGCCTAAACCGCTTCGATTTTCAATCAGGCAACAGCGCCGAACATCATCATTTCTCTGGGGCTCTTAGGTTTACCGTTACCCCGCACGTAAAAAGTAAAAAAATCTGCTTTTATACTGAAACTGATTTCGGTCCCCCATCCTAACCGTGTCGAACTTCGTACACCTAGAGCTGACCGATACGACCGCTCCTTTGTCCATAGGGTGTCTATATTGTAGAACAATATACAAGAGGAGGCTTTTCCCAGCTCTACTAACGTAAGGCAGTTCAAAAATCGGATTAACAAAGTTTCTTTGGGATTCTCATAGCAACCACGGTGTCCTGGCATTTAGGTTTCTGTCTACGTGGCTACTTCCTTTGATCCAGAAATAACATTCCAAAAGATCGCAAGCCACATTGGAAGGTGCGAGTCGAAACCCGGCAACACCTGTACGCTCTACTGTTCCCCCACTCTGCATTCCCCCCAGCTGCGTTCAGGGTTTCCGTATTGGGGTACTGGGATTTTTAGCTGCCTTGGAGAATTTTTGGGGGGATAATGTTCTGAGGAATTTTTTGGGGTATAATTAAAAAAAACATCCATAGTCACAGAACACTGAGATGCGCCTTCTCTGGAATGTTGGTGGTATCGTAGATTCACGGGTCTGCGATTCCACAATCTCCAAATGGCAAACGTGCGTATCGTTTTGTGTTAATTCCCAACCGCGGTGCAAAAAACATATTCCGTTTTTACGATGTTATATATCACACGTTCCGTTCCGCGCCCATTAATGTAGTGTGATTTGGGGAATTTTTCTTAAAATTGTGATTCTGTGGGATTTTTCTTCTTAGTCTGAGGGAATTATGTCTCACTCATCTGGCACCACTGAGCTGCGCCTCTCATTCTTGGCTCAGCAGCCGTTCGATATAGAGGTTCCCATTTTTGATCTCGCCAGGTGCAAGATTCGTTCCATAATTCAATTGCTGCATGGCAAAGGAACTCCACCAGTGGATATTCATCACCAAATGACAGGAGATGGCAACAAGTGTTCAACATGTCCAAAAACTTAGTGCCATTCAGAAGGAAGTTCACGATGAAGAGCAGATTAGACGACATCCTGTCTCGGTGCTGGTTATCGAGATGGTCTAACGCGAAGTGGAATAGGAGGATCACTGTCTGTGGATTCCCAGGAACTGAGCAATACGTTCACGGTCGGTGATCCTCCTGTTTTTGAAGCACTCGATAACCAACCTCCAGACTGACTCCACTCCGTTCGTCATCGTGGACTTCCGCCCGGCACTAGGCTCCCTGCCATACTTCTGGAAACTGACTACGATGGGTGGATGTCTCTGTGGCCTGTAAAAAGCGAGTTATGGAACGAATCTCTCTCTTGGCGGTATCAAAAATGTAAAGCTCCATATTGGATGGCTGCTGAGCCAAGAATTGGCGGCGCAGGGAGGCGTGGCCGGGGAGAATCGACAGTGGGGAAATAGCCGCGGGCAGCGGTGTTGCCGGATTTTCCGTTGCACCTTCCGGTGTGGCTGGAGCTTTCTGTGAATCCTTTTTAGATCAACACTCGTAGTATTTACCTGGCTACTGATTATGATTGCATGGACCGCGTGCTTTCTCCTTCTATCTAGTCCAAATGCCTTGATTGAACCACACTACAGAACTATTGATAGAAAAGTTGAAACTGGTTTTCTTCGGAAGTATGCCACTGTCATTTTGCGAAAATTCATCGTGAGAAATGTTATACAGTATACATATACAGATGGATGTAAATGGTTATAGTAGAAAAATGTGCCTTAATATAAATAAAACAAAAATCGTACCTCCAAATATCGGTGAAGGGTTTTTCGTATTTATGCAGTACCTGAAAACCCTCCAGTCCTAATATGTACGTACAAACGTTTGTGACGTGCTATGTGTATATCGAAAAGGTTCTTGATGATTTTGTCTCTTTGCAGAAGAACTAGTTATAGTCAAGTTCAAAAATGAAAATGATAGCATCTGCACCTAAACCAGTGGCGCAGAATACGTCATGTTACTATCGTCCAATTTGGACTTAGGCTAACTAACTCCAAAAATTGTTTGCAAAGAGGCGAATCAATGGGTATGTATTTGTGTTCGACTATGGGATGATTCACAACTATCCTACGAGTCTATTCACTCAGATTAGCGGAAAGGTTCTGATAAGCACATATTCGAGAGCATATCTAAATATTAATAACATTATAAAAGAACGTTTTTTGGTACGTCCAATTCAACATAGAAAGAACTATATAAAGCCCTAAAATAATGAGGAACCTACGAAATATCAGTCAATAAAGGCTGTATTTTAGCCTTTTAAAGTTCGTTTTTGCATATCACTCAATCACGAAGGCATATTTTGTTGGAAACGTATCAGTAAGACATTCTCAAATAGACTTCAGAGAACATCCAGAAAAATCAAACCTACTCTTTATCTATTTGGTAGGATATTAAGGCAAACAGTTGAAAATACTTTGGGTCTGTTGTTGATTAAGATAGCTCTATCTATTTGGAAAAGTTGATGAAACCGTGAAAATTACTCTTAGCTTTTCTCGAATTTAAAACGTCTTCTTTCAGAGAAAAAATCTAGTCACGCATTAAATGCAAAATTTAAGTTCACATTTATAACAAAATTTAGTACACAAATTTGACGTTAGAAAAATCAAGACTCCTCCTTTTTGAACTATAAAATTTGTGTTCATCATATTTATACAGCCAAGATGGGTACTTAAAAACTATATTTTCCGATTATGTCGATGGGAACATTTTCGCTAACCTGACAATATAACACAACTTGATCACACAATAGCAAACACCCTGTATGTATACAAAGGAAATACTTTTTTTTATAAAACTGAGCTAACGTCTTCCTTTTTCTCGTCCTTGTCTTTTTTCTTTGACTTTTTCCTCCGTTTTGAGTCCCTAGTTTTTGGTGATCGTTCTAAGAGGAATAGAGCTTCATGAAAATCGTCTGAACTGAGATTTGACTCTTGAACATGTAGTACGGAGCTCAAAGCTCCATCTGTTGATGACTTTGGAAACCTAAAAAATCACGGAATAATGAAAATTATCAAAATAACCTAAGCCCAAAATACACTTCAAGATCTTCTAGGGACATGTTCAAACTTTAATTAGCTCACTTGGTATTCACAAAGAATAATTTTCAATCAAATTTTTGAGCGGTGAAGGTTGACATTTGTATAAGGCTTCAAATCGTTTCATCTCGAAAATTGATAATTTTATAGAAGTGTTCAGAATGATCCTGTCTCAGAAGGAGGGTTCTGATTTTCGCGCGTGGATATGTGTGTACGTAGACATACGATTCTATTTTATCAGGTATTGTTAGATTCGACTAGTGACACTGGGTACATTAAAATTTCATAAAAACAAAATGACGCATCTCAATCTAGAATTTCAACTTTTTATTTCATGGCCTACAGCTTAAATGGCCAGATGGATTTGGCATTAGAGATATCTCTACATTTGTCTTAAAATTAAAAGAATGGATTTCACTTCCTACTTTTAATGGCGAGAAAGTATTGTAATTGCGACAAATTTGGAAAATAAGATATATGTATATGTTTTTTGGAAGTTATGCGACATGACATCACAAAAAACCATGTCACTCATTTCCGTCGTCTGTCTGTCTGTCGTTATGTCTGCCTGCTAATCCTTGGGCATACTATGACTTGAAAAGTATGTTCGGATTTAGTTTTTGAAAATCAGTCCAGTGGCGGCGGTAAAAAACGCCAAAACTAAAAAAAATTAAAATTGCTCAAACTTTGCTCTTGTTGTTCTTTGACGTTTTAGATGGTCCTGATCATTTTTGACAAATATTTTTGGGGTAGAAAATTGGGAAGTGGGGGATTGTAGGAAGATGCACCGCAATTTTTTGATGTTAGTAGTACATTTCCAGCTTAGGTAATTCTACGCACCTATTAGGCATGTTTTACATATCATAGATTTCCCGGTATATTTTCCCTTAAAACTTATTTAATATTTTCGGTAAGGGATCTGCGCGATATTATCTATATATACGAGCATTATGCTTGGAGTGTTATTTAATGATGTAACTTGATTCGTGAGATAATATTATACTATATACTTTGTATGGTATATATGTTCTTATCAAGTGCTATTATAATCAGCCATCAAATACTGTTAACAAACAGTTTTATACCAAAGCTCAAAAGAAATGAGTCTCAAATAGTGCGCCAATGGTTCTGACAAACGTACGACTTATTGATGCCATTGCACTAGATAAAAGATTTTACTGGACGTTGTTTCGAAGGCGTGTGAAGTACAGTGTCAATCAACTTGACGTCATTTTTTAACGCAAATTTCAGTTTTGAACCGTCTATTTCACGAGTTACACCTCACGCGGCTTAATGGATTTTAATTATAATCTACTATCTTAAATTGTATACAATTAAAATGGAATTTTTAAAAAATTTGGTTTTTACTGGCTACTTGTAATTTTTAAACATGTATTTGCATGTAATTTGTTCCAAATATGTTTAAACAAATGTGTACCCGGTAACCGACAGCAACTCCTTGATTTGTGTTAAGTGACATCCAATAAACGGGATTATGGAAAATGGCGTCAAGTAGGTTGACTCTGCACTTCCCACGCAACGGCGTTATCAGTTCATAAAGGATTATGTTTAGCAGAAACTAGACACTCTGAGCAAAAAGTCCGTCAAACAGTCCATAGACATTCTTTCCTTGCCCCACCGGTAGTGAATCTGGAAACGTCACCTCTCTCTGATACATAACTCGCTCAGACATGGCAGCGTGGTCAGAGCATATTAAACACTATGCAATGGCGCGGCACAAATACGTGCAATACCGTACCAGAACAACAGAACTCTCACGCGATCCGTCTGCTGAAAATATTTTTTCAAGTTTCAAGGACGGAGAAATCTACGATGTGTATAATATGTCTAATAACCAAGGGTCAGAGCGCATAAATATACTAACATAAAGAAATTAAGATAAACCCTCCCCACCTCCCAACAACCCCCTCCCTCAAACTTTTTTACTTATAAATTTTTTTATAAAAATGATTAACGTCAAAAAACGAAGTTTGATCTATTTTTACTCTTTTCCGTTTCTGCCCTTTAATCTCTGTCGCCACTGGACTGATTTTCGAAAACCTCAAAGTTGTTGCGTCAGCGGCATAGCAGTAATGTAATGTGTAAATATTTCATCGAAATTCGAGCGGTACTTCTCAAGTTATAGGCGGTTATAAGATTAGCGGACAGGCCGACAGAAGGATCGACAGACCATATTTTTTCGTGACTTACACGTCATATAACATCCAAAAAACATATATATCATTTTCGCAAATTTTGGCTATTACAATAATTCTTCCGGCCAGTAGGCGTGGGAAGTGAAAAACATCGAATTGGAAAACTTCTTCTTCGGCTGTCATGGCAACTGACTGTATAAAATGTAAACTCTTAAGGTCATAAAAATGCAACAATTCAACATAGCTTGGGGGAAGTTGCTTAGCTAGATATTGCTAGGCAATTCAGTCTTACCTAAACATTTCTCGTTCTCTTTCCGGTTCACTGGCACTTTTACTCTTGCTGTCTTTGTTCTCTTGGACCGTGGGACTAATAGGAGGAGTTCTAAGGTCAC
The DNA here is from genome assembly GCA_963669975.1 of Acanthoscelides obtectus. Lineage (NCBI taxonomy): Eukaryota > Metazoa > Arthropoda > Insecta > Coleoptera > Chrysomelidae > Acanthoscelides > Acanthoscelides obtectus. Next base: position 36,327,323 of record CAVLJG010000001.1, read on the forward strand.
CTGCAAAAACACCAGACATTTAATAAAGGTAGAATAAGGCAATAGATCTTAACTCTTAAAATACCAAAATGGAATCATAAGAGGCGTTCGATTTCGGCAGGAGTGCCATGTTCGATCGTGATATATGGAGCCTTTGTTATTACCAAGGCTTTTCGTAAAAGAAATATAAACCGTTTATGCTCAGAATGGTGTCGGTAGATGGTGGTGGTTGGTGTCCCCGCCAGTTGATATACTGGCGGAAGAGTAGGCAGTGAAGCTAAAGACGATGGATAAAGGCGCAGTTTCTCAAGGGGTAGCAGCGGTGAGATATTATGATCTGGATTGTCAAGGAAGCGGTGAGTATACAGGGTGTTCCGTACTTAAATGGACATAGTGAAATAGTAGATTGTATGCATCGAGACATTTCCATATCTGAAAATGAAAAAGTCTTAAATCAATTTATAAGGATACGCAGGGTGTTTTATCTAAACTCTTCAAATCTTTGATATCACATATTTCAGGCAGTATGAAACCGATTTTGTTAAATTATATGGACGCATTCGATTTTTTCACTTTTTTATTTTGAAAATTGAAACATTAAGCTGAACATTGAAATGTTTGTCTATGTACAATTAGTTAGCAAAATATATTGACTGGGCCTCTTCCGGTTTTTTGTCTTTTTTGTTAATTCAAATATGTTATATTTATAGCAGTTTATGACATAAAACTCAAAATTTTAAGGGTTCTAATTTGTTTTTATCAATTTTTTACATAATACTGCTCAAAATTGAACTAAATGTGTTTTGGGAACTCAAAGCTCCAGGATCGGGTTCATTTTATTTCCTTGTATACTAAGTGACATATAAATCCGAACACCCAGTTTTGTTGTGTGTCATTTGCTAGTACGCTGTTTGGCATTAAAAATTGTAAGCTTGTGAAGTACTCCCAAGTGCTGAAATAATTTTCATCTGTGCCTTGGCCACTCTTCTTTTTTTTTGTTTTCTCAGTTCGTTATTAAACTGCGTTCGTAAATTGTGCAGTTTCCTATTTATTTCCGATGCAGAAGTATACTAAGTGACATATAAATCCGAACACCCAGTTTAAACGGTTTTATTTTAATAAAATTTTGTATAAGTACTTAATGAAGCATAATAAGTAAATGATAAAAATTTCAAAATGATTGCACTGCTTTAAAGCCCTTTGACCTTTAATAATGTGTGGATGCAACCTGATGTGCTACGCATTCTCCAACGCGCCTAGGCATGCTTCTGATCAGGTGGTCAATGTCCTCCTGTGGTATCTCATTCCAGGCAACCACCAACTCCTCTCGAAGTGCTTCTAGAGTCTGAGGAGGACGTTGCAAATTGAGCAATCTCCTACCCATCATATCCCACACGTGCTCAATTGGGGATAAGTCGGGAGATCTTGGTGGCCATGGTAACAATGTGACAACATTATGTTGAAAGAAGTCTATTGTGACTCTTGCAACATGTGGTCGGGCATTACTTGTTGGAAAGTTGGATCTGCCAGGGTGTCAAGATAGGGTAACAGATGGGGTTCTAGAACTTCGTGGATATAACGCTGCGCGTACATGTTACCTCTGATGAAGATTAAAGGTGACCTGGAATCATAAGCTATAGCATCCCAAACCATAACTCCAACAGTGTGATGAACATGTCTTTCAACAAAAAACTGTGGATTCCTCCTTTCACCACGTCGCCTTCTAACGACCATCGTGCATGCCTAAACAAAATCGAGACTTGTCACTAAAGACAATACTGTTCCATTCCTGATCCCAGAGTGACCGTTGTCTGCACCACTCAAGGCGATTACGTCGGTGTTCTCGAGATAAAGGGTGGACCTAGTGTAGCCGGTATGAAAACCAGCCAAAACTTCTCATTCGTCGGTAAACACTTCGCATGCCAATAGGTCTTCCGTGTTCTGCAAACCATTCATTTGCAGTGGACCTGGTAGTGGAGAAACGGTCCCTTAAGGCCCATAATCTTAGGCGGCGATCTTCACGGTCTCTTGTTCTACGGCGGCGTCCAGTGCCCCTTGCTCTTTGCGTACGGCCTTCTCGAAGCCATGCCTGACAACACCTAACCACAGTGTCTACACTTCTTTGCACTCTAACTGCAATTGCCCGAAAAGAAAGTCCAGCTTCCCGAAGTCCCACTATACGGCCCCTATCAAACTCACTAAGTTGACGAAATCGTACAGGTCTCCGTACTCTAGGCATCGTAACCGATCGTAAAGGACGTCAAGAACCAAAATCCGCCAACGTTGATTCTTTACTGCGGCTGAAATATTCATTTTTAGAGCGTTAGTGAATTAAAAAAAAGCAGTATAAAAACCGGAATGTCCAACTGATAAGGCTGAAAATTTTTTCACTTGTTATTTACAGTAAGATAAATACATTCACCAACTTTTATTAAAACAAAACCATTTAAACTGGGTGTTCGGATTTATATGTCACTTAGTATATTTTATCAAGTGCAACGAAGTGCAATTTATACTCCAAATTAATTACTATTTGGTGGAAAAAAGAGCAATGCATGATATAACTAGAAGGGAAAATAAATGTTAAGAGCTTTATTTACATTGTTCTGTAATGCTTTAATTTTACCATCTAGTATTGTACATGAGTTCTGCTTAACAGGGAAACAGCAATAGTTAGCAATTCCACTAAATATGACGGTTCAGATCAACTGGAAATTGAGTTAAACATCCATAAAAGCGAGCTCAGACCTGTATAATAGGTTTACCTATATTTTTGTCATTTGATCTGGAGAGGCAAATTTGGTGCATTAGCATACTAAATGACATTCCCCTTTAAAACGGGGCTCATGTTGTATAACATTAAAACATAACAATACTGATTTTCTCTTTCATTTATATCATGTATTGCTCTTGTTTTGTGAAATAATAATAAATTCAGAGCATCACTTACAGGGCGTTGCACTTAATAAAGTATAAATAAATAAAAAAAATTAATTTGACCCTGAAATTTTGAGTTCCAAAAACATCTTTAGCTAAATTTTAAGCAATATTTTGTAAAATGTTGATTAAACCAAGTGTTGAAATTTTGAGTTTGTGTCTCAGAAACTGCTAAAAATAAGCTATCTGCATAAATATTTTTCTTACTGAAAAGTCAATTTTGCCAATTAATAAGCACCATTCTTTGGATCTTTTATACATAGTCAATGATTTCGATATTATTCCTTAATGATTTTAATAAGAAACAAAAAAGTGAAAAATCGAATCCGGTACTGGATTTTTCAACTGATTGTCTATCCTAATATCTCTACTCCTACATCACCTTGTCATCGACCAAAATTTCAACATAATCAGATCAATAATGCCTGAGATATGTGATTTTAGACAAATCCGTAGAATCTGAAATAACAACTTTATTATTTTGAGATACGAAAAGGCCTCGATCGATACTACTTAGCATTCCATTAAGTCCACTTAAGTCTGGAATGCCTTGTATATTACTATACAATTTCTCACAGAGCATGGATCGCAGAACTCACCGTAATCAAAGACACACCGCTATAACAGTGGCGTACGATGGTTACTCTACTCTCTTTCACTTTGGAACTCGACTATAATCAAGCTGAATTTTAATATTCAAAATCATTGTAAGTTTAAGAATAAAAACGATGTAGGTATAGGAGATCTAACCGAATCTCACCTTTGGACGTTGCTGGCATCAAAGATGGTGACATTGGTTCCGGAGGAAGCCCAGCCGTATTGAGGCTTGTATTGGACGTATTTCCAGTTATTGCTGACAGTTGAGATGTTGGTACTGTGAGACTGGATGATCTAGATGTTCTGAAAAGTAGGGGGAATATAAATAGAAATACTCTGTCAGGCTGATACTCACTACTACGTACAAATACGACACGGCTCACCATGACGCAATGTATCAATGAGACATAAAAGTGCTGTTCTGAAAATTAGAATCTTACTTTTTAGGAACAACACTGCAAAAATGCGTGTAAAATCACATTGTATTTCATGTAGATATTTCCTCAATGTACCATGTATTTTTTGTTTTTACAATACCAATAGCGTAAATTATTATTAATAATGTGATAATACAGTTATGTACTCGTATATTAACTACGCAAAAGATTATTTCTACATGAAAACTCTTGTAATACAGAAAAAGTTACACCGTAAATGGTGAAATCACATAAATAAATGTGAATTTACCAAATTTTTATTTTTTGTGTAAAATCCCAGGACATAATATGGAAGGAAGTGCGAGATAACCGTTGTAACCTGAACTTTCACGACAAGGCCCGTTGTGGCTTATGTCGCCAAAACTGCATATTTCTAGAATAGTGTTACAACATCCAACAAGTAGGTGGTACTGTGAATGTTTGGTTTATTTTATGCAGTTTTATCCGCTCCATTTTATTGTATGAATAGTATAAATTTTCAGTGAAGTACGTTTACAGCCTTTGCGTCAAAATAGCGAAATAAGTCTCATTCAAAAATATGTTGACTCCTTTCCTCATTTTGCAATATTCGGGACTGTCTGGGTCTTCTACCGTGACGATTTTGATATTTCAGCAAACGGCTTTTGTACGAAATGAGCCATTCTATGCGGTTCGGGATGGAAACCTCTAGGGAAATGATCTTTACAGTACAGTTGCGGAGCGTCAGCAGTATCTTGGAGACACTCACCGTGAGCTAACATCAAATCGACAAGTTTGTTAATGCAACGGAAGAGTAGCATTTTTGATTTTCCAAATCCGATTTGTAAACAAACAGCTCGGTTGATCTACATGGTGTGCATTTTTTGAGTAATATCTTTTCTCTTAATCTCATCTCTAGCAAGCACGGAAGTGATTACAGACCCTCGGCAACAGAAAGCGGCATCTGGATTTGATCTGTCGTCTGTCCTCCGTAGCAGTTTAACTAAGTGTTTCACTGCTACAAAAATGAGCTGAACACAAGTAAACATGAAGGCGCACGTACAATTTGAGGAAACATCTATGGTCCTCTCAGGAAATATCTGTTATAATTTTCGCAAACACGAGCATCCACGCTTAGTCACCAAATATGACTGTGACCAGCCTGGCATAGCACTTCATACAGTGCCAACTTTAGGGTTTTACGTGCCCTGACGAAAATGATAAAATATGCGCCCTCGCTCCACTTTAATTGAAAATTTTACGCAACCCATGACACTGCGCCCTGAGGCGGCTGCCTTATTTGCCTGTAGCCGGTCCTGGCTTTATACTTGACAATCTACTGCACCTCGAAAATGAATGTAGCGTAGAAAAAATTCTCAGTCTTATAAGAACAATACGCTGCGTACAAGAAAGCCCGAACTTTACAAACACATTGTATACATATTGTTTTACCTTCCACTTTGGACTAAGCTCATCCCTGGTGATTTTGGTTCTGGTGTCCTGGATATCGATACTCCAGATATGAACAAAGTCGGGCTCTTTGGTATACCAGTCTCGCTCTCGTATTCGTTCGAACTATCGGTCTCCAATGGAGGAGGTCTGTTTTGTTCCAATTTTGTGCTTGGTCCTTGAATGTCTGAGTTTGGGCATATTCTTATGCGTAAATTACTTGAAAGTCCTGAAAAATAAAAAGTGGTTAGAGGTCGAAGTCTGGAAAATTCCACCACATTTGGTCATTTTTGCCAATACGGCACCCGTGTAGTCACTAGCCCATGCCAAGCGTGCTAGCTGTGAACGCCACCTATGGAAGAATAGCAAAATAACCTATAGTATAGAACTTACAACTAGTGATGGGCAATAACGCATTTACATTGATTGTCTAAGTTTCAAATATGCGTAAACAATGAAAACAATTAGAATAAAATGTATACAACGATGAAGAAAATGTATAGAATAGCAATAAGTGAGATTGGGCTTACTCAAAAAATCGGCAATTATAAAAACTAATTTTGTTCGAAGAAGGAAGAAAATATCTCGTCGAGTACTGTGTCTGAAAAAGGTATTATCTAATTCAGTTAAATGTGACTTAAAATTGCACATCGACGCGCTATTTTATCAATTCTTACTTGCCTAATTTAAATCAAATCAGCAGGTATAGAAAGAACAAGTAGTAAGAAAGCATGGTCTTTACTATTGACTGACAATGACTGCCAATTTGAATATTGACTTGACGATGCTGACCACGCATAATCAAGTCATTCAAAGGGTTGAATTTTATTTTCAGAATCATTATATTTTCATTATATTTTAGAAATAATCCCAATTAATTTAAAAATATAAGTTTGTATATATGAATAATAGATTTCTATATTTCTATATATATTTCTAACGTATAGACAACACTCACAGCGACTACAAGTGAGTGACAGCTAGCTCCAAAGTGACAATTATTTTGCAGTTTTGTTGTTTTGTATTCCTGACCGTGACCGATGAAACCAATTCAAGCTATAAACACCTGGGATTCAGCTGAGTTAAAACATTTATTATAAATACAACGTTTCGACTATTTTAAACGATCATCTAGAATTAAGAAACAGTTTCAGAAATTACAACACCCAACACGTTAAAATTTTCCAAAAAGTATAAAATAAATATTCTTAGACTTACTAGTTGGTAGAAAATAATCACATTTCTGCCAGATATACCTGTATGTTGGTAGTTTGACTTTAAGTTAACGACTTTCGATACATATTTGATAATCAAAATGAAAACATAATAAAGGCAAAAAATGTATACAAACATTTTGGGCTAATTTTAACCCCTGAATATTTTCAAAAAACAAAAAGCAATGCCTCTTGTGATTTTTCGTTGCGATTAATTTGAGGTCTAGCATCCTATTTTAGGTTTACTCTAAAGATAGGAATTTAATGCGTAAAAACAAGCTAATAAATGCTCCTTTGGGGTTAATCTTCTAGTAGGCTGTGTGAATTCCAACTAATGTAATCCAATGTAAGAGCTTATGGTCCCTGACAAAAAAAGTTCTGAATATTTCCTATAAAAGGAAGTACTAATTCAAACTTACCTTTATAAGCTTTTCTTTGCTCTTCCAACAAAAATCCTGTGCTTTTTGAAAAGTTGTTTCTTTTTGTTTCCCTATCATTTTTCCTAGGGCTTTGCTTTTCACTTTTACATTCACTATCTACAATATATGGCTTCATATCCCTGATAGAGTCTTCAGGTTCTGATTTGCTCATAGAACTTCGCCCTGCAATATTTAACATATTGTTTACTCTCGTATAGAAAAATGCTTTTCAATAATAGTTTTGATATACCATACAGCCCATGCAGACCTCATTTACTTCACGTCAAAGCAAACATCAACACGCGATCACCGATTGTACCTGCTTGTCGCTGCCTGTGCACGCATTTATGACCGGCTGGGCAATGAGCGAGCGAATTTGAAGGCCGCGCGCTGATGTTTGTTTTGACATTAAATGTGTTACCATATTTCCAATATAACGGATCATTCTACTAAAAAAATAATAATTTCATTAACATTACTAACTCCATTTGAATGTGTTTGTAACTTACTTAGGGTGTCGCAGTACTTTCTGTCAAGACCCTCCTTGGATTTATCACCAATGAGTCCTATACTCTTGTTGACAGCTACTTTACTAAAACAATTTGTTTTCGACATTTGTGCACTACAGAGTTTGGCCTTAAGGTTTGTGAATGGATTGGTGCTACTATTATGAGTTATGATTCTTTTCTGTGCGTTGTCCATGGATTTGATACATGTAGATGATGGTTCAGTCTTTTTGTTTGTTGCTTCTTCTTCGTAAGTTTTGCTACCTGAAAAAGTATAGATCTAGTGTAAGTATTAATTCGTAGATATAAGATTAGAAACAATTAGAAATAAGATAAAAAAGTTCCTATAAAAAATAGATACCCCGGAATGACGCTACTAAAAACAGTTAAGGTAGAGCTGGCAGTACATATGATGCTAGGAACAGTTTGAATTCCACGGCAACTTTTTTTGTTGAGACTAAACGAAATCGTTTAACCTCCCGCATATGAGCCTAAAAGCTAACCTATGGGATAAATTAGAGATTTTACAAATGATTTGTGCTTTCATAAAGTTGTAGCTCTTTGACGGAATTTTTGTTTACCTATGCGTCGGGGTACTTCGTCAGTGCATCCAGGAAATTTGTAATCACACTCGATATACATATATACTGTTCAAAGGCCTTTATCTGATCTTGTAACAGATGCTAGTTAGTGATTTCCTCGCTTAACAATATATAATTTTAAAATCTTACCAATGACATGCAACCTTATATGACATCTTCTATTAAACATTATTTTTTATGGGTTCTTATGCATCAGAGAGATAGCTAGCGTATAATGGAAAATTTCCAGAGGGTGACATTCTTTAATAGTCTGAGGCGCTGTTTTCAGGACTTTTTTCACAAGAGCCTTTGTCTCATTATTTTTGTTGGCCAGTTTTACCTGTATTTCTAGGATACCTATACAATTTTTTCAGCTTCAACTTACCTAAATCCTCATCAGTCACCGAGTTAAGTATCCCACACACTTCCATATCGGCGTTCATGGAATCAGACGTTGTCGTGTCTTCTACAGAACTCTGCCCTTGATATGATTCCTCTTCAGGATATGAGGTATGTAGAAGCAGAAGTTGTTTTGTGCGAGCTGAGGTTGATGGCAGCGATAGTAGTTTTCTCACCTAAATTTGAGCAACGTTTATAAAAATAGTTGATCTGGAGTCATCAGCGGTTTCAGACTAAATAGAAGGATTTGCTTGTCTCCTTATTCGCATAGTCTGTAGTGAAGACCAACATGCACTTGACATAAGTCAATTATTTGAAAGTTCTGTCATTAAGCTCGTAGTTTTAGTGTTATTTTAAAAAGTGCGAGTGTCTGCAGATAATTGTGGTGTTAAACGATTTCAAGTCGTGCTACTTCTTTCATAATTTGTTAAAAGCAGAATCAAGGTGAATGTTTTCAGCGGTAGTGTTATAGTCGATAAATTCGAAGAGGCTTCTCAATTACTGAAACAACTGTTAATGGGCGCTGTACTCAAATAAAAATGCGAAAAGCTGTCATCTTCGAGTTCGACCATGAATATATTAGTCAATAAGGGCATATTGTTCATTTTTGGAATCAGAATTGAGAACTCCATTTAACTGTGCAAAATCCAATATGTCATCCTGTAGTTTAACGGTGTCCCGTATGTAAGGTATATCGAGGTTTCTGTGAAGGGTTTCGTTAGAGATGTCTTTACTTTGGAGGATATGCATATTTTGCATGTAGGTTTTTGCAATGAAACACCAAGCTGTGCAAGTGTAAATTATTACTGGTTAAATGAGCATCTTATAAGTAGAACTGAATATTGTTATTTAAACTTAATTTTAAATATCTACACAATGATGGGTAGCGCTGCCGAAACGTAATTCGGAATTTAGTTTACAACGCTTCAGCATGATTCTGCCAAGCTAACACTTGGTTGAAAATGACACTGAGGTACTTAGCGGTGCTTTCACATAGTACACGACCTACATTCTTTTCTTTTTCGTACAATAGGAAATAGGAAATTTATTTTTTGACGGAATGATGTAAATGTCTAGACCCTCACTGAAGCAATGTTGGACGTACGAGTCTAGAAATTTTATTGTAACTAGGCTTTGTTTCAAATATTTTGATGTTTTTTAACTGTTTCGCAATACATTTTTGAGATGACTCGTAGTGGTTGTAAGAATGAACGAATTCTTACCATATCTTCTGGTTTCTCTTCATGTTGACTGCTATGATCACTATCCAGATGGTACCTGGGTTCTTCGCCTACGTTCAGTCTCACTCTCGTACCCCGGGTTGTTTTCCGCACGCACAAATCGCCAGTGGAGTGCGATCTCTTCAATCTTACGTCAGTATCGTATTCATCAGTGTCGGCAAAAGCAAACCCTTGAAAGTGATAGGATTCGAAAATATATATTGAAAAACTGAAGAAAAAGTCATTACTAGCGGAATTTTCACTTGTCCATTAAGCTACGATGACGCATTTGAAAAGATAGATAGATTACTCAAGAAAAATCACACTTTTTGAAGAGTCGAGATGAAATTCTTATTTATAAGTTCACTGGAGGGCAAATGGCGCAAGTGCATTGATGTAAGGGGGGATTTTATTGAAATATATAATGATCAAAAACATCGTATGTCTTTTGTTTCATGTCTAGATAGACTTCTTTTCTAGTATTCCTCTTATTCATGCATCACTCCGATTTTCAGCTTGCTAACCTAACATTCCAAAAATAATAGAGGTTCAATACAGAATATGAAAAAATTTAAATCATACAACTTATTTCAAGAAAATGCTGTTTCAAGCTAACAATTTAATTTTTCCCGTGAAAAAGGACCTTCGTTATTGTGACGTCACGTCTACATGTCATCACCGAAACCATCACTAATGTCAAACATATTTACAGGGCATCTGTGATAGATGCCAGATTATAGTTCCCAAAAGCTTTAACACAATTTTATATTCCAAAAGGCATTATTGGTAGTTTATAATATTTTGACCCTGAGTGCTAGTTCCTGTTGGAATGCTGCTGGAAGGTTGTGGGACATTTTGATACAATCTGGTTAGGAAATGTGTGCTGGACAGGGAAAAATTAGTGAAGTCTCCGGATTATTCTTAATGGCGTTGTACTTGGACTACTCGTCTTCAAGAATCAGCTGATCGCATAACAACTATTACAGCTGCTATAATAGTTGACCATAACCTCAAATATCTTGCCCTAAACAGGCGTGATGTCACAGACAAACGAACGTTCTGTTCCAAGTAACTTTTAACTCCTATTTAATGATTAAAATCATTGCTAGAACAATTGATTGAATACATGATAATACCATTTTCGTGGATGTCTGATATCTGAAATCTTCCATCTTCATTTCCTCTACATGGCCTGAAGAACAGCTCTTTGTCTTCATTACCGATTCGATCCAGTGACTTCAAGTCTATCTTGTGATTGGCCAGCGACTTGAGGAAATAGTCTACTGTTATTTCTGCATTTGTCCTTTGGATGCTTCTACTGAAAAAAGATGAAGTCAAGTAGATTGATTGAGTACTCATGCAGTGATGTATACCTATATTACATTCTGCATGTTATTGATGGTAAACGGAATATGAAACATGGTTTTGAATTTTTAAATTGCCTAAACATTTTTTCAGAATTTGGAAAACTGAAGGTTACAAAACATGGAAACATAAAGTTCCGATTTAAAAATGTTGCTATCTTAAAAATTTTTTTGACTGTTTAAAAATGACCAAGAACACAAAAGACATCGTAAAACAAATAAACGCTGTTTCATCCTTGTTGGGAATCATCGAAACGATGTACGTTATAAAACAGTGAACATAGCCAGAGGGATTTCATCTTTCAAACAGTTTCAAGTACTAATACTTACCTCGGTTCACCTGCTTTATTATCTGTGTCTTGCAAACTTAGTTGTATGGCTAGCTTTAGCTGGTCATCCCCACTACTTTCATTGCTATTATTCGAAATACTTGAACTGGGATCGGGCGTTATAGCATTGTTCATAGCCTGGGCCTGTTTCATTCTATCTTCGATCATTTGCAATCGCGACATTTCCAGGGCTATTATTAGCTCCATGTTGTAATCAGACCCTATAAAAACGTATTCTTGGAGTAATTGAAAAACTGAAATCCATGTGCAAGAATGAAAGACAAGTACCTATGGACAGAATGGTACATTGTAAAACATTGTTAGAAAATAATATTTAGCACTGCCACACACTTCCCGCAGGTCATTACTTTTGCCAAACGCTTTGAACAAAGTTTTTGAGTGAGACTTTAGAAAAAATGTATTTACAAATTTTCAATGTAATGTCTTTTTTTTATACAGGGTGTTAGCGCTATCGGAAGGAGTGCTCTCTTTAAAAAATACAACTTTATCCGATAGTCATCCAGAATTAGAAAAAGACCCTAGGATGAAAAACCTTACAACGTCGTACAGACACCTTGTTTGAAGCATATTTTACAAAGAATATATAAATATCAGCTAACCGAATTATAAGTTGGTCTTATGCTTACTTAAACTTTAACATCTGGTACCGGCAAATCGCCCCGCTACCCTACTTCGTGGAAACCCAGACGTTGAGAGTACATACAGGGTTTGTCCGGAAAGTAATAGGACTCATTTTCTTCCGCCATGACTGTACTTCGGAGCGGAGCGGACGCGCACCGACTGGATTCGCTAGAGGGCGTTCCTAGCTAACGAATGAGCGGCTGGTCAGTTGTCTCCGAGCACTTGGATAGTCAGGACAGGCATTTTCGCGCGACGTGTTTCTGTGAGTGGTGCAAGCCGAAAATGCAGCGTTCGTTAGAGCAGAGGTACGCGATTAAATTCTGTGTGAAACTCGGTACATCTGCGACAGAGACGTTTGATATGATCAAGCAGGCTTACCCAGGTGTTGCTTTAGGAAGAAGTGGTGTGTTTCGGTGGCACCTAGGCCTTTTTGGAGGGTCGGGAAGAGGTCGCTGATGAAGACCGTGCTGGAAGACATTCGACTTCGACAAACACCGATAATGTGACTCGTGCGCGCACAGTTTTGAACTCAGACCGTCGACTAAGTATTCGTTTAATTGCCCAGATGTTAAATTTACCAAAATATGTGGTTCATGACATTGTGATACAGCATTTGAACATGCGCAAGGTGTGCGCGAAGATGGTCCCAAAAATGCTCACTGACGACCAGAAATTGCGCCGAGTGGAAGTGTGCCAAGAAAATTTGAACATGTGTGAAAGTGACCACCAATTTTTGAATAACGTAATCACATGTGACGAGTCGTGGATCTTTGAGTATGATCCCGAGACAAAGAGGCAATATTCCGAGTGGCACACGACGGTGTCTCCTCGCCCAAAAAAGGGAAGAATGAGCAAATCCGAAGTGAAAACGATGCTTATTGTCTTTTTTGACATCAAAGGCATCGTCCACCATGAATTTGTTCCTCCTGGACAAGACGTCAACGCCAAGTTTTACGTGAAAGTGCTCAGGAGACTCAAACGGAGGGTCAGTCGGCTCCGACAAGACATCGCAGCCGACTGGAAGTTGCACCACGTTAACGCCCCGGCTCACACCGCCTTTCTTGTGAACAGCTACCTGACCAAGGCCTTTTTTTGTTTCCTCGCCTGAAAAGGCCGATGAAAGGCAAGCATTTTGAGACGACAGAGGGGATCCAAGCAGCATGCACCGCGGCTCTCAAGGCTATTCCGGAGAATGCCTTCCGTGACGCCTTCAATGCTTGGAAATCGCGCTGGTAGCGCTGCAGAAGCAGCCTATTTTGAAAGTTTTTAAAGAATTGTAACGGTTGGCTCAATAAATTTTCTTAAATCGACTCAGTCCTATTACTTTCCGGACAAACCCTGTATAAAAATCTGACAGTCCTGAGGTTCTTGCTTATTTATTTTATTTTAGCTTAGCTGTAACGCAAGGGTTCCGTTCCTTCTAGTAGGTACAATTTGAGTAGATGTAAATTTAGCTTCAACCATAATCTTACTTTGGAATTTCGAAAAAGAGCGCGGTTTTGGCGCGAAATTTCACAAAGGATACGTATTTCCGCTTCTCGTTCAAAATCATATGTATACATTATAAGTTCTGGGGGCAAAACTTTGATATCACGTTTAAATAAAAATTTCGCCAATAGCCCATTATAAAGTTTCGATTACTTACGTCCACAACTTCGACTGCAAAGAAGTCCACACTGGTGATCATGCACCACTCCTTTAGGCATAAGGTATGGGCGGAAAGGTACATTTTTGTGACTGACAGAAAGATCCGTTTCTTCGTCGGTATCGTATTCTGGCCATTCGCATTCCTTGAGCCAAGCGCAGGTTTGAGACAGATCAGACTGAAAATGTAGAAAACACTATGAGCACCGTTGAGGTTGCATAAATATATGTCGCGAGGATATGTGTTTACCTCTCTATTCTACTGTATATGCATTCATTTACCATACAATTTATACCTACGTCTATATATCTATGTCTCCATGTATCTAAGTATCTAACGATACAGCTCTGTATCGATCTACCTATTTATTTCTTTATATATGTATTTTTCTGACTGTATATAAATCTTATCTGTATATTCACCCAAGCAACTAACTTACTGCCCTGCCTTTTTTGTTTTATAAAAGCTGTACAACTGAATGTTAAAACGGTAAACTTGGGGTTGGGGGGAAGTGGCCTTGTAGCTTGGTTAGGACTTAGATATTTCTATCTAGATTGGTTCAGTTTTTATCAGAAGAAAGTTGACTTTCATAAAAAAAAAGGTTGTAATCGAGAGTAATAACGTTAATTTGGCCTGATGTATCTAAGTTTTGGATTTTTTAAGCTAGATCTGTTCGGCTTTTATCAGAAACAGTAGTTTTTTATAAACATTGTGCCATTCAAAGTTAGTATGTTCAATTCGGTCTAGATAGGGTAGGGTGGGTTGGTGGTTGTGTACTGGGTAAGTTTTCGATATTTTATGGACTAGTGTTGAGAATTTATGGGCTTTTTCAGTTGTCAGGTCTTACTTTATAAAATTATAAATTTATATCAATTTGAATTAAATTTTTAGTGTATTATAAAGCAGACCACAACTTTGATGCACACCTATTCTCTAGGCGCTGAAGAAAGAAACTAAACCCAAACAAATACACGCATATTGCTCGTGAGTGAGTGTTTAGGCGCAGGAGACATTACAGGACCGCATCAAGATATTATGGGTAGTCATCAAAAATTTCATACAAGATAATTATTATCTTTTACAGTAAATTTCAGTTAGAGATTCACAAATGAGTTAACTACACTTATTAGTTATTAGTAAGTAAGCTGCGCGCACTCATTCAGAAGAGGAACTTGAATCTTCTGAATCGTTTAAATGAATTATTAGAGGTTCAATTTGGGTATCGATGACATTGTCCAAATCCCACATTTTGACCTCAACCTTCTCCCGAACGTGGCGGATACAGTTTTTCCATTCCTCTGCCGTAACTCTATTGACTGCGATGTGAAAGAGATTTTTAACATCAGAAAATTTATAAGTATTATTATTCGACGCCACGTATTGCTTTATGTTGGCCCAAATCAGCTCAATAGGATTCACTACTAATCTTAATATCTTATCTACTGTAGGTATCTCATTTCGGAAGAAAAAATTATGCACTTTCCTCCTGATGGCAGTTCTGTCAAAGTCATCTACTCCGTCCGTTATCCTTTTTCTTGCAGGATACGGTTTTGGCTCAGAAAGTGAGTGAGTGCTCCTATATTCCTTAATGATCCTATAAACACTGGACCGACATACTCCAGAAATATGTGCTACCTTACATATAACTTCGTCCACGACCAAATCGGGTTTTTCTTGAATTTGGTGTTTTTGTATATATTTAATATTATTTGTTTTTCATTTGCACTTAAATGTAGCTTCTTAGCCCTTTTTTTGGGTGGGGTTGCGCTGATGTCAACCACTTCGTCGGCTGTATCTGTGTCAGACATCGTATCTTAGGCAATATATAAACAAAACGTTCCACTCGCGAAAAACGAGTATACGCTACTGAATGCGTAATGCGTATGCAATGCAATCCTGTGCGTGAATTAACTGTTAGATGCCTGTCGTGTCATCTACAATCACGTTTACAAGTCCAAACCTGTGCAGATTCGTAGAGCGCCGACGACTGCTAGTGACCTTGAATTTGTCTGTAGATCGATGTTACTCCAGTCAATTTAGGTTCAAAGTGGATGTTTTCTAAACCAATTTGTTGTTCCTACATCAAAAATATATCGATGATGTTTTGTACTGGGAGCTCATGAAAGATCAAGGTGACTTATTTTAACAGTCATCCTTTTTCTAGTCTCAAGATGACACGAAAAAGGGTCTGTGGATTCACTAGAAATACACTGTCGAGGATGTTTAGACCTAAAGTGACTGAAGTATATCCGTGGATGCTTTCGAGGGATCTGTTCAGGTGCTGATCACTGTTTACGTTTAATGTCTTTCTTCAGCGCCCAGAGTATAGTCATGATGCGTAGAGTATCAAATATAGTGAAATTCAGAATGAACGGAGTTAAGTAGATTGACTCTGCAACGCCGTTATGAGCTCATAAAGGATAAATTCAATACAAGTTAGACTCTCTGAGAAAAAAGTTTGTTACGAACATGTCTTACAGAGAAAATAAACGACTCAAGTCAGTCAAACAAACCCACACAATTAGTTCAAAGACATTCTTTCCCTGCCCTACCGGTAGTCCATCTGGCAACGTCGCATTTCCCCGATACCTGGCGGCACTACGCGGCAGCATGGCAGTAAGGGCACACTTACCAATACCGGTACCCTCGCCGGTGATCCTAAACAGCAGAAGCAGTAACACGTATCGAAAGCAGTTGCCTATCATTCTAAGGGAAAATGTACGTGGATATCTATGATGTTGGAAATATGTCTAATAGGTGCGTAGAACTACCGAGGTTGGGGCGCCCAGTCCCTTAAAACCCCCATGCCCCAAGTTTTCACCGCTAAAAAAATTTTCTTTAATGATCAGGATACTCTGAAACGTCAAAAAAACCGAGATTGAGTGAATTTATTTTTTTTTCGCCCTTGGCACAGTAGTAACCTTATGTGAACATGTTTTTTCGTGATGTACATGTCATATAACATCCATAAAACATAATATTGAATTTTCGATTTTTTTTGCGATTACAACACTTTCTCACCAGTAGTCGTGGGAACTACAAGCACACTCAACAGTATTTAAAAGACTTGTACTTTGAGATGATTTTTTGAAAAAAAAAGTACTCGTCATGCTGCATAACTTTAAATATAGGAAAAAACGCTGTTTTTTGCACTTTTAGCGCAGCAAAAACTTTCGAGAAGGTATTCCCTCGTTTTTGGGCAAAAATCTTGTCGGCTTGCAGAATATGTAATAAATAATATTCTCCAAACGCCTCCGCGACTATAGATAGTTGAGTAATGCACAGAAAAAGTAGATTAGGGACCTGGGGACCCTGTGCTGACTCACATTAAAGTATCTTCGCTTCCTTTTTCTTTGCATCGGTGGTGTTTCCGGTGGAATGAGACCTTGAGAGACTGCTCGAACAAATTCGTGTCTTTTCCTTCGCGCTAAAGCTGTGGTTTGCATTATCACAGATTTCGGTGTTCGAAGGTACGGTCTAGCGATCATTTCACTTAGTTTTTCTGTCACTTCTTCCAGTTCGTTCTAAAAAACACAGTTTAAAGATAATTCGATGTTGATACTGGCATTTTATATTTCTCAGAGCTATAGAGAGGATTTTGTAATGCACTTGGGCGCCAGCAGGAATTTTTTGTGAAAGCGTATCTGCCTCCGAAACTTTTTGAAGAGCGGTGGGTGGCAAATTTTACGCGGGCGGGGGATAATACCCTCCCTGGTATCCTCTGCGGACGCTCGTGGTAATAAACTAAGGCATCCACAACTTGGTGGAGTATATAGCTACAAAACGAATTCACAACAAGTGTACAACAGCGTGTGCTGAGTTAACATCTTGCAGAAAACCCTACGAGATGTCAAAAAAAACCAAGATACGTAATACCCGTGCGGGTGTTACAAATTCGACCCTTACCATTGGGATTTTGGAAATAGTAAGAGATACGAAGTCGCTTAAATGGGGGCAAAGTTGCGTATTCAGGTAACTAACAGAGTGTCGCTTAGATAATTTCGAAATTTAAAGTACTTCTAGAGAGAGAGACGGAAAAAAAACAAATTCTACCAAAACCGTCTTAATTTTCTCCTGACTTCATTTTTAGTGGGTTTACGAAATAAATTGCACATTAACATTACTAATTGTTTCCTCTATAAGATGGCTTAATCATAATTTCAGTATGACGTTTCGTCTATTCTCCTCCAGCATCAACCTTATTTTTTTCTTGTGGGCGTCATATGGGATTTTTGCACAGATAGAGCTTTTGATTCTGATTCCAAAAATGTATAACGTGTCATTGACATTTTTAAACCTCGGTTGTTCCAAAAAACAGAATTTTCTAAGTAAGCCAGATTTGGGGCTAAATCATTTTTATTTTTTCCTGACTTTATTGGAGACGCAATTTCAAAGTACATTGCATATTGTCATTGTTCAAGAATATATTACTTCAACTAAATATGTGAAGTTTATCTTGACATAAATGAGTGTAGGACATTCATAACTGAATGCAGAATCAAGAATTGTGTTCGATTGTGCAAATTTGCAATATGGAGTCCATAAGAAAAAACAAAATTGTTGATGGAGATCGGAAGCAGAAACCTTCAAATAAGAATTTGTCTACGCCTTCTTGTAGAGGTGAAAGGTTGGCAATGCAATTTATGTTAAAATAACATTCCAAATAAAAGGAGGAAATAAACATCGATTTTGGGATACATCCTGTATACGAAATAAATAACTATCTGGTAATGCCAGGGCCTACGTAGGAAACTAATTTTTTTTCAAATAACAAAGTTTACGCAATGTTTCCATATGGCATTTTACATTTTTAGAATCAGAATTAAAAAATCTGTTCATCTATGCAAAAATCCAATATTGCTTCCATTAGAAAAAATAAAGTTGATGCTGGAAGAGACAAAACGTCATATTGAAATTCTAATTGTGCCATCTTGCAGCGGAGAGAATTGGCAATGTTAATATGTAATTTATTTTGAAATCCCCCTACAAGTAAATTCGATTCTGGGAAAACTCGTTTTTTCCGTCTCTCTCCGGAAGTATTTTAAATTTCGTAACTTCTTAGCGGCATTTTGTTAGTTACCTAAATACGTAACGTTGCAAGCGACTCTGTATCTCTTACCGTTTCCACTCCAATGGTGAGCGTCTAATTTCAAACACCCGCTATATAAACTTCGAAGTCTTATGTCTTGAACATGAGCTGCCGGATTTTGATGACATAACCTGATGACTTCCCTTGCAGATCCATGCATAAGTTAGTGAATGGTGAGCCACGAGGATCAAATTTGTGTGCCAATATTATGAAACGTACACTTCTCGAAATACATTAACTTACCTGCATGAATTCGAAAATTGTCTTATTGTAACCGTCATCTTCAAGATAGTATCCGTAAACATAAGATCCACACAGGACTCTTCTTGCCTTGAGTAACTCCCTAACTCCATCTTCAACAAACTTCATTCCTTTCTCACCAGCATCTACGATACAAAAAACTTACACTGAGAAGTAGTTAGTTGAAAGTATATTGATCTGATGGAATGTACTCCTAAAAATCCCAACAATTTACTTGAATGAAGTAGAAATAGCAAAAATACTGTTGATATCTTTCACAAGCATATAGATGCGTAGGTGTTTTTATATACCTACTGAAGCAGTCGAGTAGGCAAGAACCTAAATACGTTGGCACCGAGACTTCTATAAGGTACTTAAAGGTGCCTTGTTAATTGAGAGAGAAAAACCTCCTCAGGCAGACTGTCACAGTCTCGACACCTAGGAACGAAGGAGCGATTGTACCGACCAACTCTCGATGTGCGTAGTACGTCAGAGCGTGGATGGGAGGTCAAAGTCAGGATGGTCTGTCTGGCAGACTTAACGCGTGGCGGAATTATAGAGGTGAGCTCTTAAGAACAAAGCCTAGCGATAGAGAAGTCATTGATCATCGAGTATGGGCAATGTAGTTGAGGGTAGAACCACAATCAAGTGAGCAGTAGTTGAGGCTATGCCTAGTACAGAGTGAGGAGGTTATGCGGAGAAAAGTACTTAGACAAACAACCTAGCTTTTTACAGACAGCTGCTGTGTTGGTATTGTAGGGCAAAGAGGAGAGCTCGCCATTTACTACGGAGAGAGAAAGTCAGTCACTCATCTATAAAGCTTCTCTGGGAGGCCATAGGATGGAAGCTTGTGTATGAGAGCAGCATGACATGAGCCTCATCATGCGACTGGATGAGTTTACCTTACAGTTGTGAGGCGTAAGCTAGGAGGCTCCATGTTGGTTGCTGGTGTCGGAAACCAGACTGCCTGTCGCTAATCAGAGATTCGAGATACTCTAGAAGCTCCTTATTCATGCACTTTTCCTTCACCTTTCTGATAACAGAAAGCAGACCTATAGCTCCGTAGTTGTATGGGTCGATCTTAGATAATTTTTTTTTGGGGTTACTTGGACATAAGCAAATTTCTATTTATCTGGAAATGTACCAGATTCGTAAGAAATCTGGAGAGGACGAGAACTGAGGCAAGCTCTGCTGCATATACCTTCAGCACAATAGGAGACATCAGATTAGGACCAAATGTTGTTGTCGAGCGACATTTGAGTATGTAAGCTGATCTTAGAGTAGTATTATTAATGTAACATCTGGTAGTTTCCACGCTGATGATTCTCTATGTTTTGCTGGGCGCCAAGTGAAATAACAGATGTTACTAACACCTCGAGAAATACGGCGTAAGCGGTTTAAACGTTTGTGAACATCAGATCCAATATAAGTGGTTTCATTTAGAGCCAAGAAAGAATAGATTAAGTTTAATGACTAAGTTGGTCACAGATACGAAATGAATCATGCACTACTATGCTGGAATAATGGAGCGTTATGTCCAATTTTACACCGCAGATGTTTTTTTTTCTTGCGAAGAAGAGATTTCCCCTGACCTAAAAACCTTGCTTATTTATGACTTAAATGGTTCAGTATTCGTACATTTCAGTTTAGGATCACGTTATTTCTATAATCTACATAAAGGCTTGAACAAATACTAAGGAAGTATATTGAATATGGATTCCTACCTTCACCTTTTTTCAAACCCAAGCTACTAGCCAACAAATCCATTTTCTGTTTAACGCCGGTCAGCAAAGGTTCCTCGAGCTTCTGACTATTCTCATGGTTTTTAAACCTGGTATAAAAATGTAAAAATCTAGAAATCTCTTGCATCTGATTATTCCTGTCCATCGCCTCTATCATGAGCGAACCTTGTTTCTCGTCAGCCTTCGTCACAGCTTCAAATCTATTGCATCTAAAGTAGCCACCTGTCGCAGAGCTATGGCGTTTCCACGCTTCTTGACATACCCAGCAAAAGTCGAATTTGCACTAAAAATTTAATAAAGTGATTAAAATATTCAACATGTCAGATGTAGCATCGGTGCCAAAACACTTTCTGTCTTTTGTCTATGTATAGAACTACGATGAGTCCTGGTAAGCACGACAACTCCATTGTGGTAGCATACACAACGCATTGTATGATCTTACTCAGAAGTAGTAGACAGGTCTACGTGGTTTCAGTTATCGGTTCATCATGTTGTCTTGATGAACCCTAACAAGGACTAAATAGTGCCGTCTACAAATGACTTGGGCAATAGATGGAGAACAGGCATGGGATCAATTATTGTCCTGTATATTAATCAACTCACTTTGGAGCATTTCATGTGGTTACATCCCTCGTTTTTCTGTATCGGACTTTTGCAATTTGGGCATGGCTTAGCATTGGTCACTAGCCACAGAAAATTGGCAGCATCTTCAGTTCCTGTACAAGAAGCTTTGAGTTCTTCTGGTTTGACCTCTTTGATCTTGACTTGCCATTCTTGCCATTGTTTACAGCCGCAAGGAGCATGAGCTTCTCCTGCAAATAATAATTTCGATTTAGTTTATCTAGATATCTCGAGAGATTGACATTTATGTATGAGAATAACTTTATCACTAATATTCACAACAATTTGAAATTATCCATACGTTAACACTTAATAATATCGCGCTTAGAAAAAGGTACTTCAAGAATTTTATTGTAAATAAAACCACCAATTTTGAAAAAATGTCATAATTGTCAATTGTCAGAATGGGAGTTATATGACTCCATTGCTTAGCCTCTTAATCAAACCGCATATGTTTTAGATACTGGGTACGTTGTTTCAGCCACCACGTTGGCATTTTTCAAGTATAATGACAATGACGACGATGACGATAACGATAACGAACGATAACGATAACGATGACGATGACGATGACGATGACGATGACGATGACGATGACGATGACGATGACGATGACGATGACGATGACGATGA
The DNA here is from genome assembly GCA_963669975.1 of Acanthoscelides obtectus. Taxonomy (NCBI): domain Eukaryota; kingdom Metazoa; phylum Arthropoda; class Insecta; order Coleoptera; family Chrysomelidae; genus Acanthoscelides; species Acanthoscelides obtectus. Next base: position 36,349,324 of record CAVLJG010000001.1, read on the forward strand.
CGATGACGATGACGATGACGATGACGATGACGATGACGATGACGATGACGATGACGATGACGATGACGATGACGATGACGATGACGATGACGATGACGATGACGATGACGATGACGATGACGATGACGATGACGATGACGATGACGATGACGATGACGATGACGATGACGATGACGATGACGATGACGATGACGATGACGATGACGATGACGATGACGATGACGATGACGATGACGATGACGATGACGATGACGATGACGATGACGATGACGATGACGATGACGATGACGATGACGATGACGATGACGATGACGATGACGATGACGATGACGATGACGATGACGATGAGATGACGATGACGATGACGATGACGATGACGATGACGATGACGATGACGATGACGATGACGATGACGATGACGATGACGATGACGATGACGATGACGATGACGATGACGATGACGATGACGATAACGATAACGATGACGATGGCGAAGGCGATGACAACGACGACGACGATAACGATGACGATGACGATGACTCCCTAACCTCGGACTTCACATAAATCATACAACATTTGTACCAGTAACACTGTTCATTAATGTGTCCTCACTAGGTAACTGAGCCCCTTCCATTGCTAAATATGATTTGAGTTTCTATAAGTTCTAGTGAATTCAAATCTCACCTAGGCATTCCCAACAGAAGAAATGTCCATTTCCACAATCGACAGCATGGGAAGTGTCCGAAACTGTCACCTTGGGGGTTGGATTGCCTTCAGTTGAGGCTGCGCGTTGCTCGGCTTCAGGATATCTGACAGCTCGGCCGCAACCAGCCACTGGACACCATTTGATGCTTTTGTTACTCTCCACGAACGCCTGATTTAACAAAGCACGTATATTTTATTCTAATATTAGCAAGGAAGATTGGATCTGCCATATCATCAAAATGAAGAACCAATAACTTGAAACTACTTTCTAGAAGTGTATGCCGAAGCTTGATCTGATTGAAACCGCAAGCTTGGGTAATGTTATACAACTCTCGCTAAAAACTTTTGCAGCATTAGTCGGTGGCAAATACGAATAAAGGGAATGGGACTTTCTTGTAAACCCTCACGTAAGCGTTCGATAGGTCCACCCGATTTTGTTTCGTTAGTCCGTAATTAGTGAAAATATCTTCTCTACTAAAGAAATGAAAAGTACATTTTAAGTAGCTAATGCGTTATAAATAGCAGAAAACTTTACAAAAAATGAGATAAATGTTTTATGTATGATTCAAGACACCAGATCTGCGAGGAAACATATCAAAATAAGCTACAAAAATGCTATTGACTGTTGATGGATTCTCAAAACTGTCGTATAATAAAGATATGATCTGTAACCAGGTTTTTAAACCTGCCTGGTTCTGTGCTTATCAAGTGAGTTAATGTAACACCTGAAACTTATCCTGTGGTTTTCATTTTGACAATCTCCCATGGTTATCTGGCCAATCAAACCACATGTGTTTTAAATTATCCTTTATTGTAACCGTCTTCAAGTACAATTGACACTTTTCTGAGAATATATTATTAACCTACCAAAGGAGATTATATTCCATATTTAAAAATCGTATTGAATTCATTGATAATAGTAATTATTTTATGTTACTGATAGAAATATTTTGGAAGAAGCCTCAACGACGTTGCAACTTCCGAAACACTGTTGATACACATAATTATTAAAACCAATGCACACTTCTTACAAACAAATACCATTAATCTATGGCTGACTTATAATGTGGAGCGCCTCCATCATGCTGAAATGACGATTTCTGTAGTCAATAAGTAGGCAAATTAGTTGAATGTCATCGGAAATTGAAGCATTGGTGATTTAAATAAATAAACATGTGATAAACTGTTATTCTGTTATTAGTCAATCAAAACGCTGGTAATACACAGCTTGGTTTTTCCTCTAGGCCAAATAGTGCAGTTCAAGCCAACAATAATGTTAATCGGGATTTTCAATTGCTAGCCCAAAGGGCAGTTCCAAAATCCTCATTTTAATCTGAATTCATCGAAATCAGCTGCGCTTATTTTTGGCTAACATGAGGTAGAGGAGGAACTAGTTTAGCTATCAATGGCGAACGTTTAGCATGTAAAACATCTGTAAAGCATTTAGGCGTGACATTCGACACAAAATTACGGTTTAAGGAAGATACTTTGATACGTGTAGAAAAGCTTATATAAACCTCAAAATGCTCTACCCGTACGCGTCACTTACTAAGCCTATCACAACAACTTAGTGTTATCGCAATTAAATTATTGTGACCCATGTCTTGAGTGAAAAAATCGAATCGAAAGGGTACAAAAATCAAGCTTGAGATTTATTCATGGTATAAGGATATACATGAGAATATCTGACAAACTGCAAGGTGCAAATTGGTTATTTATTATCTAAAAGAGACGCCAATTACACTCATTAGCGCTGTACCATACAATTTTAATTAACAATTGTTCACTTTACTTATATAATAAAATTTCCTTTAGAAATGATGTCCATCTCCTCAACCTTGGATATAAATACTTTATACACCAACTCTACATAAAACGATTATGTTCTGTAGATATATGATACAATATACAGTTCATGAAAGCTTTAAGTTGCAGTCCAGTCCTCCCTTACTAGACATTTACTTCCTCTTTTTCTTTTCTTTTCCCATACTTTATTCATCATACCCATAACTGTGTTTCATTCTATGGGATTTAGCCGTGATTCTGAGTTATATTAGCTTATATATAGTTTTTTTGGGTCTAATAATGAGGTTGTCATTTTATCAGAATTATGATGTAGGCAGTCACTTTTGCAGTAAATGTTATTTTAAATTTCAGTTTTTAATTGATCCGACATTTTTGTTGCAAATATTCGCTTCTCGTATTATTATTCTTATTATTATTATTTTGAAAGCCAACTATGATAATGTTAGTTGCTTTGAAACAATCTAAGTTTGGCAAAATCAATGTATGTCATATTATGCATTATTGGAATGGCGTCTATGAGAAAAAAATGAGGGCAAAAGACGAAAAAATAAAATATATTGTCAGAAAATGTCAATTGTGATCTTGCTCCAAATATTTCGATATTGACATACTCGTAGTTCAGAGGTTCGACATAAGAACATGATTTTCCTTTGGCATGTACCCAGTCGGTTCAAATCTTTGTTTGATTGCGGATATAGTGAAGAAAATGGAGGCCGGGCACGATGCGACTTATGGATATATCATACGAAATGATGTACAATCAGTGTACCCTTCCTTGGTAAATAAAGATGCCTTTACCTTGATATCGAACTGCAGATACCTCCTAGCCATTTCTGGTGTAACAAGCTTCTCGATTAAATCTACCGGTACCAAAATATGACACTGATAAGCTGGACAAAGTATGTGGTGAGCATCTCCATCTTGAATTTTCGATGTCAAGTAGCTCTTCCAGCAAGTATTGCAGAAATAATGCTTGCACGACATGCTTATCGGTGGTTTATCTTTCGAAGTGGTTTCTAGCAGGCATATGTCACACTAAAAGGAAAAAAACATACTGTACCCTGGAAACTAGGCTACTTTTCACATGATATCGATGTGAGGCCCCAAAACTACCATTTTTCTCTTCTAAATAAAACTTAGCAACATCTTAGTAGCATATCAAGCGTATACTTTGTTCACGCTTCGATACAGACAATGCGTAGACAATGTAGACAGTAGTATATACAATGGTGAAGACAATGTATAGAATAGCATAATTAAGGTAGGTTCACTCGCAAACGACAAAACATTAGTGACCTGCAAATATATTTAAAACCAATATGGTTTGGCGCGGTAAAAATAAGAAAATTGATGAATTAGTGTTCATTTTGTTTAAAGATGGATCAAAATATCGGCCGTGTCTCTAAAAAAATGGCGTCAAGTAGGTTGACTCTGTACTTTCTACGCCAAGCTGTTCATAAAGGATTCAACACAAACTAGACCCTCCGAGAAAAAAGTCAGTCAAATAGGTCCATACAATTAGTGCATTGACATTCTTTTCCTGCTCTACCTGCAGTGCATCTAGCAATGACGGCTTAATCCGGTTAGGCGTGGCAGGGCGGTCAGAGCCTAGCGTGTAACACCATACCAGAAGCGTGCCGCCGGTAACAGTAGTCGGATCGGTAGGTACGCTATCTGTTTGCTGAGGTTATTTAAGTTTAAAGGGTACGGAAAATCTATGGGTGAAATATGCCCAAGGCTGCGAGCGGATAAATGTACTAAAATCAAAAAAATGATGTAAGCCCTCTCCAGGATCCTACAATACCCACCACTAAGCTTTTTACCCGTAATTTTTTTTTCAAAAATGATCAGGATCCTATGAAACGTCAAAAAAAGAAGTTTGAGCGATTTACATTCTTTTTCGATCTTAGAATTTTTCACTGCCGCCACTGGACCGATTTCCAAAAACTACGAAGCTTCTACGACCTTATAATAGTATTAATATTGTGTGTACGTTTAATTGAAATCCGAGTGATACTTCTCAAGTAATAGGGGGTTATAAGATTAGCGGACATACCGACATACAGACAGACAGACCGACGAAAATTACATTACATGGTTTGTCATGATGCAGTAGGCGTGGGAAGTAAAAGCTATATAATTCAGTTATACAAGTTCACTTGTGTCGCATTGTAATATGAGGCTATCGACGTGTCATTTTACCATCTTAAAATGTAATAAAACTTATTGTGTTTGGAATGCGGTGGTAGTAGATAACTTTTTGGTACCTTACATCAAATTTCTCCATTTGAAAGGTACTACCCGAATTTGCAATAAAATGCAGGGCTTTCCATTTAAAAAACGTATGCTTGTCACTACGTAGTTACGTATCACTCTGTAGAAATAAATATATTATCCAAGTAAGAAGCATTTTGTTGGCTACAATTTTTGTAATTAACGTTTTTCGATACCATACGTAATAACAGAGTATAATGTAAGGTTGTGGTGAGAGCAAATAAACGTAACTATTCTGAAAATGTTGCTAAAATGCCGAAACCTCTAGTTCGCCAAGCAAAAGCAAAAGAATTCGTCATTTCTTTGACGAAATATTTTGAGACTGAACGAGATCATGGAGCTCCATTATTGCCTTTACAGTCCGTAAGAGAGGTATTAGGTAGTAAATAGAATTTATACTGGCTATAGCGTTTACAAAACACACTCCGTAATGTTGGTTGCGATAAGGCATCGAAGACGTAAAGTAGATATTGTAAAACGTCCTAGGATCTAGTAGTTTTAATTAATGTTGCAACCATGTGGATCAAGCATCACTGTCATTATTTGAAGATGTGACGTAACTGCTTTGATTCATTGAATGGACTATAAATATTAGATTTTTTCTACATTTTCATCATCATCTTGAACTTTTCCGCATACTAAATGCCATTTCTCTTTGAAGTGAGACATCGGTTGATTGAATCATAAAAAAAATACAGAAAAAAGCAATATATACTAAGTGACATATAAATCCGAACACCCAGTTTAAATTGTTTTATTTCAATAAAATTTTGTATAAGTACTTAATGAAGCATAATAAGTAAATGATAAAAATTTCAAAATGATTGCACTGCTTTAAAGCCCTTTGACCTTTAATAATGTGTGGATGCACCCTGATGTGCTACGCATTCTCCAACGCGCCTAGGCATGCTTCTGATCAGGTGGTCAATGTCCTCCTGTGGTATCTCATTCCAGGCAACCACCAACTCCTCTCGAAGTGCTTCTAGAGTCTGAGGAGGACGTTGCAAATTGAGCAATCTCCTACCCATCATATCCCACACGTGCTCAATTGGGGATAAGTCGGGAGATCTTGGTGGCCATGGTAACAATGTGACATCATTATGTTGAAAGAAGTCTATTGTGACTCTTGCAACATGTGGTCGGGCATTATCTTGTTGGAAAGTTGGATCTGCCAGGGTGTCAAGATAGGGTAAAAGATGGGGCTCTAGAACTTCGTGGATATAAAGCTGCGCGTTCATGTTACCTCTGATGAAGATTGGTGACCTGGAACCATAAGCTATAGCACCCCAAACCATAACTCCAACAGTGTGATGAACATGTCTTTCAACAAAAAACTGTGGATTCCTCCTTTCACCACGTCGCCTTCTAACCCTGGCACGACCATCGTGCATGCCTAAACAAAATCGAGACTCGTCACTAAAGACAATACTGTTCCATTCCTGATCCCAGAGTGACCGTTGTCTGCACCACTTAAGGCGATTACGTCGGTGTTCTCGAGTTAAAGGGAGGACCCAGTGTGGCCGGTATGAAAACAAGCCAAAACTTCTCATTCGTCGGTAAACACTTCGCATGCCAATAGGTCTTCCGTGTTCTGCAAACCATTCATTTGCAATGGACCTGGTAGTGGAGAAACGGTCCCTTAAGGTCAATATAGGCGGCGATCTTCACGGTCTGTTGTTCTACGGCGGCGTCCATTGCCCCTTGCTCTTTGCGTACGGCCTGCTCGAAGCCATGCCTGACAACACCTAACCACAGTGTCTACACTTCTTTGCACTCTAACTGCAATTGCCCGAAAAGAAAGTCCAGCTTCCCGAAGTCCCACTATACGGCCCCTATCAAACTCACTAAGTTGACGAAATCGTACAGGTCTCCGTACTCTAGGCATCGTAACCGATCGTAAAGGATGTCAAGAACCAAAATCCGCCAACTGCGGCTGAAATATTCATTTTTAGAGCGTTAGTGAATTAAAAAAAAGCAGTATAAAAACCGGAATGTCCAACTGATAAGGCTGAAAATTTTTTCACTTGTTATTTACAGTAAGATAAGTACATTCACCAACTTTTATTAAAATAAAACCATTTAAACTGGGTGTTCGGATTTATATGTCACTTAGTATATATGCACAGCATAATCTTTTTCATTTATATCATGTACTGCTCTTTTTTTCTGCGAAACAATAATAAATTCAGAATATAACTTGCAGGCCGTTGCACCTAATGAAATGCAAGGAAATAAGAAAATTGACCCGACCTTAAATTTTGAGCTTCTAAAACATCTTAAGTTCAATTTTGAGAATTATTTTGATGGAGCCAAGTCGATAGCCCTTCAAATTTTGGGTTCTATGACACATAAACTGGTAAAAATAAGATCTTTGAATAAATAAAAATGTTTAAACTGAGAAAACACAAGAGGCGCAATTAATATATTTTGATAATTGAGTATCACCATTCGTTGGCTTTTTTGCACGTGGTTATAGATTCCAATATTAAGCTCAAAATATGTTGATTCTGATAAAAAAAAGAAAACAAGAAAGTGAAAAGGTCGAGTCCGGTCCTGGATTCTCCAACCGTCTGTCTAGTTTTAAGTTACTTTAATAGTGCCTGAGATGTATTATATTAAGGATTTGGTGCGTTTAGATAAATCCGTAAAATCTGTATTCAGAACTTTTTTATTTTCAGGTATGGGAAGGTCGAGGTCCATACTACCACCATTTCACTATATCCATTGAAGTACGGAACAATCTGTATACCAATACAATTTGGAACTTACTGCTTACCAAAGCTTCCTTATCCTCAGTCACGACTTCGTTGGTAATACTTGATACAGTCGATTCAAATGATCCAGCGTGTTGTAGCAAAGCAGATGGTGGCGCAGGTACTCCAGCAGTTTGGCAACACTGTACTGGATCCCTCATCCATTTTTCCAGGAGAAGTTCTCTAGACCACTCTGAAAAATATTAAGCATGCACCTCTCAGTATTTTTAACCTTGAAATTGTGATTTCACGAACAATCTCTTGGTTTTAATGTAGCTTTACTCACCATTGTCCCTCAATAAAGCTTCGGCAGTGAAAAGTGGAATTTTCAACATATCTGAGGTGTCCACCAATAGTTGGTCCTTGGCTTCTTGCAAGTCTTGGCTCCGTAGACCACTGTAGACCTCTTGTTCATGGATCACTTCGTCTTCGTTTACTATGTCGGCATTGTCAGCCTGCATTATTAACATTTTCCATTATTTAAGGACAAAAACTATTAGATAATAATAATAACCATGGTGTTTATTACCATTATCTATAAACGAGATTTAGCTTATAGCTACTGACATCACCTTAGGAAGATGTAATACACAGCAAAGTGAAGATCTTAATAAACAGATAAATAAAATCAACAAACCTATCTTTATACTAAAAACTTATTCATCATACTTGTTAGCCTGTTATGATATGCTAATCATTTACAGGTGTCTATCCTACAAATATTGTTGAAGCGACATCCGAAATTTCCCTGCCGGTAATTGTTTAAGATCTACAGGAAGTGAGTTGAAATTGGTGATTTATTTATATGTAAAACTTCTATGAAAAAAACTTGTTGTACAAATATGATATCATGTTGGAGTGCAACTGGAATTTTTAACCAATTCAAGTCCTTAACTTTTCCAGGCCATATTTTCTTAATAAAGCGACATCCTATATTTCGTATCACTAGACCTGTTATTTGCGATTTTGTAAGTTCAACTTAAAAAATGATGCAGAGTTATTATCAATATCATTATTTTAATTTAGTGAATAAAAAATCAATACAGTCGAAACCTTTTGAGTAATCAAGAGAAACAACAATCGATGCTAATTATTTATTGGTTTATTTATTTATTTACCCTTTCCCATAACATATACGAAAACATTACGTTTATGTGACAAATTACAATAACTTTATATGAATTATTAAACTGAAGAAGAACCAACGATTCATGTGATACCCAATCTACTTGTGTTTAAAACCTAACAAACCAAATTTAAATAGACACATTTCTCATGTGTTTTTCGATGTGCCTAATACTGTTGCTGAAAACACTTATGTTGTAGCTTATAGCGGCGTTGCCAGATCTAAGAATTCTAGAATGATGTGGAATCGTAAACAGTTCGTCTTTCATTAACATTAAGATAAATTTGTGCAAGCACTTCTGGGCAATCTATGACACCATTAACTAATTTAATCAGAAAAGGTAAATCAAAACTTTCCCTTCGGCGTTTCAAGGATTCGATGTTCAACGTACTCATTAGTTCTGAAGCATTATGACCCCGACCCATTTTAATAGCTGCCTGTTTTAAAAATTTACCCTGCACTGCTTCACCAAGTAAATTTGGCGACCTACCGTTGTTGTGTACTCCAAAATAATCCACTACAAAGAGCGGTATAAAATGCGAAAAACTTCTACAGAGCTGTTTGGTAGATCTAAAAATGTATCCCAATATTTTATATGATTTAGAAGTAATTTCTCTAATGTGTGTTTTAAAAGTTAATTTTGTATCAAAAGTTATCCTAAATCCCTAACTGAATCAGTTCTAATGAGGTCACGGGTTTCAACTCTATACTCATATGTGAGAGAATTTGAAGCTTATCTGGTAGCATTTATTCAAATTGAAGTTGATCTTATTAGTATTACGTCACCGAGTAAGATTTATGAGAGCTCTTTGTAGGATTTCCGCATCGTGGATGTTTCTCACTGTTATGAATAATTTAAGATCATCTACAAAAAATCAAATAACTGCTATTTGATATAGCTTCTTCCACATCGTTAATAAATAAATTAAATAAAACTGGACCAATGTGGGAGCCTTGGGGTACACCTGAAAAGACATTGATGGGATTATATAATGAACCGGCATATCTGACATACTGTGTTCGTACTGATAGGTAGCTTCTAAACCAGGATAGATGGCTGCTTGATACTCCCAATCTCTCTAATTTAGCTAAAAGCAGATGGTGATTTACTCTGTCGAAAGCTTCCGTATAATCCATGTAAACAGAGTCTAACTTGAAGCTTGTTCTCAAAAGCAGTTATTATGAAGTTCTTCATAAATGATTAAATGTTTATCGGTTGATCTACCTGCGGTGAAACCATACTGTTGGTTATTACTTGAAAAATGTCCCACGACAGTTCATTTGATACCAGGTATCTAAAAGCTTGAAAATTTCGGATTGGATACTTACTAATAATAATAATAATATTTATTCAATCAATGTACAAAGAGAACAAACAACATGAGTAAATAAATATAAAATCAAAACAGGCCCAATAAAAGGCATTGCCTGTACATGGAACAATAATTTTAAGTTGCAACTGTAGAATGCAAATGTCAAAAAAGGACAAAAAGTTACCACAGTAGACATATAATATTGCAGTATCATCTGCAAAACTGGTTATTTTGCCAACACAATTAATTTGGAAAATATCATTTAAATGTATATTGTATAACAGTGGACCTAAGACAGTTCCTTGTGGGACACCAGACTTAATATATATTTCTTTGCTAAACGATCCTAACATCTGAACAGATTGTTGGCGATTTGATAGATACTTTTCCATCAGTAAGTACGCGTTTCCTCTGAAACCAATTCTTTCCAATGTTTCTAATAATAATTTATGATTAACTGTGTCGAAAGCTTTCTTTAGATCAACAAAAAAGCAGATAGAAGGGATTTTGTTATCACACTGGATATTATTGATATTGGTCTATAATTATTAACATCTGTTTTTTTTCTGCCCGATAGTTTTGCACATCATTCTTAGAATACTTCTCTTGCTCTAATGACTTCATCTACTATCTTCAAAAGTGCAGTCGTGGTACTGTGATTCATACGGAAACCGGATTGATTACTCGGTATAATATTGTTTTTATATTTGCTAAAATTCGTTGGTATACGACTTTATTCTAATATATTTGAAGGCACGCATAGATAACTATGCTGTTTGAATTTTACACTCTAGGGAGATGCTTAACTATTGCTAGCTTCCATGCTTCTGGAAAGTAAGTATTTTCGATGCATATATTTATAATAAGCGTTATATTTCAAATTATTGTTGGTAAAAACTGCTTAATCATGGACAGGGTTATTTGATCTACGCCAGGAGCATTTGACTTTAGAGAATATGCTGAAGATTTGACAGAATCATTATCAGCTTGAGAGAACCTAAGAACGCTGTCATAGAAATGATTTTCTTATCATACCAGAATCGATCACTGTAGAGAGCGCATAGCTGATAGATGGCGCTTTGCGCTGCATCATTTCGACAGATCAGACCTCCTGGATAGAGGATAGCTGTGATGCTTTCGTTTATTATCCAAGAGACGAGAGACCAGACCTAGACTATGCCGATGAGTAGCCAAGAAGCACGAAACAGGTGTCCATTGTTGGCATGGTTATTCGGATGGACGAAAGCATCATATCGTTTTCATTATAAACCGAGAAAAAAATACTCACGAAAACCATTCTGCTTTCCAACAACCTAGCAATATCATGATGGGAACCTCTCATTGCAAGATCGCATGGCGTCAGTTTGTCATTATTTTCGATGAATAGTGGAGCCCCATGAGCTAGTAGAAGCTCAACACATCTTTTAAGCCCTGTTTGAGCTGCCCAGTGGAGAGCGGTATTGCCTTCCTGTGATGAAAAACGAGGTTTTAGACGAGTGTAAAGGTAGCGTTATCAGTTTTAAAAAAGGTGGGAGTGCAAAACATAATCATCGTATGAAAGTTACACTCAGACAAGCACCAAATTAGCGGCACATTCACCAACTTTTGAAGTTGTTACATCTATGATGGGACTTTTATTAACTTAGTCTTATTTCTTGTAAAAACAAGCTACGCGCGATGAAGGTATATGGAGCAGTTTTTACATCAGAAGTTCTAAATTCGACTCTCACTATTTGGATCTCGGAAACGATAAGAGATAAGAACTAGGTTAAATGGAAGCAAAAGGTAACTAAGAAAATAGCACAGAAAGTTTCGCTACACTGAATTTTTCCAGAATAGTTTTTATTTTTTCCTGACTATATTTGAGATGGGACTTCAACATGTACATTAACATTGCCATTTTTTTCCTCTACAAGATGGCATACAATTTCAATATAACGTTTCGTTAACTCGCTATTTTTTCTTATAGACGCCAAATTGGATTTTTGCACAGGGCACATTATCAAACCCAAGTTATTTGGAGAAAACCAGCATAGTTGCCTTTGAAAATGACACATGCTTATACCATTAAATCACCAATGCTATAATTTCTGAGAAGCGTGTTTAAATAACATTCAGATAATTTGCCCGTTTACCGACTACAACAAGCATTATATCTGAGAAACATGAAATGTGTTAAGACAGGTGCAACATGTTCCAGGCTTTTACTCACTTGAACATTTTTCTATCAGTTACAAAAAAAAAGTATAAAATAATGCAACAATGAGGAGACAATGTTTTCAATACGAAATAATTATTAATAAAATTAAATAATATGACAACTATAGGAAGATTAGTATTTACGATATTTGAAGTTTTATAATACCAATAGATGTCATAATATATGTACCGTGTCATATCATTAAAATCGGAAGTAGCGCTATTCACCTCTGCCTGACTCGTAAAAACTGAAAGAATATTTGACTGATGATGTAATGAAATAATTGACTGGTAATTTTGAGGCCTACATACGAAATACTGTTTTTCTATAACTACGGCTTGTCTATGTGTATGTACGAGCCCCGTCCCACTTCAGTTGGCCCACTTCAAGATTTGTACCAAAATATGCCTTTATAAACTAAACATGACGAAACTATTTACTTCTAAAACAATTTATTTTCTCAAAAACATTTTAGATACACTCTAGTCGTAAAAAATATATATTTAAAAGCACTTAGACCTATAACTAATAGAACATCTGAACAAATAAACAAAGTGCGAATAAATGCGCGAAGTTAACAAAGATTACCATTGGGGAACATCACCTTTATTTTTTATTACGGCTGAAATTCTTTGGGGCATAGTGTTAACCAAGTTTTGGCAAAAATTTGGTGTAAAACAATCCCATATTTCTTGAAGCTTTTGTCTCAGTTCGGTGATTGTACGAGCAGGATGTTGTCGTAGAACCTTTTTCATCTCGTGCCACAAAGTTTCAAAAGGTGACAGATCTGGACTGATAGAAACCCATTTCCATTTTATAGACTTTTTTAAGGTATGGCACGCTGCACCATCTTGCTGAAACACAAAATCTTGTCTGGATGTCAAACATTCTTCCATCACTGGTAAAAGCGATTCTTCTAAAATTGACAAATATTTGTTTGTATCCACATTTCCATCAATAAAATGAAGTTTTCCTACTCCTTTTGATGACATACTGCCACAGACCATAATGGATGCTGGAAATTTCACTTTTCTTTTCAGACAGTCAACATGGAATGCTTCATTTTTTTTGCGAATAACTCTACTGCGACTGTCACCAACACAAACTTCGAATCGGGCCTCATCACTCCATTGTATTGCACACCATTGTTGAGGTGTCCATTGTTTATGTTCTTTAACCCATCTAAGCCGATTTTTCTTTTGTGGTGGAGTTAATAGTGACTTTTCTTTGGCCTATAAATAAGTTGTGCAGCTTTAGGGTTTTTACTTCACTTTTTTTTTATAAGAAAACTTACATTGCAAGTGCTAGATCCCTGTGTGTGGGCCTCTCAATGAGTTGTGGACCTCGAAATTCTCCTTCCAACAGTTTCACTCCACAGAGCACTTAATTGTAAATAATTGGCACGCCTGTTTTTCACGATTATTCTTTTTAATGCTCTTCGGTCGGCATTTGTGATATTACTTTTATTCACATATCGTGGCTTAATATTAATTGAACCAGTTACGTTACATCTTTATTTCTCACACTGTACCGCGATAACTCTAACAAAGTTGCAATTTCTGAGTTTGATTTCCCAGAATTAAAAAATTTAATTATCAGTAACCGAATTTTCTCACTAATAACTTTTCCTCTACCTATTTTGAAAACGTTAACTACCCAAAACTATTTTAAACGTATTCTGACAGCTGTGATTAATAAAAACAATTGTCATGGCTTTTATTTTTCACAGCCACCGATGCGTTATACACTTATTTTGCATTGAAATAAAAATAGGTGCTGTAATTGCAACATGTGTTATTTTTATGCTGCAAATTTGATTAGGAAGTGATAAAGTTGGTGTTTTCTACTATATATTATCAAAATATTCATTGTTAATATTTTAAACCTATAACACCTTGCTACATTTTTATTATTTGTGTTTGATAAGAAAAATCTAAGATTTCAATAGTTGGGCCAACTGAAGTGGGAAGGGGCTCGTATAGCATACCTTTTTGGGATCAGAATTAAAAACGCTATTCGCCTGTGAAAAAATCTAATAGACTCTGAAAATTGGGAGTGCAACTACCTATACAAAGCGCGATGTGATATCATCTTCAATGCGTTATGATGACCTGCCTGCTTTAGCAGTTATCCTTTAGAACAGCTATGTCAAGCTCAAAGTCTCTGGTGGGCCAAAAGCTAGATGGGCCGCAAAATCTATAATCTTAAAGAAGACAAGTTGCTGCAGATTTTAACAAAAAATGTACTACTATAAGACAACTATTTAAGGCTAACAGTGGAGTTTTCTTGTTTTTACAGTAACCTGATGATATCTTAAATAGATTTAATCATGCTGCTACTGCTATTTCATGGGATATACAGGGTGTAAACGTTATGGTAGTCATTATTGAAATGGGTAATAGGGGGGGGGGTCAAAACAAGTCAAAAAGTTCATATGACCCATGGTCCAAAAGTCGATAGATTGTTGTCTAAGTGGCTTTATAGTTTACAACTTTAAGTGCTTTATATCGACCACAATCACCACAATCATACTAATTTTTATAATCTAATCTAAAACGTTTTTAAATTGGGTAATTAACAAATAAATGGCATTAAGTTTTTCTAAGTTAAGCCAAAACAAATTTGTAGTCAGTAAGTAAGTTTCATTAAATTGAATATTTAAAACACACAGGACAACAGTGCATCGGTCATCATCACTCTTATCAAACCAGCAATCGATCGCAAACGGTAACAGTGGTTAGTTTTAGTTGTTTTGTTTTTGTTCACGTACGTCGTCGTTTTGATTTACAATGTTCTTGAATCAAGAGTTCGCCGACATGTTGTTAGTTTACGGTGAAGCTCGTCAGAATTCAAATCTTGCAGCTCAAATGTAGTGCGACAGATTTCGCCAACGGGTACACCCAGACAGAAGGACATTTGTGCAAGTGTACCAAAGACTTCGAGATACTGGAAGTGTTTAGCCCACTAATATTCGCACTCGTGAAAGACAGGCAACTGTAGAGCAGGACGAACAAATTTTAAATATCGTGGAAATCAATGCAGATATCAGCACTCGGGAATTAGGCCGCCGCGTAGGATTATCGCATACCATAGTCAATAGAATCCTACGGGAAAATTTGCTTTATCCCTACCATGTATAACGAGTGCAGGCCTTGTTACCAGAAGACTATCCTCGCAGACTAACATTCTGTCAGTGGTTTTTGCACCAAAACATTGAAAATCCGGACTTTTTTTAAAATATTCTAGCGACGGACGAATGTACTTTTACGAGAGACGCGATCAAAATTGTGTTCCCTATTTATAAGTGGATTTTTTAATACATTCAATAAACTTTCACACACCAGGTGAAGTGCTGAGACAGTTAGTGGTAAGTCCGTTTTTTTAATTGTTTGCATTTTACGAGTACATTATCAAATAATGAAATAATACCTAAGAGCCAAAAATAACAAACTTTAGTTGCACTGCGTTCCGTCGTAATTTGCGTCTGGCATTGTGGCGTTGTCAGATTTTATTTTACTTTAAAGTCGTTTTTCTATAAAAAAATGCCGTTTTGACCCCCATGTTTTTTTTTATTCAAACTAAGTTTATTCAAATTCAAATTCAAATTCAAATTCAAAAACCAATATAACTTAGAAATTAAAAACAACCTTCAGTACAATTTAAATAAAAAAAGCTTCAAAAATACATGAGCTTGTATACTCTTGCTACCCTGAATAACCAAGATTGCAACAGAAATCTGAGCAAAGATACTAGCATCAGATCTAGATCCAGCAAGTAACGGTATATGAATTGTGAAAATTCTGTATACTTTCGTAAAGGGTAAATGTCTGAAACTTGTCGTCACAAATCCTAAATTTCGTCTCTGCATAAACAAATCTAAAATTCATAACAATAGTACAGAAGCATACTAAAAACACTCAGAAGTATAAATATAGAGTACATAAAATATGAATATCTGAAATATGATAATATAGGGATATTTCGAGTAAGGTCAAACTATGTTGTTTAAACAATACAAATTTTGCGTAAAGGTTAAGCAGAGAAACAAGAGTACTATAATTTACTACAAAAGAATTTACTACAAAAGAATTTACTACAAAAGAATAGACACCTAAGCTATAAGCTTGTGTGTGTCATACAATATAAATTCAATGCATGGCTAATGGTCATAAGGTATATTATGAGCAAATTAATGTATATAAAAAAAAGAAATAAAAAAACATTAGATAGAAACGAAATTACTGAGTTGAGTCAAGCTACCGTCGATGCAAGCATGTCAAAGTTATTTAAGATGAGCTTCTTAATTCTTTTTTTGAAACTATACTTCGAGAGGATTTTATATTCTAGGGGTAATTTATCATACAACCTAATAAATAAATCAAACTTTATGCATTTTTGGCAAACAGATTTATTCACTCTGGTATAGGTGTTACTTATATTTATTTCAGTTCTTGTTTCATAAGTGTGACTGGTTGGAACATTGTTTCGGGAGTGAAAAAATTTTAGAGCAGCAAAAATATATAAACCTTTAACATTTAAAAGATTATTTTCAATGTAAGCAAATCTGCAACTTGACCTACATGGGATACGAAAAATAGTCCTGACAATATAATTTTACGTGGTTTGTAGTATTTTTAAAGTACTAGTGTATGCGGCTCCCCAAATACTTTTCCCGTAAGTTAGTAGAGACCCCCCATTTTAAATTACTGTCAATAGTGATTCCTAAGTATCTAATAACTTCAACTCTTTCGACAGTGTCAGCACTATCATTTATAATTAATGTTCGGTGGTATAATGACATGCCTGCTTTGGTTGGAGAAAACGTTACATACTTAGCTTTAGAGATATTAAGTTTAAGTAAATTGTTATCCAACCAGTATTTGACTTTATTTAATGACAACTCGGCATTCCGTATTGCGTCATCCCATGAATGACCAGTGCAAAATAAAACAGTATCGTCTGCATATGATATCATTTTACAGTTGAAATTACATCGAAGTAGTTCATTTATGTATATGAGGAACAGTGTTGGTCCCAAAACCGTCCCCTGAGGCACACCTATTTTGATCTTTTGAATGTTGCTTAAATCTGACCCTACCTTAACTTGTTGTAATCGATCAGCCAAATAGTTCTCAAATAAGTTCAGAACTCCGCTACGCACTCCAACACTTTCTAGTTTCTTTAATAAAATTATATGAGATACTGAATCGAAAGCCTTTTGAAGATCTAGGAAAACTGCAACAGTCTTATTTCCATCTTGAAAATTTTCAAGCACTTGTCCTGTAAGTTCTTGTAGATATTGCTCTGTATTGCAATTTTTGCGGAACCCAAATTGACAGTTCGATATTATGTCATATTTCTCAAGAAAAGAACAAAGTCTGTTATTCAAACACTTCTCAAAAACCTTCCCAAATACATTGATAACTGAAATAGGTCTATAATTGAACATATTGTCTTTACTTCCAGATTTAATGTTATATGAAACTTTTTGCTTCTTTTAACCCCCTCTATCACCCATTTAAATAATGACTATCATAACTTTTACACCCTGTATATCATTACAAAAAACCTTTTTGAAATGTGAAAATATTGCGCTCTAAGCTAATACATCCTAACAATCATCAAGGGAGGAGCCCCCCTGCGGCCGCTGTAGCGCCTGGATCGGAGTAATGCCTAAATGCCTATGTATTTTAATCATGAGGACCAGAGAAGAAATGACAATGTTAATGTATTTTCAAATCCCATCTCAAATAACGACAGGGAAAAATAAAAACGGTTTTGAGAAAACTCGGTTTCTTTCGTCTGTCTCCGGAAATCCTTGGAATTGCGAAACTTTCTAAGGAATATTTTTATACTACTTAAATGCGCAACTTTGCCTCCATTTGAGCAACTTCGTTCTTCTTATTGATGGTGCGAATTGAACTTGAAACACCCGGTATCGTATTGTAAGTGAATGATCTACGAAAAACGCAAATTTGTGTTTGGGTAGGGATATTAGGTCGCTAGTTCTTACTTTATCCTGAGCTCCCACATCAACTCTTTCCCTCCTTCCAGTCGTAAGATCAATAGCAGGTCCTTTCCAAGCCAAGAGCAGATGAGCACAAGCTGCTCTTCTGTCTTGAGCTCCATATCCTCTTCTGGATCTTTCATCATCCAGCTTACAGGCTGCGTGTAGAGCTGTTTCGTTGGCTGCATTTTTCTTGTTCGGATCACCCCCGAGGTCTGTTAGAAAAGTTCGCAAGAGATGCTTCATGCCTGAAACAATTTCATGTAAAAACAGTTGACGTCACAATCAGAGAATTTATACACTTGTGCGCAAATTCAGCGTCTCAATATTTTGAATGTCTTTTCCGACATTACGAGCTACAAGTATGAAGCAAATTTCGACTGCCTTCTCTATTCTCTAACCAACCACATATGTATAAATCGCTGCTTCAGTCTAGGATACATTAGTGTGTCTTATTTCGCAGTGGACAAGTAAAAACAGTACATCTATCTGATGATGTTAATATTAATGGGTGACATTGTATACTAAGTGACATATAAATCCGAACACCCAGTTTAAATGGTTTTATTTTAATAAAAGTTGGTGGATGTATTTATCTTACTGTAAATAACAAGTGAACAAATTTTCAGCCTTATCAGTTGGACATTCCGGTTTTTATACTGCTTTTTTTTAATTCACTAACGCTCTAAAAACGAATATTTCAGCCGCAGTAAAGAATCAACGTTGGCGGATTGTGGTTTTTGACATCCTTTACGATCGGTTACGATGCCTAGAGTACGGAGACCTGTACGATTTCGTCAACTTTGTAAGTTTGATAGGGGCCGTATAGTGGGACTTCGGGAAGCTGGACTTTCTTTTCGGGCAATTGCAGTTAGAGTGCAAAGAAGTGTAGACACTGTGGTTAGGTGTTGTCAGGCATGGCTTCTAGAAGGCCGTACGCAAAGAGCAAGGGGCACTAGACGCCGCCATAGAACAACAGACCGTGAAGATCGCCGCCTAATATTATTGGCCTTAAGGGACCGTTTCTCCACTACCAGGTCCATTGCAAATGAATGGTTTACAGAACACGGAAGACCTATTGGCATGCGAAGTGTTTACCGACGAATGAGAAGTTTTGGCTTGTTTTCATACCGGCCACTCTGGGTCCTCCCTTTAACTCGAGAACACCGACGTGATCGCCTTGAGTGGTGCAGACAACGGTCACTCTGGGATCAAGAATGGAACAGTATTGTCTTTAGTGACGAGTCTCGATTTCGTTTAGGCATGCACGATGGTCGTGCCAGGGTTAGAAGGCGACGTGGTGAAAGGAGGTTTCCACAGTTTTTTGTTGAAAGACATGTTCATCACACTGTTGGAGTTATGGTTTGGGGTGCTAGGGCTTATGGTTCCTGGTCACCTTTAATCTTCATCAGAGGTGACATGAACGCGCAGCGTTATATCCACGAAGTTCTTGAACCCCATCTTTTACCCTATCTTGACACCCTGGCAGATCCAACTTTCCAACAAGATAATGCCCGACCACATATTGCAAGAGTCACAATAGACTTCTTTCAACATAATGATGTCACATTGTTACCATGGCCACCAAGATCTCCCGACTTATCCCCAATTGAGCACGTGTGGGATGATGGGTAGGAGATTTCTCAATTTGCAACGTCCTTCTCAGACTCTAGAAGCGCTTCGAGAGGAGTTGGTGGTTGCCTGGAATGAGATACCATAGAATGACATTGACCACCTGATCAGAAGCATGCCTAGGCGCGTCGTAGCACATCAGGGTGCATCCAAACATTATTAAAGGTCAAAGGGCTTTAAAGTAGTGCAATCATTTTGAAATTTTTATCATTTAATTATTATGCTTCATTAAGTACTTATACAAAATTTTATTAAAATAAAACCATTTAAACTGGGTGTTCGGATTTATATGTCACTTAGTATAGCTTGACTGGCGAAGATTATATCCAAGGATTTAAACCACTTTGGGATATTTAATTGATTTATAAGAGTGTTTCAAATTTGACGCTCACCATTGGGATATCGGAAACTGTAGGAGATACGAAGTCACTTAAATGGGAGCTAAGTCGCGTATTCAGGTAACCAACAAAATGCTGCTTAGAAAGTTTCGTAATCCAAAGTGCTTCAGGAGAGAGTCGGTAAAAACGAATTTTCCGAACACCTTTTTATGTTCTCCTGGCTTTATTTGTAATGGTATTTCAAAATAAATTACACACTGACATTGCCACTTTTTCTCCCCTACAAGATGGAATAATCAGAATTTCAATACGACGTTTCATCTCTTGTCACGCCATATTGAATTTTTGCACAGATGACTAGAGTTTTAAATTTTGATTCCAAAAGTGTATAATACATATATTGACATTGCCAAAACTCAGTTTTTGTAAGCACAGCAGAATTTCCTTGGTAGGCCTTGAAATTATCAATTATTTGTTTCGCGTACCAGACCTATCCCAAAATCACCTTTATTTTTTCCTGACTTTATTTGAGACGAGGTTTCAAAATTAAATGCTTGTTAACATTGCCATTTTTTCTCCTGTACTAGCATGGCATAATTAGAATTTCATTATGACGTTTCGTCTCTAGCCCTCCAGCATTTAGTTTATTTTTTCTTATGGACGCCATATCATGGACATTACAGTTTCTGAGATTAAGCAGCAGCGGTGGCCACAGTTGTAGACTCTTCGGTCTCCTGATCAGTCGCTGTGCGCTGTGCGGGGTTAAATCCCGTCCCAGGAGAAATTTTTCTCTTGCTATGGATGTTGTGTTTGTCCGTAGGTGGTAGACGGTTTTTGACTGTCAAACGCGGAGGTACCACCCGGCGTGTGGCGTTCCCTCTTCCCCCTGTATCCCCCTATAGCACCACGGTACCTAATGGGTGCTTAGGCCTTCGGACATCGTGGCAGTTGGAGTATAAAAAAATATCGCAGATTAAAGGAGTGGTTACTTCTGATTTCGAAAATGTGTAACATGTTGACACTGTTAAGCTTCAGCTATTCCAGAAAAAGAGAAGTTTCTAGGTAGGCCTTGAAATTATACCAGACTAGACCTTACATTGAACACAACAACAGAGTTTTAACAACTGAGAAGAAGAGAAATAAATCGAGCTATGAACAAAGTACTGAGAAGAGTCAGACTGTGCCTATAAAATAACGGACGACATTTTGAACATCTGCTATGATTGATGATGACCTCTGCTTATTTATGATTATTTTGACTATTATCATCAATAAAATTTTGATTTTGTGTTCAGGTTTTACCATACGTTTTTATTTCCTTATAATGTTTATCCAGCAACTAATTTATGGCCAACTAAACAAATGCACCACTCAAAAGCCCAATCAGATGTACAAAATTCCAATAAATCGACTATATGATAAAACAAATTTGGTGATCTGAACCAAAAGACGAAATATCGAATTGAAAATTTGACTACACCATCTTGCAGAGGAGAATAAGCAAAAATGTCATCATTCAATTTATCCATCTCCCCATTCTCAAATAAGGTCAGGATAAAGTGAAAGTGATTTTTGGATAAATCTGGTATGCAAAACAAATTACTCTGAAAATTTCACGGCCTACCTAGGAAATTCGGTTTTTTTAAATAACTAAAGTTTAGCAATGTCGATGTACGACGTACTATACATATTTTGTATCAGAATTAATAACTCTGTTGATGTGTGCAAAAATCCAATATGGCGTCCATAAGAAAAAATTAAGTTGATGCTGTGGGACAAATGACGATGCCTCATATTATAATTCGAATTATGCCGTCTTATAGAGGCGATGAAGTGACAAAGTAAACGTGCAGTTTATTTTGGAATCCCAATACAAATAAAATCAGAAAACAATTAAAACTTTTACTGGAATATTCGGTTTTTTCCGTCTCTCCCAGGAAGTACTTTGAATTTCGAAATTTTTTAAGTAACATTTTGTTAATTATCTCAAAATGCAACTTTGCTCTTATTTAAGCGTCTTCGTATCTCTTACAGTTTCTGAGATTCCAATGTTGAGGGTGATTTCGAAACACACTGTATTAGGAGGTACAAAAAGTTAAAGATGGGTTCAGTAATTTCCCGTTTCTATGATTCAGGGTGACTTATGTTTAGCGAAAAAGTTTATGAAATTGGATTTGCCGAAATAAGTGATAAGTGCCGTTTTGCTTTGATTTTGCTTGGAAAGCGTTTTTTGGAGTTGCTGGGCCAGTGATGCACCACCAGCGAGGATAGCATCACCACTAGTAGTACCAGCGGGACCAACACCATATATCTAATAATACCGTTTTTCCTATGGTCCACAAATTTTCCTAGGCTCAAGTTCCCCGAACACTAGTAACAGTAACATGTCATTATTGCAACATTAACCTTACAAAATAGCATAAAAAGTGTGATGAAAATGGTGGAGTCTAGCTACCGGCCAATCTGTTAAACCAATATTTTAAAATGACATAAAAAAGATTAAGTATATACAGGGTGTTTCAGTTTATTGTTGCATAACTTTAAGATTCGATAGAACTTTTAAAATGAATGCATAAAGTCTATATAAACATGGGGCGAAAAATGCGTGGCTTCCGAAATACAGGGTGTGTAAATTTACTTTCTAAAATAGTTTTTTTTAAATATTTCGAACAATATTTGATATATAACAGTCAAAATTGGTATACAAGGGTTTTTTGGTACGACAAAACGAACCATGGGCATAGTTTTATGGTAGCCGCTAGAGGGCGGTCTCTACTGTACCTGTAGTGTATTAAAATGATGGAAAATTTTTTCTTAGTGCAATTTTTTGCTTTTTGAGTAAAAAAACTGATTCTTCGCACTTTTCAACATAAAAAAGCTCTTCTGTGAGTTTTCGTTATAGTTAGCCGTTTTTGAGATATTTCGATTTTTATGGTTCGATGCATTTTTAATTATTTATGGGAAAATAATATTTTTTTTTTACATTTTCGATTTGGGCATTACAAGTAATTGAGATGATCGTTTAGACTGTGTTTTTAAACGCAGCAATAATTACTAACTCCAAATAAACACAAAAAAACAGAATATTAATTTGTTTAATTTTCCAATATTATTTTTAACAAATTAAATTAATTATTTACAACTAAAATCCTATTGGATAGTTAGGACAAACATACAAAATCTAAAGTAGTTGCTCGAAATGTAAACCCAATTGTTCAATACACAATTCACATCTACGAATAATCGAGCATTATTTAAAAAAGGCCTTATTTCATCACATGCATTCCTGATTCTGTCTATTAGCATATATCTTGTGGTTACGGGAGTCTGGTACACTTTTTCTTTTAAAAATCCCCACACAAAGAAATCTAATGGATTTAGGTCAGGGGATCGTGGAGGCCAGGCGACTGGTCCTCCACGGCCGATCCATCTTTCTGGATAATTTTCGTCCAGTCGGTTTCTAACTATTTTCGAATAATCAGCTGGACAACCATCAAGCTGGAACCAGGCGGTAGATACCAATCCACACGTTCACACTCAATTCATGCTGAAAATTTCTTTCCCGAATTGCATGCGGATTTTCAGGCGACCAAATATGTTGATTATGAAAATTTACCACTCCACGTCTAGTGAAGCATGACTCATCGGTTCATAAAACGTTACTTAAAAACTCCCTATTATTATCAGTTCTATCAAGAATCCACTGACAAAATGTGATTCTTCGTTCTCCGTCCCCTGGCTGTAGTCCTTGCACAGGTTGCAAATGGTAAGGACGTCTATGGTCATTTCTAAGAACACGGTGAACATGGCTTGCTGAAATTCCCAAGGCACCAGAAACTCTCCTAACACTTGTGGTCGGATCTCTATCAAACTCACGCAGAATCATACGGGTAAATCTGCGCTGACGAGCATTTGTGTTTTGATCCCTTTGGAGATTTCCAAAACCATTTTCAATTATTTGGCGATGCACTCTTACAAATACTGAGCGAGTTGGATGTCGTCTGTTTGGAAATCTTCGCGCGTATTCTCTGGCTGCTTCTGCTGCGTTTCCATTTACAAAGCCATACACAAAATGAATATCCGCTAACTCTTGATTGGAGAATAAAAATGGCATTTTTATAAAACTTACAAAAAAAAACAGGTAAAAGAAACTAAATTTCGTGCACTCACAATTGCAAAAAAACGTTTCAGGTTTCAACAGACAACAAAACTAACTGTCAACTAATTGACGTTTAACCTTATTCTGCTTTCAATTTCAAAAATATTTGCAGACACAGCCTACTTCTAAAAATTATCGAGATACTGACTTTTTAACGTTATTTTATCATAAATAGTTAAAAATGCATCGAACCTTAAAAATCGAAATATCTCAAAAACGGCTAACTATAACGAAAATTCACAAGAGAGCTTTTTTATGATGAAAAGTGCGAAGAACCATTTTTTTATTCAAAAAGCAAAAAATTGCACTAATAAAAAATTTTCGGTCATTTTAATACACTACAGGTACAGTAGAGAGCGCCCTCTAGCGGCTACAGTAAAACCCATGGTTCGTTTTGTCGTACCAAAAAACCCTTGTATACCAATTTTCACTGTTATACATCAAATATTGTTCGAAATATTTAAAAAAAAACTATTTTAGAAACTAAATTTAAACACCCTGTATTTCGGAAGCCACGCATTTTTCGACCCACGTTTATATAGACTTTATCCATTAATTTTGAAAGTTCTATCGAATCTTAAAGTTATGCAACAATGTACTGAAATACCCTGTACAATAATAGTATATACTATGAACATGTCTGTTACTGTATATGTAATAGAATATTTAAGGTGTTAAATGCTTCTAAAATTTCGTACATAAAATGTAATCAACAAAGGCTTAGTGCTACCAAAATTTCTGTTAGAGTGTGTTGAAAATATATTGTTTTATACCCTATTCGTAGTTCATTTACGCCTCGGCACAACAAAGATGTTGCGAGGCAAAGCGGCAACCGCTTAAGCGTTGCAATAGCTATAGGTCATTAGGCCGTAAAAACTACGAACAAGTGCATTATTTGACAGAATAGAACCCAGGCTCGGGGTATCGCCGACATGCCGACGTCGGCAGTTGCTGTTCATATTCGTTGCATACATAGCGTGCGTTTATACGTTAGCATGTCGTCTACGGATATAGCAGATGAAACTGAGAATATTTCTCCCAATGCTCCCTCTTCAGTGGTATCTCCTCCCCGAAAACTTGACAAGAAGGGATATTCGAATATTCAGGCAAAAGAAATTGTCCTTAACGTTTATAAAAGCGAAATTTTAGAGTATCCTGAAATTATACAGGGTGGCGCATCGAAAACGAAACAGACGCATTTACTGACAGCTCAATTTTTTTTTGGGAAAATGCTCAGACCCGTCGATTTTGTTTTCGAGGGGGACACAAGTTTGGCAAAAAATCACGTTAACACGTGCAGCTCCCTGGGCGGGGGCGACATCAACCCTAAAATCTTAAATGCAAAGGGGGGTCGAGTGATACCTTATTTTAAAAGTCTTTCAATTCCCTTTATAATGATATAAAATTAATGTACTTCAGTTCAGTAATTTTCAAGATTTATTGATTTAAAGCTTAAAAAAAACTAATACGTCATCATTAGTGGAGATCAATACACTTGGCAGCAAAGTAATTTAAAAATGAAGAATGAACTGACCCGTTATGCAAGAAAATGTTGAAAATGGCCACCATGACTCTCCATGCAATAATAAAGATTTTGCTCAAAACGTTGTCGCACATTTTGTAATATTTGAGGAGTAATTTGAAGGCACTCATTCACAATTCTTTGTCGCAGGTCTTCTAATGATGTTGGCTGAGTAGCATAGATTTTGCTTTTTAAATGACCCCACATAAAGAAGTCCAAAGGTTATAAATCTGTCGATCTTGGGGGCTATTCAATGGCACCTCTTCTACCAATCCATCGATCTGGAAACGCCTGATCTAAATATTGTCGGACACGTAATGCGTAATGTGGTGGGGCACTATCCTGTTGGAACACGCAATGTACCGCCGATCATCATGATTTTCAATTACGGCTGTTAGTGCAGGATCTATGGCGTCTTCCAGTAATTCCAAATACATTTCACCGGTCAAATTTCAAGGTAAGAAAAAAGGACCAACTAAATGATCGCCAAAAATACCAGCCCAAACATTTAATTTTTGTGGCTGCTGTGTATGAACCTCATGATAAATTCTGGGATTAGAATCGGACCAATATCGGCAGTTATGACGATTTACTACGCCATTTAAGAAAAAGGAACATTCGTCGGAAAAGCAAGTGTTAAATAGAAAATGTTCATCGTTTATAATTCGTTCACTCATATCTTCACAAAATTGTAATCGCCGATCAAAATCGTCTTCATTAAGTTGTTGTACCAGGTGAATTTTATACGGATGTAAACTAAGGGCCTTTAGAATCCGTTGGACAGTACGTCGACTAACACCACACACAGTCTCCAATTTGCGGGTACTTAACGTAGAATCTACATAAACTTGCCCTAAAACCCCCACTTCTATTGCTTCGTTCCTTATTGGATTTTCAATGTTCCGTTTTTTATTGGCGACCGACCCAGTTTCCCGAAATTTAGCTACAATAATAATAACGTATTTCTGCTGTTCTATTAGCGCGCTGATTATTTCCGAAAAGTATTTCGATAATTTCCACTCTTTCTGCCTGCATATACCATGGTTAATTTATGTAATAAAGCGTTACAAGTTATTTTAGCAACAAAGTTTGGTCAAATAACTAATAAACAAACCATGAGCCTAGTGAAGAAACTTATTCTTTTAGTCAAATTTCTTCTGAATGTACCTATTAAAGTCTACTTTAAGCTTGAAATCAATAAATCTTCAAAACTACTGAACTGAAGCTCATGCATTTCACATCATTATAAAGGGAATTGAAAGACCTTTAAAATAAGGTATCACTCGACCCCCCTTTCCATTTAAGATTTTAGGGTTGGTGTCACCCCCGCCCAGGGGGCTGCACGTATTAACGTGATTTTTTGCCAACCTTGTGTCCCCCTCGAAAACAAAATCGACGGGTCTGAGCGTTTTTCCAAAAAAAAAACTGACCTGCCAGTAAATGATGAAGACTTACCTACTTTCAAAAGGACCACATTCTATAGTTTACTCGAAGAACTTTTGAGTAAAGAAACCGGGGCAGAAATAGTATTTTGATGGACAGTCAAGTGATTATTTTATGGATAAGAAATTATTTAAAACCAAGATATATCGCGACCAGTGCAGGAAGATTCATTACTTGGATGAAACCTGAAAAAATGCAGCGCATACAAAACCTAAAGTATGGGCTGACTCTACAATTAAATCAGCAAGACAAGTCTTCCTAGATGGACTTACCACTGGCCTAAAGAATCCGTCAGGTACGTGTATCCAACCAATTCGTCATTTGTGTTGTAAAAATGGTAGACTGAATCTACGAGCCCACGCTGAAAACAATAGCTACACTAAGCTCAGCTATATCTGGTAGATTTGAAACCAACACCTGTCAGATACTCTGCTTGTATTATTATTTAGTTTTCTTGAATACTATATGAAATATTATTTCCATGAATAAATGGACGAGAGTTCGTTTAAAATATGGTATGAAGAAATGCTCCCAAAGCTTGACGACAATACCGTCTTTGTACTTGATAATGCTGCATACCACTCTAGTAAACTCGAAAAAATTCCCACAATGTCGACAAGAAAGGTAGAAATTCTGTCATCAGAGTGACGGCAAACCATTGGAAAGATTGCATTGTCACGTTCAAGAGACAATCGAAACAAAGATGTGAGATCTGGACAATTAGATCATTATTCAAACTAAACCTGTAATAATTAATATTAGCTATTCGGACGATGATTCAAGTACTTCTAGCAAATAAAGAATTGTGAAAAGTATGTGCACTTCTTTGTATAAAAATTATCATGTACCTATTTTGTTAGATTAATCAAAGATGATCGAGGAAAATACGGACCAGTACAATCTCGCTTTTGGGCATGTTGTGTTTTGTCTGGGCGTAAATGGACTACGAATGGGGTACTATTATGATGATTTGCCTTATAACATTGAGCGGCGTTATATGAGTAAGAGCGCTGAAACATGGATGTGTGATGTCTTGGTATGGATGATGTGCCCGTATAACGTATTTAAATCATGAATTCTTGTTTTGAATATTACCTTGTTCCTGACAACATTATGCTTACCGTGCTTAGCAGCATAGTGAAGGGCAGTATTGTGCTGATGACTGTCTCCATAACTTAAGTTCGGATCTAAATTTTTCCTCAATTCTGGAGAGCTTTGATATATTTGCATGGCCGCAAATTCGTCACCATGCTGAAGGTACTTCTTGAACTTCGAGGACGCGCTACCCATTATTCTCCTAATCAAAAGCTTGAAGCACTTCCACCACCTGTTACTGCGATGCTATTTCAATTGTTAATTTCTCTGTCATGAAACATTTTCAGCAGATGGTGCTTGAGCTGTTCGTATGTTCTGTGAAAAAAATATTTATTCAAGCATATCGTACCGATTTTATATATTTTTCTCACAAAGTGGTTCATTCTTACACAATAAAGACTTCTTGGGTGTCTTGAGTTTTTCAGAGATGGATCATTAGCCAGCACAAGTTAATGAAGAAATTAATGACACGACCCAGCAGAGATTGCCTTACATTAGCAGTAGAAAAACGGTGCTCTCATGAAGTGAATTCATGTATCAAGTGTGCTAAGGATGCTTCCGTAGCCCGCAGTGTTCAGGCGAAGTGCCAGTAACAAATCAAAGGCGAGCTCTGGATATAGATAACAAATTTGTCGCTAGGACTGCTGAGGAATTTTCTAGCGAATGAGCAGCCAGACGTGTCACCCAACATATACCAAGTGACAGAAAAAACAACAACCAGTAATAATGTAAATTATATCCATTATTATAACATGTTCTTAATTCTGTTAGTTAGTATATTTTTCAAGATTTGGTTGGAATGTTCTTTCAGCTGATTATCTTTGAATAATAATCGACTTTTCATACAGTCAACAGGTAACTAATTAAGGCACTTACAAGTGCCAAATCGGAACCTAGTCCTGTTCTAGCGTTTTGTCTGATAATTTCCTTTGCAGCTGGGTCAAGTGAGATACATGTTTTAACCAGATCTACTTAATCTGATAGCTATAAATCATAAAATGCCATAAATGTAATACTGTACTGTAGCAGTTTGTTCTTAACTGGCTCTTTAAGCATCTGCCACGCAAAAGTACTACCAATAGCACTATCTTTGAATCATGTGTCCTTCGCTACACCCTACGGTCGGTACAATAAAATAATCTATTAGCTAAAGTATGAATATATGTCCAGTATTTTTGATAATGTACTGTCACTTTGTTCTACCCACAGCCAGATATTGTTAATTGCAAAAATAATGAAAATGTTCAAGGATTAGTAACAGTCTTACAATTTCGTGCTATTCTGTGTATATTTTCACTTACCAAATAGTTTGTTCCTTTATAATTCGGCATTTTTTCCAGATTTCATTGAACAGACTGTATGATACGTTGACATTTTCAAGGAAGTTGTTGCTTTGAGCATGACTGGGAGTACAGAGTTGAAAGTCGGGGGAGTTTTTACAGTGTTGTCACGATTTTGCTCACGACATTCCTAAGTCTTCCAACTCTGAAGATGAGCGAGAAGGTAAGACTCGTAAGGAATATCATAAGGGCATCTAATTTTTCCGAAAAAATCGAAAAAACACGTTGCCAAGTAATATTTTAACAAGAAGCATGAGTGCTGGTGGCAACAAAAATCCGAGTCGAAGACGAGGATGTTTTCACCTGCACGAATGTTTTTTGTTAAATAGTTATTTATTATACAGGGGAAAAAGTACTAAAATCTAATATTTTCCCGTGTATAATACACAATATTTTGCTGTGACGGAGAAAACGACGATTTAATATTGAAAAATTATATTATTACAATATTTGAGTCAGAAATTTATCGGTGTGAAATTTGAATTTTAAAATTAGTAGGCTATGTTGTACTTATAGCGACAATAAGACCTGCGTTGCTAAGGAAACTTTTAAAGTAATCAAATAGCTGTCAAATTAATTTTGTGACTTGATTTGAAAATTGCGAGCTTAGTGGTTGTTTAGAAGTATTTTTAATGCTATAAAGTAAAAAATGTCTGATTTCGAGTTTTCTTAGACTTTACCGGAATTAGTACAAGTAGCCAAAGTAGCGTCACAAAAATTATTGCCAGCTAAATCGATTATACAATTTCCGGGAAAAAAGTACTCACTTTTTTCCCGGTGAAAAAGGTAATTTCATAAGAAGTGACATTTTGTTGCCTGTCAACAGAGACTATTTCATGAGTAAGGGATTATTCTGTATCTGATGTCCTAGGAGACCATAATTACTTGTTATCAAACGTATTGTAAAAAACTGCTGACAGGTGGTGTCATACAATTTTTCCATCTAAAAACCATTTGTAATTCAAAATTGCGCGTTTGTGATTGGTAGAAATTAAGACGAAGGAAATAGTCACAGCAAAACCTCACTTCATTCGATATTACGAGATCAATACATGTTCTGAAGGGTTTAGAACCAGAAATGCGATATTTTAACGGCTCTTTGAATTCATTATGCTTTTGACGTGTGGATCTGTATGTATCTGTGTAACCAATATATTCTATTTCACGGATTAGATCCCAAACGGCTTGATGAATTTTGACATATGAAGTGTTGTTGGATTCGACTCAGCAGTGCGAGTGGCGCTGGCTATACTGAAATTTTATAAAAATGGGATGGCGGATTTTAATAAAATAATCAAACTTGAAATTGTTATTCAACGAGCTACAGCTTGAGCGACTTGATGGATTTTGATATATGAGATACCTCAAGATTTGTCTTGACAGAGGGAGTGACAATGGGTATACTAAAATTCCATAAAATCAAAATGGCGGATTAAAAACTTCAACTTTTTCTATTTTACGGGCTACAGTCCAAACGGCTTGGTGAATTCTGACATTTGAGGTGTCCTCAGATTCGTCTCAATAGTACAGTCAAAAATCCATTTTTTCAGTTACTGCAGTCAGGCTTCGTATATTTTTTAAAAATTTACTTTGTAGACCTCAACACGAATGTCACTATCCATTTTTCTATACTTAGTTTCTAACCCACCACAGCTTTTCTGTGTACAGGAAATATTTAAGATGCTTTTTTGCATGTCTCCGTGCGTTTAAGTATAGAATTATTTGTGAATTGTTACGAAAATACATAATTTTTAGCATCACTATATACAAACTGTCACCACTTTTCTACAGTCAAACCATTCTATATGACAACGTCGCAATATCTGGACCCAGTTATCGATCTGGCAAAGATGCGCGTGAGTGATAAAGGCGCGTGATTTGAGATCGTGGACCGTGGTTATGCTGAGAGATGTAACTTAATGTTTTATCATTGGTTAACGTATACTACCTGTTACTTATGCAGTTTATTTACGTATAAGTATGTTAGTTTTAGTTACATTCGTACAATATGAGAATAAACTTATTATTATTATTTTCGTTTCTCTCTTTACTACTAATACTTTGAAAAGGTTAGTGTCTCATCGATGGCGCTGCCTTTAAACTCATATTCGCACTCATATAATTCATAAATCATCTATGAGACAATTACCTTTTCAAAGTGTACATAGTAAATAGAGAAATAGCTTTACCAGATTCTCATAGACGAAGCTGCAGGTACTAATTTTATCTCGGATCATTTTTGGACGCGGGACATGAAGACTAGAGATAGGAGGTGAAACTGAAGGAGTTGAGGTGAAGTCAAAGATGTCGACCATTAATTCTGTTGGTACCCATTGCTCACATATTTGGGGTGCTTGACGTGTAACCCTTATGCAGCTCAACCTCTTATCTTCGTAACCCGGGAATATAACATTAGGTTGGCTATATTTAGGTGGAATACTTTAATCAATGGTCTTATCTTGGTTTTCACCGCTAAATCTGATGTTCTGAATATTGTACACCGAAGCGAGTGAGATGCTGTCCGAGGATTTAAATAGTATAATGTGTTTGGTAGCTATAATAAACATAGCTTATGTACTCGTGTTAACGCTAGAAAGTCGGCTATCATAACTATTCAATCTAAATTCAGCAAATTTAATAGTGAATCAATAAAGCTGTGTATTGGAAGTGATGAACTTTGCCACAAGATATCGGTTCGCACCTTGATGAGAACCTGCGCTTCCATGATGATGTTACCAAAGCTGTTCAGGGTTCCTATGCTACGTTGAAATCAATTTATAGCTATAAGAATGTCTATGGTCCATATGTCTAATACAGAGCCAATAATACAGACTGAAAAAAGTACAAAATAGCTCCATAATATTTAGTTTAGGTATTCAAAGGCGGGGATGGGTGTATCTGATCATATAAAAAATATTCACTGGCTTACCATGCGACAAAGGTGGATACTGCATCTATTATCTTTGATTCACAGTATTTTGATGAATAAAATGCATATTTATTTGGAGAACAAGCTTATCATGAGATGTGATCATCACTCAGCGAATCTGCGTTTTGTGGGATATACTCTTGACTTTCCTCGGCATCGAACAACCCAATTAAGAAAGAGCTTTTCATGTGGCACCCAATTCCTACAATAAAGTACCTCAAGGGTTGAAAAGCCTATCTGTGTCCAGCTTTAAAAGAAAAATGAAGCTCTTTGCCTTTGATGACACGTAACATGTATTTTTATGTAATTTTATTTTTAAATTTGTTTATTTGTGCATGTTTTGCAATTTTTATATCTTTCGCCATATAATATTTTTTAAAGTTATTTCTAAGCATGGCTTTTTATTCTGCTACGCACTCTGTTGATGCACGTTTGTCTTTAGGTCATCATTCCATACATAGGCTACGAAAAAAAAATTTTTTTCTGCTTTAAATCTCTTATCCTCTTTGTATTTTTTTTATTTGCACGTACTTGTATTTTTTTAGCCTTGGTTGGTTTTGAAAACAGTTTTTGCTCATGTAACCCACCAGGTAAAATAAAGCCATTTATTATTTTTATTTTTTTCTCAGCTCTTCGTAAAACCGGGGGTATGTCTTACCCCTTAGGCTAAACGTTACGTTATGACGTTTCTAATGAGATGTACCGAATATGGCCACAGTTTGCAGTTATTATTATTATTATTATTATTATTATTATTATTATTATTATTATGTTGTAAGACATCTCATTCGATTTTGTTTTTAAAGCCTCAGTTTGTTTTTAAAAAAATTGACGTATGTGTCAATAAACCGCTTTAGTCAAGTACTAATTCTCTGATTTTCAGCATTATTAATCACAGTTATTGGTTTTCGACTTGACCATGCATTCGAAAATTTACAGGCCGATTCACATTCTTCTTATGGGATG
Source organism: Acanthoscelides obtectus (assembly GCA_963669975.1). Lineage (NCBI taxonomy): Eukaryota > Metazoa > Arthropoda > Insecta > Coleoptera > Chrysomelidae > Acanthoscelides > Acanthoscelides obtectus. The sequence goes on from CAVLJG010000001.1 coordinate 36,382,932, forward strand.
GAATAAAATGCCAAACTACTCAATAACTAAAAATATCTTTATTCATATAAATAAATAACATAATTTAACATACATAGACAATTTTCACCGCTTACGTTTAATAGTAATACTTAATGATAAAACACAGCGCATCTGTATCATTGATAGAAAAGAAACGTAAAAAATCACTCAGATTTCTAACATTTATACTCTCAGCGAATATAAAAACAAAAAGATTGATTTGCTTACATTGGCACAGTATTATGAAAGATAAAAAACATGTTTAGATGAATAATACATCTATGACTACATCTACCATATTTTATGTACCCAAAGGAAATTTCTCGCGGTTAAATTGAGAGATTACCAGACTTTTTAAAAAAGATATCTTTTTATGTGTAATATGACGGATGATCATCTCAAAATTGACAATTCTTAGGCCAACTCACCATTTCGAATAATTTTGGTAGCGGTCAAATACCATCAGAACTACTGATCTAGTAGAACTGCTAATACTTCCAAAATAGGGCAAGTATTATAATACGTATTTGACCTTAAGTGAATTAACTCTAACTTTATTTGAATATCTCAGTTCCAACTGGAGTATATATAGGAAAATGGCATTTTTTACTGTATGATATACGTATTGTCATAAAAAATGTATCTCTTACGTTGTATATTATAAAGACACTGTTTCGTATACTTGGCTGATTCTCTTGGGTACAAGTAGTTTACTACATATACATTTTTACTACGTGATTTAATACTCAGATCTCAGACTCATTTATATGTTTATGTTTGACAAATTGAATAAATATTAATACTAGTACTACTGTAAATTCGGCAATCAACAACGAACTTCATTAACTTCCCTTTACTTTACTACATGTACATCAATGATCATCATTCCAACAAAGTCTTGATGCTGAATTATTGAATGTATTTTGTGCAAGGTTACTGGTAATTTGCCCTCCAGGGCATGGTCAGAGATATAAAATTCAATTCATTTCCCCGTATGGTCAAAAATCAATGGATTTCGAAATTTTTAAATTTTTGTGATTTCTTAACAATCAGCCGAGTCTAAATAATAAAAAAAACATATAATAGATGCGTGAGAGTTCGATCAATTTTTGTAGTTCATATTTGAATTAGGCTAATACAACCATAAAAAATTCAAAAATACTATAAACATTAAGATAACACCAATTCCAAAAAATAAAAGAACTTTCGTTTTCATCTTTCCGTAGACCAAAACTGTGCCTGGTTCTAAAAATCGATAGTACATTGAGCATACAAATTACTAAGAACGCTGGCCGTTATAAGCAGTTTTCCAAAAAAGTATTGAATATCAGTATGAACGCGTTTAATTCCTAACAAACCGTCAAACAAACCTATTTAGTTCAAATAACAGTCAATCACCTCATTGACATTTTCCAAACGAGTGTAGCAATTTTTCAAAGATTCTGCTTAATATGAGGCTCTTTCCTCGGCTTCACTGTATACTCCTGGTATTGTCACCTCTTGGTGAAAGGGGTTTCGAGATATTTCGCCTCATTTACTATTAGCTAAAAAAAACGATCGAGTATAACTATCTCTCAGAAGTCTAACAACTTTCCATGTCACATGTTCACAATATGTAGCATCTCAATAGCTCCTTAGATATAGGAAATTCCGTAATGTTCAATGATTCGAACATCGAGATAGCGTCTTTTAGGGTTTTGTAGAGTCGCTGTTGAAGCACAACGAGATTATTGACATCGCTTTCCCGATCGTTGAGTTTTACACCTTTTTAGGGGTTACTAAGGAGGTTCATGTCGAAAATACATAACACAGGAACAGCTCAGGCTTCAGGAAGTGCGTTATACTTGAACAATTCCTCTAGTTCATAGTAAATAAAGCAAAACAACTGATGTCCCCAGTAATCACAAAAGTAACAATAACAGGAACTTAAAAGTGGATGCAGATCCGTATTCGTAACTGAGAAGCTCCCCCTGGGCACGATTTTTTAAAAATCAATTACTTACGAACGATATCATTTAGATTATGGACTGTTATCCGACCTAAATTGGTTTGATTGGCTGTTTGTCAGGAATTAAAAGCTTTCACGCTGGTATTCTATGCCTTTTCTGAAAGCGCAAGTTTTTATATGTCTACGCTCCATGTACTACTAGTTTTTACAGCTATACACAATTTTGCTTTAGGGAAAGCTGAAAGCGAACAATTTTATTTTTCGTTCAGCATTCATTTCAGTGTGTGTGGTATTTATTTATTATTCATCATAAACTGCCAAAAACCAATTGAATTTCGGGTGATAGCAAACAAATCACAGAAATTGAAAGACTTAGAGATCCATTGAATTTTGTCCATTCATTTATATAGTAAAATTTGTTGCATTTTGAGTCCCCTATCACCCCCTGGATATAATATGGCCAATTACTAGTAACCCTGTAGAAAGTAAAGACAGTCATTGATAGTAATATTTGTTGCGTTCATCATGTATTTCTTCCTAACCGGCAAGTAGTTTAGCTCCCATTTTTTAATCAAATCATCAGCTACAACCTTCTGCTGACAACCAATGAAAATATATACAGGGCAGTTTTGAAGAGAATCTAACGCTTTCCCTAAAATATTTCATTCAACTCCTATTAGTAGATGTCCTAATACAAGTAGTTCTTAGGAATCTCATTGATTGGTTCCGCGCATGTCCCCATGTGCTTCAAAGCTACCAATGATCTGCTTCTACAGCTCTCCATCTCTAAGAAGCAGGAGTTGCTATACGTCATATTGTCAGTCCCACATACAGGATCGTAGTATGTTGGGCAGAACTTTGCGCAACCTTTGAACTGGAATCCTGCTATACATCTTTTCATTGGTACCACGTAGATGTGTTTTCTGAAACAAAATTCAGCTGTAGCTGACAAAAAACAAATCGCTGGCATATCCAGCAAATAGTTTTGGCGGTGCTCAGCAGGATGTCCGGGGACTCATTTTTACTCATTTTTTTCGGCTTGTCTTTTTTATTATTATTCATTTTACAATACAGTAAGGTGCCCCTAGATGCCCGGGTGTTCTAATAAATCGAATAATCGATATTTGGTGTATCGAGGGAAATAAAGTCCCGCCACCTGCTTTACAATTTTCAGAGAGAAAACAAATCATCTCTTAGGTATTTTTTAAAAATACTCATTCTTTTGCACACTTATACTTCCTTATACCCCTCAAATAACGAAGGATGAGACGAAAAATCACTATCAACAATCTGATTTATTATTAGTAAGTTACTACAGAGACATGCAATTCAAAACGTGCCTACGTGGTAACACAGTATTTTCAGATATTCAGTTCAAATAACGCCTAACATGCATGAATTGAACCAGGGGCGGATGGATTAACATATTTTGACAACCACTAAAGACTTCTTTGCACGAGGTCTGTAAATTAAGTAGTAGTAGTAGTAGACATTTTTTTACTCCATTATATAAGAACAATAACAACACAGAATGGGTAAATTATATATTATTCTGCTGTTGCTCATATAGGGTTAGTTTTGGCAGGTATTATTAACATTAAATATTTGAGGATTTTGGGGTTCATTAGTTATAATATTACATAGCTCATGGCCTATGTTAATTGGGGTTATTTTGCTTGGCAAATATTACTGATGAACGCATAATAAGTCGAAGCTTATATTTAAATGAAGAATATTTGAATGTTATCCCTAATTTATCTTTTTAATGATTTTTATTATGTTCTTCTAATATAGCAGCACCTCCTTCTTTAAATTTGTTAGTAGAAATTATATTAATAAATAGGTTAATTTCGTTTATTTCATTCAGTATATTTTTTTAGTATTCTTCCTTTTTTAGAGCAGCCTACTCTTTAGTTTTATTTTCTTATCCGCAACATGGAACATTATATTCTGGTTCATTTTCTATATATCAAATAGCTGAAAAGGATTTTATAAGGATCATTGACTGGTTTGATACTAAAATTTTAACAGTTAACTTCAAAAAAACAAAATTTATTGCATTTACATCCTATTCAAAATGTTTACCTACCTTCGAACAAATTTCCGTTAACTATTATGGCCAAATAATGTGCAGTAATGTGCAGCGAATGACTACATAATTATATAGAAAACTAAAACTACAAAATTCCAATTACATTAATACCTTTTAGATTTAACAATAATTGTTATACACATATATGATTGATTGTTAGTTATTAAGATATAAACTACACACAAGCAATGCCTTCTGTGGTTTTTTCATATTTATTTGCCCATTTTTTGTATTTTGGCGAATAAATATTATTATTATTATTATTATTATTATTATTATTATTATTATTATTATTATTATTATGTAGAGAATATTTATTATTATTTTTACATTGATTTCCTTTCAATTTATTATTATATTATATATTATTTTGAAAGAGGAATTATATTTTTTATTTATTTATTTAAATAGTTTAATTCAAGATACTGATTTGTGATATCAAAGATGTAATTTTACTTTAAATAAAAAAAATATTAAAACTTTTATATTTTTGAATTTTTGGATTTCAAATCTTATTTTTAGTATTCATTTTATAGTACTATACATATACTATTTTGATTGAATATGAATTATCTGATTTAAATTCTAGTTTGATTATTTTAATTATTTTGTAAGGTTGAATATCTTATTGATTATCTTATTTATTTCATCTATAGTTATTTTTCATAGAGAAGAATATATATCAGAAGATATAAAATATTTAAATCGATTTATTTTATTGATAGTAATATCTCTTTTACCTATTAAATTGCTTATTATTAGTCCAAATTTTATTTCAATTTTATTAGGCTGAGATTGATTTTTTAAAATTTTTATACAAATATAATTACAATTTCATATTGTCACCCTCAAAATCACTTCCTTCTAATGCCGCACAGTGCCGGAGAAGGTTCTTCCACTCCTCATAGCAGTGCTGGTACACTAATTCTGGAGTAGCCATCAGCTGGTCGGTTACAGCCGTTTGAATGCTTTCAGCTGTCCCAAAATGAATTCCCTTGAGATGATGTTTCAACTTCAGGAATGTTTTTATTGGCCAAAAACTCGTTTATTAACATTGATGCGTGACAAGGAACATTATCGTGATACACCACCCAGTTATTCTTAATCTGACGAACGGTGGTGGGAGTCAAATTTAACTCCGCCCCGATCCCCGTTATTGAAGATGAAAGCTTCCCGCTTCGTGGTTCATCCTCAATCGACTCCCTCCTTTCTTAAAATGCCTTAAGCCACCGAAAAACCTGGGCTCTTGACAAAGCACTATCTCTGTAGGCCTGTTTAGCAAGACTTTCCGTTGCACTGTGCCCAAGTTTGAAGCAAAACCTGATAGCACACCGTTGCTCGAAATTGATGTCACCCATTTTCAGAACACAGAAGGCCAAATACCGTTCTACAAAAGAAAAAAAAAACGCTACGGACTCGAGAGAGTGATGAAGGCGAATCACATGTTCCGCTGTCTCCCTTTCAAGTCCGGCGCCTCCAGTGTTGCCAGATCGAATGCTACGCTGCCAGTCTTATTACTTAATTGACAGACCTCGTACTTCTCTCGTTTTTCCGATCAGTCGTTTCGCATTTTGTTAATTCGGTGCTGATGATCCTTTACTCTGATAAAAATTAAAGATACTTACCCACAGTTCGTCCTTTTCATCTCACACTCATTCTTGTAAATTTTGTTGTCAGAACCACAGACAAAGTTTCTGTCTTCTGCACAATCTTGTTGACACAGTGCGGTTGTTCTGCAGTGATGTAATGGTACTTGAATCACTAGTTGTCCACAGGTTTCTTTTTTTAAATGGCAGTTTGATCTGTCAAAAAATAATAGATTTAATGCTCAGGGTAACTAGTCCAGGCGGTATACGAGTATCTGCATCTATCCGAAATAAATATTAATTCCGTTTTTTGCATAATCATATCCACAAAGGACTTCGTTTAACAAACCTGCATATTGCTAATCCCAAAATTGCATAAAAAATTGTACAAAAATTTTTTCAACAAATTAAAAAAATGCTTTTTTTCGATTTTTCATTCCTATACCACTGGCGAGGGAGTATTGTAATCGCGAAAAATTTCGAAAATGATATATTATGTTTTTAAATGTTATATGACATGTAAATCACGAAAAAAATCACCGAAACTTCGTTGTTTGACGATTCAGAGGATTGCTGGGGCTAATTGGATATTGTGGGCTTTAGAGGGTGGGGGGAGCATATGTCATTTTTTTAATATAGCAATTTATACGTTTCCAATCTCGGTAATTCCACGCATCTAATATTATTTGATACATCTTAGATCTCATTTGTCCTTAAAACTTTTATTAAGGAGATATATTTTCGATAGACGCGTGTGGGACAACTCAACGAGCGTACGTCCGTCTGTTTGTTAACGGATAACTGCGACGGAGAGTTACCACGTTGCAATATTGTCAAATCTGTGTAGACTATATATACTACTAATTGTATGAGCCACTTTGACACGATCCATTTAATTTCTCATTTATACATGTTATACGAGTAGAAAGGTAAATGTGGTTATATAGAATCATTTGTAACAGTTTAGCATAGTTATTGGTGACTGAGATCCATCGTTAATTTATAATTGAACCTCTGTCACCTGATTTGTAAATGGTCTCTGATTTCTATCCATTTATCCATTTATCGGGAATGTTTGATGTAGTTAACATTATGTTGAATAAAATAATAAAAGAATTCATTATACCAGGATCAGTATCTCTGACTAAAAAAGAAAGAATCTTATCTGACCCTGATGTCATCTTTGGTCTTAGCTTTTTATATATTTCTATAACAGCGTCGCGAAGGAAGTGCAATGACAATTTACTTAATGCCATTTTTCGATTTTGTAGGGTTTTTGAGTCATTCGAAAGAAAAGGTTTTGTGTCTAATTGTTAATCTAGTGCGCGCCTAATGTTTATTCCGCGTAAGTGCGAGAGATATGGAGGAAAGGGGAGGCCACCAGATGCATATTTATTAAAAGTGGTGCTTTTTGTATGTGCATATGGAAAAAATAGAATCATAATATGTTTCCAATCAGATGCTTCCTGGAGTAAAATCTTTATCAACTACTAGGTCAAGTTATTGCTATACAGGGTGGCCCATCCACGTGTGGACCGAATATTACTCATAAATAAATACATTTTGGGTAAATCCATTTATGGCATGTTATACTCGTACATGACATTTGAGGGCACATTTTTAAAATATTGTCCCAATTTTGACCTACATATCAATGTTGTCATTTTTTAAATGCAATGTCTGAAATTTTATTTCATATTTCGATAAACCAATTCAAAAGAAGAAGACTGACATAACACTATGGGGTTTTGGTAATTGGCTACTGTGTTTTGTCCAGAAAAACCATCCACGTCGGCAACACCTCAATCCGCCATTTTGAAATTTGGAGTGCTGAATTTTATATCAAAAAAAAAACTTACACACCTCAGCTTTCATCTTAGTTGTTACCTTTTCGAATTTTCATTTTTGCTCATACAGGGTGATCAAACACGCGAATTGTACTTCTTTTCAAAAAATTCAAATGCATTACCCTGTATATTTGTGCAAGTTTAGATTCAATTGTTTTTCAGCTTTTTTTGGTATAAGGTTTGATTCAGATAAAATCAGTAGATTTAGAGTTATTAAGCTTTTAATAGAACAACACACCAAAATTGAGGAAAAAAATCACATCATCCATGAGAACAAAAGACAAACAGTGGGCTAGTTGCATATTGCCACTAAGAGGTACAGATTTGACGTAAAAAATAATAACAATCAGAAGAGTATTAATCAGCTTCAAGCGTAATAGAGAAAAATAACTGTAACAACAACATAAACAAATAACTATCACTGCTCAAGACCTAATCTACAAAAACTGCTCGAAAATATCTCCACCATGTTGAATACACAGCCGTAGTCTTTGGATAAATGACCGCTGCACATCTCTCAGCATGTGTTCCCTTATGTTTAGGAAAGCATGCTTAATCCTTCCCTTCATATTTTCCGAGGTAGACGGTGAATATCTATAAAACTCTTGCTGAACGTAGCCCCATAGAAAGAAGTCCATAGGTGTCATATCTGGTGATCTAAGAGGCCAAAGATTGTTACTCTTGGTGTCCAGATAGTTACTCACACGATTATGATAATGCGCAGGTGCGCCGTCATGTTGGAAGTACATGTGCATCCGAGTTTGCAGGTTGACATCCTCCAAAAGCCAAGGCAAATGCTCGATCAAAAAATTCATGTATTCTGTACCTGTTAATCTGTTGTCGAAAAAGAAATGCCCGATAACTTGTCTGCCAATAAGTTCTTCCCAAACATTCAAGCTCCCTTTATTTTGGAAAACTATTTGCCTAACCCAGTAAGGGCTTCCGTCGCATAATAGTGCATGTTATGCCTGTTGACAACACCTATGCTGTTAAAAGTTGCCTCATCGCTGAAAAGAACTTTATCCAGGAAAGTAGTGTATTCACTCACTTTATCTAGCATTATTCTACTAAACTCCATTCGAGCTGAGAAATCCTGAGGACGAAGGCCTTGATGCAAGCATAGGTTATATGGATGGTACCTATGCGTGTGACTAATCCTTTGGACAGAAGTTCTGCATATATCAGTTTCTGCTCCAATTTGCCGTGCACTTAAATGGGGATTTGCCTGCAGCTTAAATAGAACCTCGCCTCATTGGTGACACTTGAATTGTTTATACATTTTTTACTATATTCCACTGCTCCACTTGATTCAAAACATTCTCGTAGTGTGGAAAATGTTTCCGGCCTAGGATGTCGCATATTAGGGTACCGTTGCTTATAAATGCAAGATGCTAGGAAACTATTTCTTTGGGATTCGCCCAAAACGAGCACCATATTCACCATTTCTTCTTCAGAAAAATTCATTTTCAAACAAGTTTTTATTATAATACTCACAAAGCTAATTTTCACAGTTTGTACCTAATCAACTTATTTGTTTCCAAGGATGATGCGATATTTTATACCCTTGTGTCTAGAATAAAAAAAAAGCTTATGAAAAATTGAATCCAAACTTGTACAAATGTACAGGGTGATGCATTTGAAATTTTTGAGAAAAACTACAATTTGCGTTTTTCGTAAAAGTAATAATTAAGACAATAGGTGAGGTGTGTAAGTTTTTTTGATACAAAATTCAGCACTCCAAATTTCAAAATGGCGGACTGAGGGGTTGTCGAAGTGGAGTTTTTTTCTAGACAAAACACCTTATACATATCTCAGTAGCTAATTACGTTACGTTATATCAGTTTTCTTCTTTGAATTGGTTTATCCAAATATGCAATAAAATTTGACGCATTCTATTTGAAAAATCACAACTTTGTTATGTGCCCTCAAATGCCATGTATAACATCCCATAAATAGATTCTACCAAAATGTATTTGTTTATGAGTAATATTCCGTCCACACATGGATGGTCTACCCTGTATTTATAGCATGATTAGATTGTCGATATGGTCGAAATATAACTCACGAAGCTTTTTTGCTTCATGATGCAAAAATACAGGTAATATTTCTTTATGACAATAGTAACCAGAACAATAGTATCTCAAGATTACTCAAAATACTTACTTGTATACATTGCCATCTGAACCACACACTGGTTGATCTCCAGTTTCATTATCACAGTCGGTTGGACATGGTTCTTGTTCTTTTAGCTTAGTACAGTTTCCTACATGTGCGAATTGTACCTGAAAGTAAGTATTCCAGTATCACTACATGATCATAATGTATCACAAATCAATATTAATGAAGCACGCTGCTACCCATCATGCTGAAGTGCAGCAATTTTGTGGGAGATCAGAGTTTGTACATATAAACATGAAGAGTCAAGTTTTTTGCATGATAAGAAAACGTACGTAGGCCTCTCTTTTGAAAAATTGTTCTAAAGTATTGCTCTGTAACAATCAAATGATTATAGTCACGTAAATGGGAACCTTATTTACAGAAGTGAAGTAGGATTCATCAAGAATCGACTACTCAGGAATTAGAAAACAAACAGATTAGAGGGCTAAGCAAAATCATAGGTTAGGAACTTACATATTTTTTTGTGACTATGCTTAAACAATAATGCAATGAGCTCATACCCCTTTCAAACATGTGGCTAAATTCAACTGGCACTGATTAGTGTACGTTCTGGCATCTGTTCCACAAACTGGATCTGGATCGTTGCTGCATTTGATTTTCAAACATTTAGCTAGTCGGTTTCTGCATTTATCGTAGTCTACCTTCGACACTCTTCTGTTAGATCTAAAATGAATAAAACATGTATTAGCGAGGACTCAGAGCCTATACTTCTGTGTAGCGATCAAATATTATTCCTTGTGACACGGCAGCTCAGAGCTTACTCGCAGATGTCTGTAAAATATACATATAGAAAAACTGAAGGCTATGTCGCCCCTTTAATTTTATTTGTTGCCAGAGCAGTTCATGTTTTTGAGTAATACAATCAGTAAAGGAGAGATGAGAAAAAAGGAAAATGAAGTAGTGTAGTCATAGAAAAGGTGTTCAACTATGTTCTAGTTGACAATATAAATAAATAAAGGCAGATGTGGAAATAAATGCTTCCTTACCCACAGTTCAACAGTTTCAGTTCGCACTCGCTTCTGTAGATATATCCGTCAGATCCACAAGTGGGCTTCTCAGGTTCACTTTTACATCCTGTTGGACAAGTACTTCCGTGCGATGTTCTTTCTTGACTAGCGCAGTAGGCCATTGGAACTTCGAACACATGCTTTCTACAATAGAGACAATAGAGAAATATATTCTCAGGGTGGCCGCAGATATTCGCCATTACGATTCAGAGCAGTCCAGGAGTATTAGACTTTCTCTACTAAAACCGCTTTTTTTTAGAAAAAGTCTAATATTCCTAGCCTGTTTCAAATCACGAACGCGTACGTTCGCCCTAAGTTGATCAAATGGATGATAAAAAAAGCAAAAGCTTGTATGTAATCAGAATTTGTGATACCATTAGGTCTCTGACTCTCAAAAACATTATTTGAAGGTACACTTACCCACAGTTTTTGGACTTCATTCTACAAACGTTGGCGTATACTTTTCCGTCTGAACCACATGCTGGCTTTGCGTTCCTCCAGCAAGATTCTCGGCAATGCCTGGTGGTTTGACAGTATTTCTTGTTGGTTCTTACTACACCCTGCCTGGAAAAGAAGGTGGAAAAGAAGTTCCAGAATGTTACGCTTTGAGTTGGTGAAGAACAGGCTACAAAATCTGGGAAAAGGTATAATGGTGACACGAGATCGGAAGATTGCAATGTTATTTTAAAAATCCCTAACACAACTCGACTCCAATTGAGCAATCCACACTGCACGACGTAACAGCTTCCGCGTAAGAGAGTGCATGGGCATCTAGATCCTAGTTTTCTTTGTAGTGTCGCGAACTGTGCACACGTACTCACCCTGAATGCCAAAGGTTAGCACATAGCAGGAAGCTAAACGAGGGTAATTATATTTGTTTTCGGGGATATACCTTTATATTGTACCTGAGGCGATCTTAACTAGGATCTTGTTTTCTAGCCAAGGGGCTATGAAATGAGTTCGTGATCTATTTGAGCTATACCCCATTTGAGGTCGGGCGACGTGATATGCGATCCTGTCAAGGCCTAGATATACAACACAGCGTACCGTAGTTACAGAAGGGCGATAGTCGCTTTAAAGTCACCTCAGGCTTTCCAGAACGGACTCCCAAGTTAAGTTACCTGAGTTATTGTCAATAATTGGTACATTTTTATTGAGTGGTGGAATTTTCACTCAGTACTCAGTACTTATTTGCCCTTTAACATTTGTATTATATAATTAATTATATTATAATTGTTCTTGTTTTGAATTTACTTCGATTTTTTTATTGAAAGGTGAGAATTATTTCATTTATTGATAACTAACGCTTGGATAAACGAATGGAGGATTGCCTTAAGCCGTGTTGGAGAAATGCGTGGTCTAAGTTCAAATACATAAAACTAAAATCAAAGATTGCTAGGATATTTTTTTGACTATGACATTATGACCTAGGACTTCTCGACACGATTTTGAGTGAAATTTCAAAAAAGACCTGAGCACCGACGACAAGACATAATGTATGTATATCGTTCTCATCTCTGATTGTATAACATGGCTTGCAGATCAGATCTCCGCTGTGCTGGTCGAAACAAACCTTTAAGAGGACTGAGGCATTGTTGTTGGAGGTAGATATTGAAGACAGCGGACGATGTTCGTCTGCGAATTTAAAAACACGTTAGAAATTCCTTTAAACTCAGATATTTGAGGATCCGGACCCCCACGACACTCTCCTAAATCCACCCCCATTGGTTACAGTTGATGGAGCTGGATAAACATTGACTGGTTCTCTTACCCACACGTTAGCAGCTTCATATGGCAGGTACTTTTGTATACATTTCCATCACTGCCGCAAACCGGTCCATCCCTTGGAGCTTGTTCACAATCTACAGGACAATTTTCTCTATGAGCGCTTATATTGTTGCATGGACCTACGTGGGAAAGGTCTATTCCTAACCTGAAAAATAGATTCAAGGAGGTTAAGCCAGAACTGGCGCGTATAATTTGACCGGCCGAAGAGTGGATATTTGTAATTTTTGCTTATTGAGGAAGCTTAAAGGGCTTTACCTGCAGACTTCTACTTGCAGCATACACCTGTTGAGGTATGTTCTTCCGTCAGTGCCACATACAGGGTCTTTTTCGCTACCACATCTGTGTTCACATTTGGAGCCTGATGACCTCAGGCACAGAGTGTGATCTTCGGTCAATGTTACTCCTGCAAGTAAAGATATGCAAGCCATATGTTTCCCTGATTTTTGCTAAGCTGGGATAGAAAATAGCAAATATATTTAAATTACATACTAGCGTTTTGAAAACCTACCGATCTTGAAAACATTGAACTTGTTTTGTACGTTACGAATGGGCTAGTCTCCGCATTAACACAAACATTTCTTAAATCTCATAGAACAATGAGAAAAATCATAATTTTGTGAATCTTAAATAGCCAATAAAATCTTTTCATAGAAACTAAGAAACCAGCAAGAGTAGGCAATCGGTATTAAAAAAAAGTGATGCACCCAACTCAGTTTCTGCTCTTACCTTTGCCACATGTTTTCTTCCTCATTTCACATATGTTAGGATATATGACACCGTCACTGCCACATACTGGATCACCGTAAGCATTTTCTTTACAAATTCTGGGACAGGAAGCATCTCTCAGAGCACTAGAATCTGAAACAAAAAATAATTTTTAGTTTTTTTATCTTTTTTATTGAAAGAGTGAGTACAGCTTTCGCTGTGTCGAGATTTACGCGAATAGTTGGCAATCACGAATTCTGATTTAAACAGGATGGGCTAGATTTTGGTCTTTGATGGTTGAAGACCTGCCACAAACCAACGTCTAGATCAGTGGTCGCCAACCTTTTTATTGTGTTGAGCTACTTTGATAATTTTGGATTAAACAGTGAGCTGCCTAGTCGTAAGCAACGTAAGCCAACTTAAATGAAATTATACCCAGTTGTATGCGACATACATGTGTTTATTTAACTAATACTAATACTCGTACATACTAATAAACTTAAATAAACTAATAAGTAATACATACTACATAACTAAAAATAAAAAAGCAACGCACTATTTTAAACAAAAACATGTCCAGATAAAAAATGCGTGTTTAATGAGAAACCTGACACCCAAACTAATTGACAATTTTTTAATGTTTGGACTATAACTTTTGATACCGCCATTCGAAAACAATTATCCAAATGTTCATCTGTCAGTCGATTACGGTACTTCTTTTTAATAAGCTTCATATTTGAAAAAGAAATTCTCACAAATAGGTTGAACGAAATAACGTCTGTCTGCATCTTCTTACTACTACTCACAATGTTTTTAATTGCAGGCCAACTTTAACCCAACCGCTGGACTTGTGCCGTTCAGTTTTAAACTATAACCACGCCTTGCGTGTTTATTCCATTCAAAGTAATCGAGATCGTTCTCGAACAGATCGCTTACCGCAGTGTTGCCGCTGCTTGTGTTTATTATAAGAATTTGCAAAATTTACGGAAGCTTCTATGATTCTTAGACCTTTTTAAAATATGTTGTGAGCCACCAGAATTTCCTTTGCGAGCTACCGGTAGCTCGTGATCGACGGGTTGGCGACCGCTGGTCTAGATGCACTTGTCATTTTATTTCAGTGCCAAAGTTGTTGCATATTATTACGCGGGACGTTTTATCCCAGATTGCTAGGTCTCAAAACCTTCTGATCGCCATTTTTCAGTAACGTACATAGATAAGTGTCAAACTTTGGGGCAATTTAAAAAAGCAGATTTATTCAGTAGTTAACTATCACCTGTTGATATAAAAATCTACGTTAGAGCGATTCAGAAAAATATTTATAGAGCAGAAAGTAGATCCAAAAATAATAAAATGGGTCCTAAAATGTCCCATTATCAAGTGACAGGGTGTTGTAGACTTCTACGCCTCAGATGAGACTGAGTAAGGATGTAACATCAATATTAACCAAATAATGCTACGATAAGTCACAATTATATAGAGTTTTCAATATCAAACTTCACTAACATCAACATATTTTCTGAGTAGAATCGGTTGAAGCTTTTTATACGGATTTCACCTCAAACAGTCAACCTAATTTTTCTCTAAAAGGAGGAGCATCAACAAAAGCTTCTCAAGAGAGGCGATTCGTGTAAAATCGAATGCCTTGTTAAAAGTGTCCCAAAAAAGTTAGTGGTGTAGAAAATACTTTTCTTTTCAAAACTAAACAAAATTTTGAGTAGATATCTCGACACACTGAAAATATTTTTTTTTGATTTTGAGTTGGAACTTTAACACCCTGTATCTTGGTAACGAGGAATTTTAGGGCCCGTAATTATAATATATGTAATATACTTTTTTCCCCAGAAACATTGCCACGATTTTATGAAACACCCTGTATACAATTTCAGAGACAAATGATGATGATTGGAAGTTGAAGAATGCCAAAAAAAAAAAATTCTTATTCTTGAAAAAATATTTTTTGGACTGCGCCCAAATCAAATACTCTAAAAATATCGTAAAAACAATGTTCGGAGACTTCTAAGAACTTCCGTTCTTCTCTAATAACTTCTCCACCACCCCTTGACTGGTTGCCGAAACCCAGGAAGTCTTTACGACCTTGGTATGGTAGTAATCCTTTGTAAGAATTCCATCAACATCACAGTGGTACTTTCCGAGTTGCAGAGCTACCAAATAAATAATAGACAACAGGGCAGTCTCGGGACCCTTTAGCACCATTGGCGACGACGCGACGGTCGGCGAGCTGGCTCTCTTCTACCGCTATGTTAGCGGGCATTGCTCCTCAACGCCCGAGATTGAGGTACAATCTGCCTGATAGGGCTTCTCCCACTTCCGCTAACTTAAGGCAGTTCCAAAATAGGATTAACAAGGCGTATTTAAGCTTCTTATAGCAGCGATGTAAAAACAAAGGAAAAGGAAATGGGTTTGGTTTTTCGCGATGAACATATCATGCAACACATCACGAATTTCTGTTATTTCACAATTGGCGTGGGAAGTAAAATCACATTTTCTGTTCACGGTATTCAAATACCCAGAGCCGAATTTGAAGCTTATTTATTTGACAATTACTATCCCGCAAAAGAATCGTTTTTGTCTAATAAAGGCGTATCATCCTTATTAACGAAGCTTATTATGCTATTAACGCCTAAAATGTATAATGCAATTTGTTTCGGCGATCAGACAAGTTTTTTCTCAGGTTCTCTACTTTCATTGACCTTCAATGAATCCGTGGTCAATGTCAGGAATGAGAGCGAATACCACTGATTAAAAAAACCATAATAAATATTTTTCGGATTAACCTATTAACCCAGTAAAAGTGATCTGAATTTCTTCCTGAGTCGACTCGTTCGTTTTGTCATTGTGGAGTCGACAATGTCCGTTACATCTAAATTCTTTTCATCTCCAAATTTCGTGTCGTGTCTCGTACTTTTAATGTTAATGTCATACAATTAGAATTCTGTTGTACGAGGTTCAATCAAGAAGTCTGATCAACCTTTGTGGTATTCCACCAAACGACTACAATTTCAGGCAGGTAACTCTTCGGGTTCAGCATTCGAACATGCTGTTGTTTCCAACCATGGACAGCTGTTTCGTGCTTTTTGGCAACTCATCAGCATGGTCTAGGATTGGGGTCTGGGACAATGAATGTAAGCATAGCATGAGGCATGAGATCCGTCGAAATAAGACAGTACAAGGTGGCATCTATTGTCAGAATCGGACACTGCGAGAGTGTATAGTAGCTCTCGGTTGGAACTGAACTGAACATGCTGATGAGTTGCCAGAAAGGACGAAACAGCTGTCCATGGTTGGCTGCCTGTGGCCGGACGGACGAAAGCAGCCTGTTTAGTTTGTTAAATGGCGAGCAGACCATATCTGCTATACCGCCAGAAGCGTGAGCTTCTAGCGGTCACAGTGGTGACTGCGGTGTCAAACGCGTACTGACAACCTTACAGAGCTGCTGTACAGTCTCGCAATTGTCGATTCTGATATCAAAGTGCGCTTTGCACTGTCTTATTTTGATTAAGCATTCGGAATTCCGTTGGTTCTACAGTACTTCTTTGTTAACAATATTATGCAAGGAACAACAGATACAGGGTGTCAAGTTAGTAGTGGATCAACGGAAATCACGTGATAGAGAACCTCAAAACCTATCGAATGAAGCCCTATATGTGTGGTGCGAAATTTTATAGTTCCTGAGATACATATTTGCAATTTTGTGAAATTTCTTAAAAATCGGGATAATGACTTTCAATCGCAATTACAACTAAACCATTAGGTTTTTGAGATGAGCTAAATGGTTAGTTTTAGCAATGGTTATGTCACTTTTTAACAGAGCTAATTAGAAATCAACGCAAAAATTCTGAAATTCATTTTTTGTGAAAAATCTCTTCAATCGCTCAACTTTGGAGGGCGGTAAAAAATTGGTTGTATTTCATTATTCATTTTATTGTATAAACTATTTCATTCCATGTAGAATAAACCCAAATCAGCTAAGTGAGCTTGGGCATTCAACTCTCCGCGAGATTATGCAGAAATGCATTACTATTATGGTGCTGCCTTAGGAAACGCTCGAGCACCTGCTCGCATGTATCGGGAGTATGTGGTCAGAAGAGGTGGACCACAACCGGTAGTATATCCCGACTACTGCGTTTTTATACGCGTCCATAATGCGTATATGGAGGGCTGCATACTAGGCACTCATGGTCAGCTACTAGTGTCGATGATACGCCCAGAAGAAATAGAAGATATAATAGAAGCAGTCTTGAGAGATCCCTCTATAAGCACCAGATTCATTGCCCGAAGCAGAAACATATCCCATACTTTAGTGCACACAATACTACGCTCGGAGAACATGCATCCTTACCATGTACAAAAAGTACAAGAATTGCTTCCAAGCGACTATGTAGAACGGGTTGAATTTTGTGAGAATATGTTGACAAGGTGCGAAGAGGAAACTTTTTTCGACAGCATCTTTAGGACAGATGAATCCAACTTTAACCCAAATGGAATATTTAACATGCACAATTTCCATTCATAGAGCGTGGAAAATCCACCCGCTATTCGCCGACACATTTTTCAACGTCAGTTCGGCGTTAATTTATGGGCTAGGGTACTCAACAAAAAATTAATTGGACCACATGAATTGCCCGCCAGGTTGAGTGGTCAGTCATATCTTGCTTTTCCACAAAGCAGTTTGCATGAGCTGCGAGACGATGTACCTCTGGACGTTCGAACCTGCATGTATTTTCAATGCGATGTTGCCCCATGCCACTTTGCACGGGATGTACGGAATTACTTAGGCCCGTATCGTCAGTCGTCCCTACAATTGTAGGGCGCCTTTATGGCCTCCTTGATTGTCATAGTTTTCTACTGTCAGTGCTCTATTTTGAGGTTATGTCACAAACATCTATTTGCATCAAATTGTGCTTGCTTTTGAGTTATATCATGTTTTGTCAGCCTGAAATTTCCTACAATTTAAAAAGAAAACATATCTTCACAATAGGAGAGCGCTGACGCTGACACGGGACAAGTGTAATCTAGAAATTTTTCAAGGAGAGAAAGGAGTATGACAATCAAGGAGGCCATAAACGCGCCCTACAATAGTAGGGACGACTGACGATACGGGCCTAAGACAGTGCATTTCCTGGGCGTTGGAAAGGTAGAGGTGGATGCATACGATGGCCTCTAAGGTCACCCGATTTAAATTCTCTAGATTTTTTTACATGGGAGTATTAGAAGGAAATAATCTATACTGCTGAAAACACAAATGCCAACTAACTGCGCCAAAAACTTGATGATTTCAAAGACTAAAGGACAATTTTATTAGAAGGTGTCGCCTGTGTATAGAAAATAACGGAAGCCATTTCGAACATGTTCTTTAAAAGCTGGTTAAATTAAATTATCTTCCACATTTGTCGGTAAATCGCCATAAAGACCGGTTAAACACAATAGGTTCTGTCCTTGGTAAGGATTCTATTGCGCTTTTTTCGTTTAACGCATCCCAACAACGAATGTGACATGATACACTCATCGTAGCAAGCTGACATTTTCAGGGTTTATTCTACATAGATTGAAATAGTTTTTACAATAAAATGAATAATGAAATACAACCTTAATTTTTTACCGCCCTCCAAAGTTGAGGGATGGAATAGATGTTTCACAAAAAAATGAATTTAAGATTTTTTGCGTTGATTTCTAATAAGCTCTGTTAAAAAGTGACAACCATTGCCAAAACTAACCATTTAGCTCATCTCAGAAAAAAATTATCATGGAATTCCGATTACCCGTTTATGACCAGTATTTACAGAACCTTTTTAGCTGAAAGCACCATTCGTCTTTGAGTAAGGAGATGAATCAAGTTATGTTGGTCACCGTGTACGCCCAGGTGTATCTAGTAACAAGTATTTATTCTACTTATCATCTCATCAAGTTTAACCGTGTTCCATCAGAAGGACAGTTTAGCATGAATGATAAAAACGTCAGGCACTATTACCGAGTTGTATGTTGTAGACATTTTTATGAAGGCATTACCTACCTTCCTAGTAAAAACGCATTTTAAATACAACAGTGGCGTACAGACAAAGAACTGCATCTGTCATAAGCGTTAAGCGTTTTAGCTTCTCGATGCGAAGTTTCCGTTTTTCCCAGAATGGCACAATTGCGGATTTAGAGGGAACGGAGGGAAGCGCTTGTATGCTCAAGTTTGCCATTCTTTCCGGACAATTTAGTTGGCCAATACTCGATCATTTCATGAAACGTGTAACTCTACGATACGTCCGCGACATATAAATTATCAAACGGAAACATGCCAGTCAAAGATTTTTCAATCCCTTGCGAAATTGACATTTTTATTGTCTCCTATGCAATCATAGACGCTGCACATAGCGGACTTTTTAAGCGCCCCGACGATTTGGGCTTAATATTTTTTGTATAACCATTCGATTCTGAGGTAAGGAGATGAATCAAGTTACGTTGGCCACCGTGTACGCCCAGGTGTACATAGTAACAAGTATTTCTGCTACTTATGATCTCATCAAGTTTAACCGTGCGCCATCAGAACGACAGTTTAGCATGAATGATAAAAACGTCAGACAGTATTATCGAGTTGAGTACTGGCATTATAAGCCGCTCGAAAGTATGTCGTAGACATTTTTATGAAGGCATTACCTACCTTCCTGATAAAAAGTCATTTTAAATACTACAGTGGCGTACAGAGTAAGACCCGCGTCCGTGAGGAGCTTTTCAGCTACTTGATGTGAAGTTCCCACGAGGGCACAAGGGCAGATTTAGAGGGGGCGAAGCGGAGGAGAAATTGGCCTGGGCGCCATTTTTTTCTAAGAAAATGGTATGTAATTGCTGGACTTGGTGTAAAAATTACGTTCACCGCTTAACGATCTGGTCAAATTTAGTTGGTAAATACTAGATCATTTCATGAAATGCGTAATTCTACAATATGTCTATGACATAGAAACAATCAAAAAGAATCATATCAGTTAAACATTTTTCAGATGCCGAATCAAAAAATCTGTGCCATTTTTATTGTCTCCTCTACATGCTGCACATTGCTTATCATCTTTGTATAGCCATGCGTTTCTGAGATAAGGAGATGGACCAAGTTATATTGGCCACTGTGTACACCCAGGTGTACATAGGAACAAGTATTTCTTCTATCATCTCATCAAGTTTAACCGTGTTCCATCAGAAGGACAGTTTAGAATGAATGATAAAAACGTCAGGTAGTATTATCAAGTTGAGCACTGACATTATGTGCTGCTCGAAAGTATGTCGGAGACATTTTTCTGAAGGCATTACCTAGCTTTCTAATAAAAACTCATTTCAAATCCTGCAGTGGCGTGTAGAGAAATGAATTATGAGCTTTAAACTTTTTAGCTTCGCAGCTTCGTTCCGACAAGTGCGGCGTCAGGGTTGCCAATAGTTTGAAAAGTCAACCCACTTAACGGCAAGCCAAACTCACCAGAAATTTACCAAACTTTGGGAGCGGAAACCACCAGATCGATTTTAGATATTTGAAAATTAATCAAAATAATTCTATTATTATATTTGTTGTCGCAGTTTCAGTCGTTTTTTAGACTATTGAACAAACTATTTATATGCATTTAATTTCAGAAATTCAAGTCGTAAAAGAATAACTGAAACTATTTTCAGGAAATATTTATTGAACATAGCTTATCTTTAAAATACAAATATCATCAAAAGTATTCCATTGAGATTACGATGAAACACAAAGTGTAAATATATTATAATAATAATAATAATAATATTTATTTACTCTAAAATACAGGGAACATGAAACGAGTAAATAAATATAATATATCCATAGGAGGACAACGCCTGTGCATGGATCATATGTATGTTGAATTGCAAAATATAATAAAATAGAGAGAAAAAAGAAATTATTGGTAAGAATGGTAGAGCATTTATTGTGTAATATTTGAGATTATTTTATTAATTTGATTTCTCCCAATCGTGTTAATAATTTTTTTATGTTTTTTTTGAAGCCTAATGTATTGCGTAATTGTTTTAAATTATTTGGTAAATGTTCGTACAATTTTGGAGCTATATACAGGTGACATCGTTTCATTAGGGATTTGTTTGGTTTAGGAACATTTTTTGCGCGTAATTTATATCTGGTTTTATGATTATTTTTAATTATGTCATGTTCACTAATAGTTTTGTGATAATGAGTGATGGTATGTAAGAAGTAAAGTTGTTTAGTATCATATACTTGTGCATCATTATATAAGTCATTAGTTTCTGTATAATTTTGATTTGCCTAACATTGATTTTAAAATTCTTCTTTGAAGTACATCTAAATCGTTAAAGTATGTCGTGCATGCAGCACCCCACACTACTATACCATATGTTATGTGTGGCTCGACTAAAGCTTGATATATTATTCGTAGATAATATTCAGTTAATATACCGGTTAGAAATTATATTTTATATGCTATGAATCTAATTTCCTTTAGTATGTGAGAAATATGTACATCCCATCTCAAGTGGGGATCTAGATAAATTCCTAAATATTTTGTATCATTAACTCTATTGATTTTCATATTTTCATCATTTACCTTAAACCGAAGGTGGTTATATTTTGGTAGATGATTAGATAGTGATGAAAATGGTAAAAAATGAGTTTTAGTAAAGTTAATTGTTAATTTTCGGTTATTAAACCACTGAATAATTTTGCAAAAGTCATTTTGGATAATATCTTTTAAGTCGTTCCAATCCTTACCTTTATAGAGTACCTATAGCAGTATCGTCTGCAAAACTGACTATTTTACCAGTACTGTTAATTTTGAATATATCGTTTAAATAAATATTGAATAACAGAGGACCCAAAATTGTACCTTGTGGAACACCACATTTAACAAACATTTCTTTACTATACGAGCTTAATAATTTTACTGATTGCGGTCTATTTGATAAATAATTTTCCATTAAAGTATACATCTTTCCACGAAAACCTATTCTTTCTAAGATTTCCAAAAGTATATTGTGGTTAACTGTGTCAAACGCTTTTTGTAAGTCCACAAATACACATATCGATGGTACTTTTCAATCTATATTTTGGGTTATTTCATCTACTATACTTAATACCCCATCTGTTGTAGATTTGCCCGCTATAAAACCATATTGATTTGAATTTAGAATTTTGAATTTACTAAGAAAATTAATCATTTTATTAAGGAGTAATTTCTCAAAAACTTTAGCTAAACTTGATATAAGTGAAATAGGTCGATAGTTAGTGACGTCCGTATTATCATTAGATTTATAGATAGGTATGATGATGGCTGTCTTGAAAGCTGATGGAAATACTCCAGATTGGAAGGATTTGTTAATGATATAAGCAAGTGGTTCTGTTATTTGTTTGGCCAGTATCTTTAGATGTTCAGCTCTAATTTCGTCAACTCCAGGGCGTTTTTTATTTTTTAGAGTCATAATGGCATTGAAAACATCCTGATAGTCTACTTCAGTTAATACAAATGAATTATTCAGTCTTGTTTCATGCAGATGAATATCAGTATTTTGTTTGATATTATTTGCTAAGTTTCCTCCTATATTCGTGAAAAATTCTATGAACTCATCACATATTTGCTGAATATTGTCTGTTTTCTGTCCTGTTTTTGTTTTTATTTCATTAATATTGGTTTGATTCTATAAAAACAGTGAACAGAATCAGCACAAACAGATCGAACATTCCAATACAGTAGACACTAAACAAAAGAAAGTATACAGTTTTCTTCAACTCTTGAGAATGATTGATTCAAATGTGTCAGGGACTACTGAAAATGAAAAATTCATTAATTGACTGAGTTTGTAGAATACCAAAGATTAATGACTCAAATTCATAAGTTTTGTAGCATTGTGAAGTTTGTTCATTCTAGCTATAACCTTATCAGAAACATCTTAGTTATAACAACTCGCAAAAGCACGTGAAGTGTGTAACAACACGTGTTAGAAAGAGATAGAAGCAGGCCGAAGAGCGAAGGTCATCACCACATTGCATAGCGACGGTGACGAAGAAGATCGTGCAGTGTGCCGCGTTGTCAATATGGGTTACTGTCAAACCCAAGACGGAGGTCTGTTCAAACATTTGATTTAATATTTTGTTTTCATTTTGATTAGAATTATCTATTTCAGTTTGGATGCGACTTATTGTTTCAATTTACATTAAAATTATCTTTGATTTCCACCGATGGTGATAAAATTAACACATCGTGAGTTATTGTTATCTTTTGGCACAGCGAGTGGTCGGAAAACGTAACAAATATTATTACGCAATACAAGTTATCACTGCCTACGTGTACCTTGCCTTGGAATGTACGAAATGCGGTGTTGCCAAGCCAACCAATGACGCAATGTTGCAGAATTAGTGCCGATCCTGACCTTTCATTTCGACCTAAAATGGAGCGCCGTTAGGACCGATCTGGAAACGATCCTACACAAACTCGACACAATTCACAATTCAAAAATGTGTACGCTCAAAGTAAAACTATTATTTGGGCGTGAAGAATGAACTAACGCATATTTTCAATATGCATCTTCATTCAAGAAACTGGTGTAACATACTGACAATAGCTTCGGTATCCAGGCGGCTTCACTCTCTCTCTTTCTAACATATGTGTCTATACACACTTCTCTCTCCTACATATTGAACTCACGCCGTCAGACAAATTTGTTTCTCATTGTATATGACATCGGAAAAACAAAAACAGATTAAAGTAAATCACGTTTTGTCTTTTTATTTTTAGACATTCTGTTAATTTGCTAAAGGCCAAAAACTAAATCGTGAGGTAGACACCGAAGCTCTGCAGAACCACCCGCCTGTGAAGCCTCTGAAAATAACAAGCAGAAAGATAGAAGATAACACACTTTCATGATAGATTTTCGCTGGATTTTATACCGTACAAACCGATTCAAATGCAAATAACCAGATTAATAGACCTAAGAAGTGAATGGACGTACAAGTGGTATATTTTACTCTTGTTTCAGTTTTATTTTTCATCAGGCAGAAGCAGAAACCGTACAATGGCCTATGTGGATTTAAATATTTATAGATATTATAAAATATGGATGTATTGTGATGATACTGTTAGACAATTTGTTTTTTTTTTCAAGCTGTGTGAGTACAATAGTAATGTAGTTTTGTTATACCGAGTGTTTCAAATTCGACTCTAACCATTTGGAGCTCGGAAACGAAGTCAGTTTAATGAGGGAAAGGTTGCGCATTTCAGTAACTAAGAAAATGCACTTAGACAGTGCAATTCCGAGTATTTCCGAAGATAGGCGACGGAAACTGAATTTCCCTAAACATTTTTGCTGACTCCGTTTGAGATGCGATTTTGAAATAAAAAGTACATTACCAGTGACACTTTTCTTCGTCAACATGATGATATAATTAGAATTTCAATATGACGTTTCGTCTCTTGTCCTCAGTCATCAACTTTATTTTTTCTTATAGACCATAGTTGACTTTTGCATAGGTAAATGAAGCTTTTAATTCTGCTTTTAAGAGAGAGAATTCTAAGTTATTTAAAGGTAACATTTAAAATTTTCTTAGTTGGCCTTGAAATTATCAGACGGCCTTTAACTAGGAACAGGTGAACAGTCCCCATTTCCGGTCTTAATGATGTGATACTACGAGTATATATCGTGGTGTTGATTAATATACTAAGTGACATATAAATCCGAACACCCAGTTTAAATGGTTTTATTTTAATAAAATTTTGTATAAGTACTTAATGAAGCATAATAAGTAAATGATAAAAATTTCAAAATGATTGCACTGCTTTAAAGCCCTTTGACCTTTAATAATGTGTGGATGCACCCTGATGTGCTACGCATTCTCCAACGCGCCTAGGCATGCTTCTGATCAGGTGGTCAATGTCCTCCTGTGGTATCTCATTCCAGGCAACCACCAACTCCTCTCGAAGTGCTTCTAGAGTCTGAGGAGGACGTTGCAAATTGAGCAATCTCCTACCCATCATATCCCACATGTGCTCAATTGGGGATAAGTCGGGAGATCTTGGTGTCCATGGTAACAATGTGACATCATTATGTTGAAAGAAGTCTATTGTGACTCTTGCAACACGTGGTCGGGCATTATCTTGTTGGAAAGTTGGATCTGACAGGGTGTCAAGATAGGGTAAAAGATGGGGTTCTAGAACTTCGTGGATATAACGTTGCGCGTTCATGTTACCTCTGATGAAGATTAAAGGTGACCTGGAACCATAAGCTATAGCACCCCAAACCATAACTCCAACAGTGTGATGAACATGTCTTTCAACAAAAAACTATGGATTCCTCCTTTCACCACGTCGCCTTCTAACTCTGGCACGACCATCGTGCATGCCTAAACAAAATCGAGACTCGTCACTAAAGACAATACTGTTCCGTTCCTGATCCCAGAGTGACCTTTGTCTGCACCACTCAAGGCGATTACGTCGGTGTTCTCGAGTTAAAGGGAGGACCCAGTGTGGCCGGTATGAAAACAAGCCAAAACTGCTCATTCGTCGGTAAACACTTCGCATGTCAATAGGTCTTCCGTGTTCTGCAAACCATTCATTTGCAATGGACCTGGTAGTAGAGAAACGGTCCCTTAAGGCCAATAATCTTAGGCGGCGATCTTCACGGTCTGTTGTTCTACGGCGGCGTCCAGTGCCCCTTGCTCTTTGCGTACGGCCTTCTCGAAGCCATGCCTGACAACACCTAACCACAGTGTCTACACTTCTTTGCACTCTAACTGCAATTGCCCGAAAAGAAAGTCCCACTATACGGCCCCTATCAAAATCAATAAGTTGAAGAAATCGTACAGGTCTCCGTACTCTAGGCATCGTAACCGATCGTAAAGGATGTCAAGAACCAAAATCCGCCAACGTTGATTCTTTACTGCGGCTGAAATATTCATTTTTAAAGCATTAGTGAATTAAAAAAAAGCAGTATAAAAACCGGAATGTCCAACTGATAAGGCTGAAAATTTCTTCACTTGTTATTTACAGTAAGATAAATACATTCACCAACTTTTATTAAAATAAAACCATTTAAACTGGGTGTTCGGATTTATATGTCACTTAGTATATTATAAAACCTGAAATGTCTAAAAAGTAATCTTGTAGTTTGTCTTAGCTCACCGAACAAGGAACAATCTAATGCTGTAACTTCTTTATATTATTTAAGGATTGTATTGGAAACATCGAAAACAGTGTTATATTATATAAACGAGTAAATAAAAGTATCCACACACAAACACATTTTATATCCATACTTAAACCGATTCACACATCTTACATTCAGATACTTTAATCTATGGCTGATGTGTTATGTAAAGCATCTCCATCGTGCTACTATTACGCTTGTTATATTCGATAAATCGGCAAATTATTACATTGGTAATTTAATCGGATAAACATGTGATGAACTGTCATTTTCAGTAGACTATTAGATTCCATTTGCTTCATCTTGTAGTGGAGAGTAGCAATGTTAGTGAGCTTTTTATTTTGAAATCCTATCTCAACAAATCTGTTAGATTAGGAACCTGGGCATCGATCTTCAAGGTAGAGCTATATGCTATAGAACTGGGTGCCAGAATGATCGCAGAACGCAACTGAGGCACAGAAATATATTTTCAGATAGTCAAGCAGCGCTTAAAGCAATTGACAACACCTACTCGACATCGAAATAAGTGTGGAGTTGTAAAGAATCACTCGGTGGCATAGGGGAGGGAAATGAAGTCCGTGTCATATGGATACCAGGACACACAGGTTTAGAGGGAAACGAGACAGCCGACACCATGGCAAAGAGTGGGGCTAGCACGCTTCATAGGGCTGAGCCAGCGATTGGGATCGCATACAATATGGCTAAACAAATAATCTCTGCAGAGATGGAAGATGGACAGACAGATCCTGGGAGGGATTAGCAGGGTTAACCCATGCTAAGTCAACTACACCAATCTTGCCAAAGAAGGTAACAGAATCTTTACTACGGCTAAACAGGAATAGCCTCAAAGCTCTAGTAGGACTGTGCACTGGTCATTGCGAATTGCGTCACCACATGAGCAGGCTGGGCATGGCGGAAGACGCTGAGTGCAGACTGTGCATGGAGGGAGATGGAACGGCCAGGCATGTATTGTGCACATGCCCTGCAATTGCCAGGTACAACAGAAGACCTGAAGGATATTTCTCCAAACAAGTTGATCGACTTCCTCAGGAGGTCGGAGCTACTGGAGAAAATATAAATAGGTGTGAGCCACAAAAGACCAAAGAGTCACAGTGGAGTATCGTTATTGATGCACTCACAAGAAACCTAACTTAACCTATATCAAATAAAGCCAGAAAAAATAAAAACGATTCTGGGAAATTCCGACGTCTAAATGGTAAGAGTCGACTTTGAAACATCCAGTATTCAAGTGGAAAGCTTGTTGATAAGGATTCTCAACTAGTAAGGTTAATAAATCCGGGAGAGAATCTTCTTGGTTGAATATTAATAAATTCTTAACAGTATAAGAGTGAGTAGGGGAGCCCATTGGGGGATTTCGTGGACTTACTAGAGCGCGGTAGATTAAGATAAGGGATACATGTTTAGTACCTCCACCATATATAAACCATTTTTAGAGGGCAGCGGATAAGAATAGTAAAAAATCAATGGTTAGAAATACTGGTGTACGTCAGACTACGATAAGGTGGGTAAATTACATGTTCAATAATCTGACGATTTGTAAGAAAACTTTACAACCCGTGAAGATAACGACATGCGGTTTTCACTAGTTTGCAGGATTTTTCATGCAAACTTCTGATTAATTAGAAATAATTTTAATTGCGTTTGAAGTTTTCGATTAAACTGGGTTTCTGATTTTGAGGTGAGTTACGCCCACTAGCGGTTACTTTTATTGTAAAATTTAAAACTGATAGCTCTAGGTTAACTAGTTGCCGAAATACGTTCAGTGTCATTTATTAATGATCCTCCAGTTGCAAATCGGCAGATTATCATGCCTTCCAATATCAGTGACACGTGGGGCATTTAAATTTAATGGCATATAAAAAGTCAAGATCTTATTTCTATGTAACCTCCACCACTAAAAAGATATATACATCATATAACTTTTTTTTTCTTTTCGCGATCTGGTCTCCAAAACCCAATAGGTTCCTACGTCGCTCGAGTACCTACCTATTTAGCTTCTTGGAGCTCCCCTACTAGAAGTACTTGTACTGGACAGTTCCAGATGTATATTATATACCTACATAGTTCTCCAGGATAAGATAAAAATCTCACGGATGCATATGGACTACAAAAAATGATATCACCGCCCATAATGGTGTCAAGCAGATTGACATTTTACTTCTCACGCCTTGGATAGGCCACTGGACTAATTTTCAAAAACTACAATGTTGTGCGAAATTTTCATCAACATCCGAGTAGTATTTATATGAGCCGGTTTGACTGGCTTGATCCATTCACTTTTTTTACAGAAGGGTCAACTTGTGCCTTCACAATTTTGCGTGGGAAGTCTAGAGTCAACCTACTTGACGCCATTTTTATTGCAGAATGTAGAAGAAGCCTAAGCCGATGCCGGAGCTTTGGTCGCATCCAATTGATTTTATCTGGAGATGTAAAGGAATCCGAATAACTCCAAATTCTGTACCTCAGGGTCAGACTAGGTTAAGTCTGTGTTTGTCAAAAACGAGTTTCGTATGTTAATCTTATGATAATATTGTGAATTTTCATTTGCTACATGCAGCGTCCATCCATCTATAATAATAAGGAATATACGACTTTTTAACTCATTTCAAATCAGTGGAAGAAAAATATTTCCAATACAATTATCTCAAAACTAATTTTTGGATTTGAAATAGTCTGGCTCTGAGGTACAGAAATCTCCAATTATATCCAATGGAATTAAAATTGAATATTAATTTGTGGTTCCAGCGGTACTTTTTTTGCCAGAGTTTAACAATGAAGCTGGAGCCATTAAGATGCGATACAACTTATTTTGGGACATGCTATATGCACACACATCGAGGGCTGCAAGATGCAGCTTCCACGGGCAGTTAGCCGGCACTATAGGAAATGGACGCATAACTTTTTGCTTGCGTCGGTAGAAATTGCGGACATACCTACATAACTACAAGAGCGCGCATCATTCTCATTTATGACCAGTTTTAATACCTCAAATTACCGTGTACAGTTACCGAGTGCACAAAACCAGCTTGTTTTTAATTATTTTCATTAATGTTGCTACACAAGGATTGTGTAAAGTCAAGCAAACCATGAAAAAATATTAATTAAACAGTACTTATGTGTCTTCAAGTTTTTTTTGTCGAGAACGCTCTGTTATTTTTGTTACATTGTAGAATACACGGTACACATAACTACCTATGGCCACTACACACCTGGAGTATCAAAGTCTGGCAACACTGCTTTGATGCTCTTATCCAGTACATTTTACCCCTGAAAGATTGACCTACCACAATTCTGCTTCACATCATAATTCGGTAGAACCTCCAGAACTGGCCGATTCAACCGTGCTTTGTTCTTAGTCAGCTCAAAATTTGGAACAATCTGCTAGAGAACAGCTCAAAAGTCGGATCATGCTTGTAGCTGCTTCAGTATAAACTTCCAGTGTCTAGTTAGTTATTATATATTTTCGCTGTGAGCAATTAATATAATATGCAGACAGAATCTTAATAGTACAGTTTATCATGAAATTAGTATCTCACTGCTTGCGTCTGAATATACATGAAACATCAAACATGCAGTATTAATGAGCTTGAACATTTAATTGGTATGGACATATCAAACCGCATATTTATATTAAATGCAGATACACAGGCATGTTAATCATCATCATTTTGCTTTTATGATAAACGATTTGTTTATTTGTGAGTTTAAAATCACAATTTAAAACGTCAGCTTCTGATTGCATGGGTATTAAATAGCTTAGTTATGTTGCGTGATATGGTATCGTTAGGATTCATTCCAATATGCTTTACCTTCTAGCAAAAGCTATTCATTATGGATCGTGTTGTGTGGCATCAGTGTCTGATGTTATATCATGTGAATAAGTGTTTTCATGGGCAGATCATTTTTTAATTCCAAACCTAAATATTGCATGTTTCACGAGTCACACACAAAATATAATTTCACATTAGGATATTGCTACTAATGAGACCTTAGTCAGTCATAAAGAGGAACAACCTTATCCTACATTCCGGATTTCGTGGACTTGTTAATCAAATAAGTGATCAAATATTCCTGCTATCACCAAACTCACATTGACCACTTAGAGTCCATTCAAAGAGAGTTTTAAAAATAACGTATACAAAGCAGATGGGATATACCCTGCGATTGGATTTCCTCATACAGAGTTGATGGTGAGACCTAACACCTGTTGTTTAGCGAGCAGTCGCAAAACTCAGTTCAGTTTCTTCACGAACTTATCCATGGCATTATAGACTTCAGCGTCACCTCAGATCATCTTAACTTCTTTGTTCCTAGATTCGCGTCACTAAATAGTGCAACTTTTTGCTTAGCCAGTGCTAGGACTGACATGCTCTCCTATCTATAAAATGTGTCGTGATTATGATTCAGTTAATAGCGTTTTAGATACATTTTCGTTTTGTTCGACTTTGGGAGACATTAATACTTATTTTCATTAACGCTTGCATAAATGTTCCCGGTTTGATTACTGAGCGCTCAGTAGGAAAGCTAGAACGCATTTTTCCTCACAGTTCTGTTTTCAGGTTTCTTTTCAGCGTTCCCGCTTTCTCTAAAACACATACTCCATTTATATGCATTTTTATTTTCATGTTAATCCATTTTGTAATTGGCTTTAGCTGTTAGATGTTGCTAAATAAATAAATAAATAACAGCGGTAGTGTTGCCTTGTAGATGATACAGCATTGATAGCAACTAACAAATATCTACTAAGTTCTCTTAGTAAAGTACAGACTGACACTAATAATTTACTGAAATGGATCCAGAGGTGGAAAATCAAATTCTACGAATTGCCATCGATCCACGGATGTTTTACAAACCGAAGATTGATAAGTCCTCCTCAAATAAGCGTTAGTAACACCATCATACCATGGGAGTCAAGTGCTAAGTCTTTACGTGTGGCTCTCGACATCAGGCTCAGGTGGAAGCACCAAATCAACAAAAAAGACTTAAGAACTGAACCTCCGCTACAAGCAATATTACTGTTTATTGGAGAGATCCTCAAAGCTATCGCTCAATAGCAAGTTCATGATTTACAACCAGATCTTAAAATCAGTGTGGCTCTATGGTTGTCAACTGTGGAGCTGTTTTCCACATCCAAATTATTCAGACATTCCAGATAAAGTTCCAAGGAACATGGTAACTGTCCCTTGGTTTGTTTGTAATAGGGGCATTCATCGCGATTTGAATACCCCTCTGACTATCGATGATATCAAGAAAGTAGCGGCCAAGCACTAGAAAATGCTACATCAACATCCCAGTGCAAAAGCTCTTCAAATGCTGGACAACCACAATGCTGTCCCACAATTGAAGAGGATTAAGCTGTATGAGCTTGTGTAGTGTTTTGTGTCTGACGCAGAGCATGTGCGCGAGCTCCTAGTGATTGTGTTAATTACACTTTAAGATTTCGTAAAGGACATCAATGGATTGCCTCTAGTGACAAGTGCTCGTTGTAAGATGTCACAGGAAAATTAGAGGTTGATCACATTGATCAGTTTTAATATTTGAGCATCAAAGCCACTCTAAATAAAAAAAAAACAAAAAAAAATGGGATATTCTATTATACGACACAAACACATTTTTGCCTTGTCCACTAGTATAGGATGCTCTAGGACTAATGGTCGATCTATGAATATCTACATACCAGGTGTAGCAGCAGTAACTAAATGGTTGTGTATTTTGCTAAATAAGGCATTTTTGGAAAATGACAATGTCAGGCCTATACTAACTTTAAACGTGGAGCTCACTGAGTTAGAGTTACGTACGTAAAGTTTTCCATTGCCAGTGTCATAGAGTACGGTTCCCAGTTAAAAATAGTGACCTTGAAATGACAAGGTTGAATCGAAGGTCACTGTTGGAATCCTTGTTAAAGGTTACTAAAGAATATTTTTTTCGTGCGCAAGTACGAGTATATGATACATGTTAGGATCGCCACCTACCAATGGCTTGCCAAGCGATGATCTTCACACTATTACAGTCGACCCGTCAAGTAGTCGGTCGGAATACTTAGTATAAGCAGCAATGACTTTCTAAGATTCTTTTCACCAATAATCCTGTTAAAGTTTCTGGGATTGTACCTTGATGCAAACTTGAATTTTAAAAACTAAGTATTAGGTCTAAAAAATTAATTCACAAAAATGTGATCAGAAATCTAAGAACAGTTCGTCCTGAGAGTTAGATCGTTCATATTCATTAGGCTCAAATTAAATGGAGGTTAAGGGTCTACTGTTTGTTTTTCTCAGGCTTGACAACTAACGCCCAGCAGGTATTTTTGAGCAAAAAGGAGCAATTAGGTGTATAATTGGAGTTAACTGCTAACATTCTTGTAAATATACTTTTAGACAACTTTTTTACTCTACCCTCATTTTTTCTATATGACCTGTTTGTGTATGTTTTTAATAATAAATATAAGTTTTTAATTAATAAATCTTATATTCCCAGGCATATGATGATAATTTAAAGCTAAGTTGAAAGAGTTCCTTGTAATTAAATATTACTACGCTGTCTCAGAATTTCTTTGCTTATGATTGTTGAATGTATAAGTCAAACAATACATTTTTATTCATTTTCAAAAATCTAAGTTTACGAATCCTATACATGAATTTTATTGCCCAAAATAAATAATAATTTAAATTTTTATTTGAAACTTCTAGGGATTGTCCTTAGCTTCACATATTTGATCTCCACATGTGACCTTTTCGTAAAACGTAAAACTTTCCGCTATTTAGATTTTAGGTTTCGAAAATGGCTTTTCGTTTGAAGAGCACAATTTGTGAGTAACCTTTTTCCAAAATACCTTATTTGGAAAAATACAGACCCGTTCCGCAACTTTTGTTACAACAGGTGTGAGACATACAAAATACTTATGTCCACAAGTTCTTGATAAGTTTCTGAATGTTATCTCTGGAAATTGCGTTTTCTTACGACACTATATAATTCATTGAAGTAGTAGTAGTAACCTGTTGAATCGTGACATGATAGAGTCTACGGAAAACAATTATCTCATTTAGATCGCCGGTGACGAACCAGCCCTAACCCAATATTGCACATTTTTATCAATGGATCAAAAAGTATATGCTTCTTTAAAAAAATATAGGTGTCTTAGCAAATCGGCGAACTGTTAGTTATGTAATACTTTTACATTTCTGCTTTTTTAGATGTAGGTTCTGAAATTAAAAAATATGTTTAACGCCTTGTCTTTAATAGTTTTTTCTATAGACATTCATTGTCATATAGGTAAAAATGTGCTACCAGGATAATGACAAGTTGAAACTGTTCGACCTCAATACGTATATTCTCCCACCAAGCATTTGCTTTTTGTGACGTTGAGCTTGTTTATTTCGGGATATGTTTTTTCTTCTGCTCCTGAATTGCATTTTTTCGTCAATAAACATCATTATTAAAGCATAATCATTCCACTGAAAATACGTATTCTTATTTGATTTCGAATGAATGGGCAGTTATTGAGATAAGCAAACAATCCTGCCTGGAACTAGATCTCCCTGTAAGCGTGCATTTGTGCATATTCGAAGTTAAACAGTCCAAACTCCAAAACACACTGAAGCGTGTCACACAAACTAGATCCTCTTTCTGCGGATTTCACGATTTCACGACTCGAGACTAGAAAATACTTTCTTTGTTTTCATCTCTTTTGGATCCACATCACGTTCTTTGAAGCGCTGCAGAAATATTCATACTGGAGGAGATCTTTTATCATTCCACAACGTTGCTGGTTTTGCGTTATGCAGAATTCTGACTACGTGTCTGGATTTTCCAGGTAGATTCGATAGAGTTGTTATTGTTGTATACAAATACATTAATTTGAGGAACATTCATTTTGGAAATCATTGGAGCTTCTCCGTTTTTTGCTTCTTGACATATACTAAAAAATGGCGTCAAGTAAGTTCAGTTCATAAAGGACATAAGTTAGCCCTGCTGGGAAAAAATTAGCTACGAACATTACGATAATAAATAATTGGATCAAGTCAGTCATAAAGGCCTATACTATTTGATATACCCTCCCATATACGTTGCTCTGTAGACTTTT
This sequence comes from Acanthoscelides obtectus, assembly GCA_963669975.1. Taxonomy (NCBI): domain Eukaryota; kingdom Metazoa; phylum Arthropoda; class Insecta; order Coleoptera; family Chrysomelidae; genus Acanthoscelides; species Acanthoscelides obtectus. Next base: position 36,417,360 of record CAVLJG010000001.1, read on the forward strand.
GTTCCCTACCCTACCGTCATACTGACCATCTGGCAACGGTGCTATGACTAGCTTCACCACTTGCCACTCCAGATCCACCCATCTCCATTGGTCATGACATCGACCAGACCTCGAAGCAGATGTATCAATGTTAGATGATTAGATTAAACTATTGCTCATTCAAATTTCTATTTCTAAGGGCAATTGCAGCAGGAAACCAATGAGGCGTACAAATACGCTAGTCTTAAAAGGTCTACCATCCCTTACACCTTGAAACCCCAAACCCCCAGTTTTTAACCCCTAGAAAATTTTTCTGAAAACGATCAGGAGCCTTCAATACGTCAAAACAAAGTTTGAGCGATTTCTATTTTTTTCAGTTTTTGAAATAGCTGCGCCGCGCGCCGCCATTAAACCGGTTTTCAAAAACTACAACGCTTTTTTGTCCTTGGCATAATAGTAACCTTGTGTGAAAACTTCTGAGCAGCACTTTCCAAGTTATACACGGGCCAAAGACATACAGACAGACCGATTGAAATGAGCGATATGGTTTTTCGTGATGTACATTTTACATCCAAAAAAAAACGTAATATCTCATCTCCAATATTTGTCTAGCCGAATAAATATCATGTATGTTTAACACTGCTCTTTATTGTATGACGTCGACCCAAACGATAACATTCTTGACACTTTTGACAAAATTATTCCTCTTTCCTCCAGCTGACACTTTGTTTGAATTTTCTTTCATTTACCTACACATTTTCGAAATTGTATGCAATTACAATACTTCCCCGCCAGTGGCGTAGGATGTAAAAGTTGGTGTTTCAATCTGCAAAAGATTGTCTGGCGGCCATTTATATTTCGATTACTAACGAGAAAAAAATTGCAATAATTCTTTGAAAAATATTAGTCATTTACCAATTTCTTTGTAAAAATGCCATTGCATGGTGGTGCAACAGCATAACTTTTGACACTGAAATATGTCATGCCTAAGATAACAATAAAGTACTTTTGCAAATATACTTTTTTCTGAAACACTACGGGTCCTGTTTCTTAATAAAATTATCTAACAAGGAAACAGTCTCACCTCCGATTTTAATGAGTTTTTAATATGCTCCTTTAGGTCAACACCTATATACTTATTGTTGGAAAAACGTTTTTAAGTGGTGCAATCAACCCACAAAGTTGGGTCCGAAACAGGGTGGTTTTGAAGTTCTACATGCAGTTGTGATAAATGGATGGAGAAGATACGTCCTCCAAAATAATGAAAAATGCATTTAGGGTCATATTATTTGGGGTCAAAAATTTAAATGTCATGAAGGTTGAAATCACCAAGTTTTATAACAAGAAGTATATTGGTTCTATTCGCATCATTCCTATTTAAAAAAATAGAAAGGAGAAAATTAGAAGATACGAGTTATTGCTTTTTTCAAAGATGTGTAGTTTTAATTAGGTATTTCAGTAAATTCATTTTTCCGATTAATATTTACACATTTTTCTTGTAATTATTTAGCAATTTAGTGAATCAAAAACCAATGAACCCTTCGAATCAGCGTTTTGAAGGAAAAGATTCTTAAGACGAACTTGAAAATGGACTGAAAAATTAATGGATATTCATTTAATTACTCTAAGCAAATTAATATTTGCAATTTGAGAATAGCTTATTTTAACATTGAATTAATATACTCGTATACACATTGTCTGCTTTGAAATTTTTTGACTCAACAATTGCACCAAACCAACCAATTGTTTTTTTCAAGATTTAAAAATGTGCCTAGCTGATATACCCAGTTGTATTGTAAAACCATTCTCAACTTGCATGCTTTCGAGGCCGGAATGGCAACAATGGAATCAAATTAACAAAAGGAACGCCCTACTCTATTTTCCATTGTAAGTTTTTGCCGGAGTTGTTTGCACTTGATTACTCTAAAAAGAAAATAAACCTTTTCATTCTCATTATCAACTACTGTCCAGTTCTCGAATTACCCTACATGTATGAAAATATTGCATCTTAGTGGTTATGCTTTGTCGTTTTTCATTGGATCATTTTTTTTGATACAATGTTGCAGCGATGTTGGTGTTTACCGTGCTAAGGTAAAATAGTTTTGCATGCTCCAATTGAAAGCTATTACTCCTGACGACACGACGTTTCAGTAGGACTGTGTTACATGCCATACCGTCCACGAATCATTAACGGTACTGCACGATTTCACTCCTGGTCGTGTAATTTTCTGGCTTGGGATCTCAAACCTTGGCGTTATTACTATGAGGTCACATAAGTCATAAGCTGATTTTTTTACACGGAAGAGAGATCATAGGCAGAAGCCTAGGTACCGTGACACCGCTGCTGCTATAAGGAGCTTAATCCGATTTTTGAAAGGCCTACTGAGGTTAGTAAATCTCGGAAAAGCATCCTCAGACAGATTGTTCCACAATCTAGACACTCTAGGGACAAAGGAGGGGCCGTGCTGTTCTGGATGTACGAAGTCCGACACGATTTGGTTGGGAGGCTAAAGTCAGGCGGGTCAGCTTGGCAGGCTCAACGGGCGGCAGATCCTGGAGGAGAGGTCTAAGGAGCAAAGCTCGTTGACATAGCGGTAGAAGAAAGCCAGATCGCCGACGGCCCGTCGGTGTGGAAAGGTCTCGACACTGTCCGTCAGGGAAGAGTGATTGATCAGTCAGTCAGAGTATTTGTGCTTATAACCCAAATATTTTATGAATTTCATAACCTAAATAGTTCAAAGATGTTCTCATTCCTCAAATCTGAAACTCCAATTTTATTGTACAATTATGTATAATACTCGTAAGTGAAAATAAATGAATTCCATTTTCAGAATCATGATGATTCGATGCAATGTTTATACGTTAATGTAAAGAGCAATATATCATATCCATACCCTTTAATTGTGAATGCCACTTGTACCCTTTTAATTTTGAAAAGGATACGGTAATGGTCAAATAATAGTGCAAGTAGACAATGAGAATTACTTCCGTCTCGATAACGATATGTAATTAGCACTCAGAACAAGTAGAGTAAATCCAAGTGAAATGAAGATGGAGCTGTCACACTAGACGTCTAACGTAACTAATGAGCAAGAAGTTCTCATTATTTATACGTTAAATATAATAATTTGATATTTTTAAATATACCATATTGATGATAACTTTTGATCTACGAGTTACACTGGACCCCATAGGAGAATATTATGGCTATTGCTGTCGCTAATATCAATGCCGGACTCGGTTGGCTACGTCAGGTTCAGGATCATTTCAAGGTCAAAGTTTGTTACTGAATCCAAATCTGGAGACGTTTGCTTTGCCTAGCCAGAGCCAGAGGTTATTCCAAGTTTGTAAAAAGTATAAATTTACTTGAAAATATCCACATAGAGGTTTTTTAGGTTTCTGACTACATATTTGGCGTCTGATTTGGGGCCATTATTTCAAGGCTAAATTGAGCTTATTCCATTGTGGGTCAAAAGAAACGCCAAATTTTGATTCAGCATCCCAAAAAACTTCAATATACATTTTAGGAATGTCTTCCAAATTTGACCCTACGTTGTAGAAGCCAACCGACCATGACAACGAATTCAGCGACCCTAAAAACTCAACACATCACAATTTCGAGTTTTTCGATAGCCCTATATTCGCTTGTTTGCTTTCTTTCATCCGTCTCCAAATGACTAGAGCTAATGATAGCTAAAAGGCACGGAAACCGTTGTATATGGTTTGTTATAGTCGCAAAGTGGGAAAGCAAACAGATCCTATTTGGCTAAAAAGGTCATAAGGGATATCAGGAAATGCGTAGTACGTCCCTGCATGTCGAATATTTTTCGCGAAAACCGAGAAGTGGCAAAGGTTGTAGAACAGCTGCTCGCGTCTCCGAGTTCGATCCTAAGCGTGCCATGAGATAATGAAACAAAACCAAAACACTTCCTTTAGCACACGACCGAACGGCAACCAGCTAGATGCAACGGAATACATTATTGGAGAACGATCAGTGGTGAAAGCCAGAGGCGTACACTATCGACAAGTTTTCAATAAACTTTCTTCCTATTTCGGTTTAAATCATTTTTTTAAATTCACCAAGATTGCTATTACGCAACGACCACTGCGGCGCTAGCATCGCACCTCATTATGGATAAAGCTACATTTGGCAACCTGGCAAAAAAAGTGTCAATCCGATGAAGGTTGCCAGATCGACAGTAATGCTTCTCTTACAATGACTGATTTAGCACTTGACAACAAAACATAATCAAAACTTGTCGCATATGAGCATTTGTAGGTTAAGACTATCAATACATTAGTTGGGTTCATTTTAGACGCCCCTGGAGCATGTGCTTCTCGGTACTAGTTTCAATGAGATGCTTGGCTCACCTGATTGAATGGTTGGAGAGGGTTATTTTTGGTTCTGTTAACATGCTTTTTGGCTTGTGGCGGGTTTTGATTGAACATTCTATGAAACTTTGGATGAAAATTCTAAGATTTGTATAAAATAATGAACAAACATTTCCATATGTTCCGTTCTTGTGAAATGGAAAGCTTACTTGTAGCGAAAATCACTCTCCTCACTTGCGCGTTAATCCACTCAGTTGCAAAAGGAAAGCTTGTACAATGTCAGATACGTTCATCTCACTTCAGTTTGCTCAGTTTATTGCACGTATTGAACGTTCTGTCTACCAAGAGACCAAAGGCATTAGCTCTGCTGTTCACTTGCAAAGTTCAATGTGAACGAGAGAGAAGTGTAAATACACACAGATGTTAGAAAGAGATAGAAGCCGGCTGGATAACGAAGCACACCGCGTTTCCAACATTTTACACCAATTCCTTGAATTAAGAAGCAAGTTGAAAATATGTGTTAGTTTATTCTCTACGTCCAAATAATGGTTTTATTTTGAGAGTGCACACTTTTGAACTGTGAATTGTGTTGAAATGAAAGGTCAGGATCGCCACAAATTCTGCAACATTCCATCTTTCTCACATGTACTGGTTCACACATCTCGCACTCCTCTCTCGTACACATTGAACTCAAGCCGTCAGACAAATTCGGTTTTCTATGTATAAAATATAATTTCGTCTGTGACTCAGCAACACCAGATACCCAGGAACCATGTTATTCTTACCTGCAGAGAGTCCTATCCAAATTCACAAACGGCGATGTAATGATTCCAGGGAATCCAAAAGTTGCAATATGCAATGTCAGAGTGAGTTATTTCAAGAAAGAAATAATTTAAATCAACAATACAATTATGCTCATCCTATAACATCACCACCTGTTAGGGTATCCATGGTCGGCGAACAGTAAATATACTACGAAAGTTGAATCAGATATCGCTAACACTCATTAATAGGGTCATTTGTCATGGTACAAGGTTTTTTATAGCCGTCGAATAATAAAGACACTAGAGCGCTTAAGAACTGACTTGCTATACATACAGCATATTCTATCTACTTGACCCTTCCAAAGTATATCGTTTCCCAGGGAGATATAATCATGAAAAGATGCTACTAATCTGACAAGTCCTTGTATTCGTGTTGCTGCTATGCTTGGAGTTCTTGTAAATCATCATAGATTGAATTTGTGGTTGTCATGGGAAATTAACCTTAATGGAAGATATATTGATCTAAAAATAGCTATCATAGCGTTTGATCCGATTTCATCTTCCCGCAATTTTTTTATGTATGTGTACATACATATAATCTTCGCTAGATCCAGATAAAAGGTAAATCAGTAATGTCAACATTTTTTATTGTAAAATACATTTGATATGATGTAGGAATGTAGATTTGTAAAAGGTTTTAATCCGTTATAGTATGTTGTACCTCGATACGCTTATTTTAAACATTTCTTTTGATACTTTCTGTTTATGAAATGATCTAAAACAGATAGTTTCTGGTGGATACAACTTATGATCTTATTAAAAAAATAAAATATTATTTTTCTAAAATATGGTGTACAGCACTTAGGTCTCATTGGGCATTTTGTACGTTCTTCTCAAGCGCTCATCACAAGTGAAACCTCAAATTCCCCAAGCTATTGAAGAAGATTGTGGTAGGATCCAGTGGTATTTCTCTTATATACATTAACTGTAGATAAAAGTCCAACGCCCCCGCAGAATAGATTCTCCTATCGATAAGATAACTGGGCTGCTGCAAAATCTGGGCTCAACCCTATCATCCTCATGATCAGATCCTCAATGCAAGGATGACCTAGTCGCGTATTATGCATTAGAAATCTTCCTTAGCCTTAGTGTCCAGTCGTGCCAGTAGCAAACAGAAGCTCTTGTCAGGAAGGAGAGGTAATAATCTGGTCTTTCATCACTGGGACAGCTGAAAAATTCCTGGGATTCGGTCAATTTACGTTTATTGTAAATACAACGTAGGCTAGATCACAATGTTGTCAAATATATGAGCCTTTTTGACAAGCATTGTCCACTTAGTTCCTTTGTTATACATGCTCCTATCCAATTTTTTTAAGATGGTCTAGCTTGTGCCGAATATAATCATTTGTGAATTAATGACAGCGTTGTGTAGGAAGTGCAATCTACTTGACGCCATTTTTTCCTCAACCGTTCTGGTTTCTGGACTATCAGACTTGACAGACTTACGAACTGATACCTTGACATAAGAGCAGATGTCCCTCAAATCAATCTGACAACCAGATCATCTGAAAAATCTTCATATCCCTTGATGTGGAAGTAACTTTCAGCCGATACTGTACACCTTTTATCTCAAGTTATGCACGGATCCATGTCTACATGCATACCAACTTAGAAAATTATCAGTTACAATCTAGAATAACAATCTGGCATGAAGTGAAATGTGAGCTTGATATTGACCTTCCGCAAAGTAATACGCCTTAGGGTCATTGAGACACAGTGCCGTAGGATGTCTATACTGTCGTAAAAAATGTGATACTGAAGATATAAATCGAATATTCCATATACAATTTTCGATATTTCGAGATATTAGGAATGGGTATGGATTCCATAGATAATTTTGTAACAAATTTGTTTGGAAAAAATGTGTTACTGATTTTAGTCCTCAATCTAGAATCCTGCGTGTCTTAGAAATACATTCTTTAAATAATAAATTTCCAATGAAGTCATGCATATTCGGGTAATAGTAAGTATATTTCTGGTACTATAGCTTTCTTTCGGCTACAGGCGGACAACCGTGGGCAGCTGTTTCATGATATTTGGTATCTCTTCAGTATGGTACACGCTTGGTTTCGGTGGTCTCAATCATGAGCGGCAGGGTTATTACGTAAAGAACCTATATAATGTCAAAAAAATCGACAACTTGCTGACTAGCTTGTTAGTAAATAGTTCAATCCGGCGTTGCTCACAATCAGCGCTGTGAGGATCACCAAAAGCGTCATCTGTGGAGGCATGGATTAATGACACTCCAATGATCAGCTGGAGGTCTGTTTCCCAGCATGCTTTATTGGTTGCAAAATACAGAGAGGGTATGTAGAGTATATCTCTAACAAGATTTGACGAAAAAAAAATTGTTGATTTGCAGAATAGCAATATTGCATCTGGATTGTGAGGTGATTTTGTGTATTGGTCAGCAAGTGTATAAAATCAGTGATGTTTGCTGTCTGAGAAAATTATTACTGAATATGCTGCCTGTGAACTTCATTTATTAGCTATACGTCTCGTACAGGGTTATTTGTGTTGTCCCTTCTGAAGAGAGGTTCAAAGTCGTAAATTACGATTTTCCCCGGTTTTCTTGCTTTTTCAAAAGCTCTGAGAAGCTTTACAAGAAATCACCACCGCGCCTGCGTTGTGAGTGATTAAGCCACACTACAGAAAAATTAAGAATGACGCATCATACGCACAATATTTTTGAAGTCCCTTACATCTAGGCATTGATTTGTATTTGTATGCGCAAAATAAATTTCTATAAAATTTAAATAACTGGAAATCAAAAATAATGTGAAATGTAATAACTTTTATACGTTTCACAAATATTCCTTTCTGTGGCATATTTTCTCACCTGTTGGTTGTAATATACTTCACCAGAGATTTTCTTTTCATATCTCTCTCATTTTGAAATTCAGCAAATTTGCATATTTCATTTCCAGGATAAATAAGAAACAGTGGATACTGTACTAATTTCTAGCTTTGCATACATCTCAAGTGGGTGTAATTAAGACAAGAAGTCAGTGGAATTATCACCAACACAGATTATTAGCATACAAATCCTCACTATGTTGCCTCTGCACTGCCGTTTCCTTTCAGCTATAGTATACAACAGCTTAGACCTCCAATAATGACATCTCTGAAGCAGATGTTACATCACATCAGAACCAGTAGCTAATTCTAAGTTAAGATATTGTAGAAAAACCTATATAATGTCAAAAAACCTATATTATGTTAATAAAAATCGACATGTCACTTTTCAAGATATGTAATACCCTCGCGGGAGGCAAACCAACTTCTAAATTTCCTGAAAATACTACCCCGTACTACCCTTTGGAGGTAGTTCCTATACTACGTATATTACCATATATACTGTTCCAGTATTACCCTGTAATATCTACTACTACCCCGTAGTATCCAAATACTACCCCAATAATACCCATACTACCTTTATACTAACCCGTAATACCCTCAAAATATCCAAAATATTACCTTACACCTGTTGCATTGAATAGTTTAGATGGTGTTTCAACTTAGCTCCGATAAGCAAACATTTATTCGCCACAAAAGGGCAAGTATTAACCAAGATTTGTGATAAAAGTAATAAATTATTGATAGTTACTCGAAATGTGATTTAGTTACTGGTTTATTGTTTAACCTAAATCAGTTTGATTCACATTTTTAAGAATTAAAAAATGCGGGCAAGTCTTTTGGTTCGACCTACCTATATATTACATTTAAGTTGACTGGATTGTATAGTATCTCATATCTGATAATTTACTTAACGTCCGGCAACAGTGTCAGACGAACCCTACGCATTGTATGCATAATAGGACGGTGTGTTAGAAAGAAAAGGGACGGGGCTGCTACTTGATCGTGTCCGATAAAGCTAGCTACGCCTACACATGACTTGTGTCAGAGATATACGTGTGATATGGCTACAAGAAGGGTATGCGTATTATTGGAAATGGAAAGACTAAGCTCAGGACTCAGGAAGTAAATAGACGTTGAAGAAATTCATTCTTTGAAGCACTGCACGCCTATATCCATTTACCGCAATAAAGTATTTGATGACTCAACAAATATTGTACTACTACATATTAAAAAACATCTACATACCGCTCGCTCTGAAGTGACATTAGTTGATCGAAGCTGAGTCAAAATTTCATCAAAATCCAAGCAGCACTCTCCAACTTATAACTGGTTCAAGGATCAGCGGATAGATAGACTGATAAGCAGACAGAAATGGGTGACATGTCTCTTTGTAACGCACATCTTATTGTCGGAACCTTTCGCGGTTGCAAAACTCCTTAGTTGTTTGGTGTGTGTCTCCGCAAATCTTTTAGTAGTTTTTAAACATTGTAGTTTTGGATTCCTGACCGTTGATACCAATTCAACTTATGAGTTCGTTGGATTCAGTCAACTTAAAACATTTATAAAAAATACAACGTTTCGGCAACTTTAAGCGCCTTCTTGTGGTACATATGAGTTTCTAAAATAGTAAAAATAATTGAATATGCTGCCAATGAAGTATATGTATTAGGTGTGCCCGACGGGTTATTTATGTGTTGTCCTTTTTCAAGACAGGTTATGTTCAGAGTTATAAATTACGAAAAACTTTGATGATAATTAGGAGAAATTGTGTAATTACTGTTAAAATGTACATGACTTGTGATTCGACAGTGTACAGTGAATATAATTATTTCTCTTTTTTGAAAACTCGGAAAATTTGCATATGTATTTTCCGGAATGGATGAGAAAAAGTGGATGCGCAACTAATTTCTAGCCTTGAATCTCAAGTAAGTGTATTTGAGACAAGAATCTAATTGAATTATCACAACATACATTATTAGCACACAGATCCTCACTATGCCTCAGCTTTGACCTCCAGTAATGCCATCTCTGAAGCAGATTTTACATCACATCAAAGCTAAATATTGACAACTGAAACTGCATGACCTTTAGGCAACACGTACAACTACAAACGAGTTCATGACAAGTGTCGATCAGCTAGTGCTAACAACTTGTCGAAAAATCTACGTAATGTCAAAAAAATCGATGTAACGTGATACGCGTGCAGGGCGGGGGAGTGTAATTTGGTGGAGGCACACCCAAGGCTTGTAACATAGTTCTTGTCGGATGATTTATGCTTTTACCAACAAACCAGCTAATGTCTGAGGAAAATTAAGATAGCGAAAGCGAATTGCTTATTTGATCAGAATCAGATAACGACGGATATGCTGCCGGCATCGGTTAATGTAGCTGGGTAGCTGCAGAAGCAGCATCGCAAGTATTTGTATGAGTTAGTATAGGTGAAACTTTGGTCGGCTAATCAATCTCAACTCAAGGTGTTTGGCAAAACGTTAATCTATTCTTCTTAAAGGAACCTTGACATCTACTGCGCTTCAGTCCACTATTTCTATCACGGTTTCCCTAAAGCCGCATACAGACCGAGATTTCAACGCAAGCCAAGGCACATGTGGTACAGATTTGGAGGTTGGAATCGGTGTGTACGGCATGGGTATCATGTAAAAAACCTATAAAACGTCAAAAAAACCTATAAGATGTCATCTTGGAAACTAGGTAATTTTAGGGCGCAAACAGTCATTCCACGTTTGCTCACTAGGATCGTTGTGAACGTCCATCTAAGGAGGAATCACTGAACTAAGCTAAACGCATTATTGGTTGCATATGTTTTGTGAGGCCAAATGGGCCTTGTCTGTAGTTTTCATCTCTGAGAAGAAAGCTGGTTGAATAGCAAGATCGCATCTAGATGATTATGTGTATTGGTGCATGTGTATAAAATCAGTGATATTTGCTGTGTGAGAAAATCATTACTGAATGTGCTGCCCGACAGGTTATTTGTATGTTGTGCTTCCTGAAGGGAGGTTATGTTCAAAGTTATAAATTACGAAAAACTGAGGAGAATTCCGGGAAATCATCACCGCGCCCGCGTTGTGTGTAATTACTGTAAGCATGTTTATGGCTTGTATTTCGACAGTGTACAGTGAATATAATTATTTATTATCTCTCTCATTTTTGAAATTCAGCAAATTTGTATATGTAATTTCCAGAATGGGTAGGAAAAAGTGAATGCGCAACTAATTTCTAGCTTTGAATCTCAATTAAGTGTATTTGAGGCAAGAACCCAATGTAATTATCATCAACACATACAAGCTTAGACCTCCAGTAATGCCATCTCAGAAGCAGATTTTACATCACATCAGAGCCAAAGATTGATAATAATCGTCATGACGTTTAGGCAACACGTACAACTAAATGCTAAGTTAATATCTTGTAGAAAAGACGACATAATGTCAAAAAACCTGCATAATGACAAAAAAATCGGCATGGTGTTGGCGTTTGATTGCGTTCGCTCCTTGATCGATACATCAAAGGGCATTTAGTCGTCTGTCTGCATTCGAGAAGAGAAAACTCGATGCTCGACAATAACACCGAACTTAACTCAAACCGGTCCAACTCGAAACTAAATTTAGGTGTAGACGAACGCATTTCAATACCTTCCAACAACAGACGCCAACGTCCCATGTGCTTGGATTGGTTTGTTCGTCGTCAGATTTTCGGTCTGTACGCGGCTTTAGAGTGACAATATAAAATCATACCAAAAGCATGCAGAATAATTGTTACGACTATTGTTTAAATACACGGCGTTTCCAAAATACGGGGGACAAAATGTATTTATTACAATTGTCTGATTTCGATATAATGAACAGTTCTGGGGTTTTGGAGTAAAGCAGACTTATTATTTTGGTACAATTTTATGAATTATGGAACCGATTTCAAAAACTTGTTCCCGCTCTTGAAAATTTAGTAATTCTCATAACAAGTCTGTCATCAATAAACTGAAAAACCACGGATATTTTATCTCAAAAATGGTTGATATTATCGGAATCAAACATGAATAAAATTCTTGAAACAACCGCAGGTAGCATTACTTTGATGTAGATAGAACAGTCAACACTATCGAGACATGTTCCAATTTCCAAACATATTGTTTTCAAGACATTTTTGTACAAAGATGGAAAAATAATTAGCAATATATTGCGTTTATGACTAATCTGTCTTTTTCGAACTAAATGAGATAATAGTTTTTGATTATAACATCGCCTAAGTTATAACACAGCATAACTCAAAACTGACAAATTTTTGAAAGAGCAGAAAAACGGCGGATCTTTAGATTCCCTATCGGAATCGAGAGGTGTTTCGCAAATCGAGAGGATCAAATAGAACAGTTCCGGAATAGTCCCAGGAGTTACTCATTCGATTCTTGCCCCATGTTTGGGAAACACTCTATACATGACTAAACTAAGATGCTGAGTTACAAATAGTATATAAAAAATATGGAGTAGGATATACTCGTATGTTAATGAGCTGATAGATGAAGAGAGCGAGATTTGAACATTCTTACGGTTAAATGACTATGATGCTTACTACTTACCATCTCCTTTCAATCACATGAAACCGCTTTTCTCTGATTTTGTCCGTCAAGATGTATTTGTATGAATTTTCCTCAATCCTTAGTCACAGAACATATGATGTTATGCTGCTCAATTTCCAATAATGCACGAATGGACATATAGTGCTACCTAGCCGAACTATTTTACTAATTTATTTAATTTTGCATCAAGCTGAACGTATAGGCAACCAGACCTACGCAACTCTCTTATTTCCACACCCTCATCGATGCGAGGAATTGATCAGGATTGCCAGGTGTGGTAATGATTTTTTACTAAATCTGGTCATTTTTTACTTGTTTGTATGCATTTATCAAAGAGATTCGAATGTGATAAACATTAGTGATCAAATTAGATTCATTCAGGAGGGGGGGGGGGAGATTATTATATTATATTATAAAGATAAAATGTTTGAGAAAATGCGTTCAGGCTTATATTCTTGAAGGATCACAAATGAAAAGGAAACTGGATTGACAAACATAGAAGCTTTCGAAGCAACAGAACGATGAAAATAATGAAATGATTGGATTATGAGAAAGTAAGTGAGATAATAACTAACTATACGATATACCAAAATGATTGTTAGTGACGAGGTATATACAAGATGCGTATGTTCTTAAATGGAGATATCTGAGAAACTTTCTCTCATGATCCCAATTTGGCGAGTTGCTCTTGAATAAGCCTTTTATTATCTGCATTATAGGTAATTACTATTATCAACGTGAGTGCTGCTTTCGTCTGTTCAACCAACACTGTACGCACCGTTTCGTCCTTTATGGTAAGCATCAAGACAGTAAAGGTGGGATGACGGGTAAAACCGGAGCGACTAGATTTTGCACAAACGTGGTTGAATTTCGTTGATGTAGAGCTGAATTCCTCCAAATGTCTAGGATTCTTTCTGCCTGAATTGGATATTGATGTCGATAATGTGCAGTTTCCATAAATTTTCTGGTAGTGTACTCATTTGTTTCGGTGATCAGAATTGACCCCTAGATCGAGTGATTCAGTACCATTGGATTTCTGTTTATGGGGGTTATTTGAAGCACAAGGCTATGCAAGGGAATTGAGGAGACACAACGCTGCCTAAAAGAAGTTCAGTCATATTAATACAAAATGCTATTCCATGTATAACTCTATGTTGTTTACTTTACGATTCAATGGAAAATTAAAAACCTATAGAAGAAAAACTGTGTTTTATATTTAATTCAAATCATACACGAATTTTTAAACATTTTTTATTATCATGTTTTAATAACGCATTTTGCTGATTCACCGTATTCTCGCATCAATATCTTATATATATATATATATATATAACGTTTTATTTTTGGACAAACCAGTGTTGCACTTGAATATTTTAAGTTCTTTTGACAAAACTAGTGCAGGTGTTCATGATTTTCAGTCTGCCCTTTGAACTAGTTTCGCACTTAGTGCAGAAATATCGCACGACCCGAATGAGCTCCTGCTAGTATTATCAACTGTCAACAGTGACACATTTTACAGGTTATACTTAATGCCTTGCATGCAAACACTTTTACCGCCAATTTTCTCATAACTGTCTCCTTTCTTCTTTAAAGATTTACCATAACAGCACGGAAAAGGGCAACAAAATGGTAGACATTTTTCAATGAGCGATGATAGCACGAAACACCAAATGACAGTTTGATCATGATCATAAAAAGCTATTAGAATATAGACAGAGTAACAAAGAACTGCATTTCAATGATAAATTTCACTGGCCTATATGCAAGTCCAATTGAAATTCCTATTTCACTGGACTATAACTCAGGGAGTTCGGAGAATGAGAGGACCCGTCGCGGCCAACTTCAAATCCTGGAAATCTGACGCCTAGCCCTGCCATATATTCAATTGTTTTAAACAGTTTCGTCGCGTTTCTGTACACGGTACGTTTCGAAAACCGGTGTTTTTAGTGATTTTTATGAAAAAACTCTATCGTAATCGGAAAAATGGGTTAGTGAGATGTGAATCGAGTATTTCTGAATAATTTTAATGTGTTAAATAGTGCATAAATGTGGGATTAACTTGGATTATCGTTCAAGATATATACGGATTACTAATCGTATGCAAATTAGCGGCTAAATGGGTGAGTACAGATGCATGGTTGTCCACTGATAGGCATTTTTAGATACTAAACTTTGTTCGTCGGTATTTGAACGACGTATGTAACATATATATGGAAATACAGTTTCATTTACGTTATTATGTTTATTGATATGAAGACTGACTTTGAAAACATTATGGGGTGAGATCCTAGCGCTCCGGCTTGATGGGGGCCTCTAAATGCCCAAAATGTTGTTACAAAAAAAATGTTTGAGTACTTTTCTTTCCGATATTTAATTTCCCTAACAGCAAATTAGGGTCCCAGACCTTCCTCTGGCCTGGGATCACTTCACTTGCAGGACTTGAGCTTCTTTTGTGCCCAGGGGCCTCTATATAGCTTAAGACGGCTTGAGAACAGGTCTAGTGATTCTGCGGTGGTTATTTTTCACCACTTTAATGAAGAACTTGGCCATCTTTTTAGGTAATTTCATGTTCTTTACATCAAACGATAAAGGAATCGGAATTAATACAGGTATATAAGTATTCTACATTCTGCTCTCTGCTAGGCAAATAAGTACGTACGAAATTCATCGAAATAAGATAGCGCGAAGCGCCATCTGGCTCTAGATTCGACCACTGCGAAAAGTTGGGACTCTATAGATATATAGACAGATAGATACATTTATTTTGTTGTAGATCACAAAAATGACATAAGACTCGTCCTAATCTACATAGTTCACATAATTAAAAGTAAAACAAAACAAACATAAGTATTTACAAAGCACAAACAGAAAGAACTTAAGGCATACAGACATTCACATATAAAAAAAAGTTTTAAAAATATATCACAGTGAGAGGTATTTAGACAAAATTTTCGTAGTTGACATTTAATAGCAATGCTACTGACATTCCTGAGGTTAGCTGAAAGTTTGTTTTATATTCAAATGCAGGTGTAATGTGGTGATCTCTTTTCGCGAATTGAAGGAATAGTCACCACGGCACCGCTAGATGGCGGCGACGATAGTTGCTATGCTTTTATTCGTTGTCCGTGAGATCCAAGCCTAGACCATGGTGAGGAGTAAGCTAAAAGCACGAAACAGCTATCCATATTTGCCTTTTTTTTGGTCAGACGGGCGAAAGCAGGGTATATTTATTTCAAGGGTAAGTAGACCATATCTACTAGACAGTTAGAATCGTCGTCATCTAACGGTCACGTGATGACTTGGTGTCCAAGTCTCGGACAGATCTATACAGTCCCAACCGGTTTGCTGCGATTCACTGTTCGCAGTGGTGGATTATAGTGGTAGATGGCACTTCACGCTGTGTAATTTCAATAATTGTGTCAGGTTTTTGAAATGACCGATTATATTAAGTACCGTTGGTAACGTTAAATATGAAATAAAAATTCGTTCTAGTTTAGGCAGATGCTAGGATCACGAAGTAAATCTATCAATTTGTAGTTTGCGTTTAATGTACGTCCTATTGTCTAAAGTCCTTAATTTGAATTTATAAGCACATTCCCTCGCAATCAATGCAGCAGGTGACACCTCCGCGACTAACTGTATTTTTTACGATCATGTTGCTTACTTTCTACTAACAAGTCTATTTACATAATTATGTATTCTGATTGTACATTATGTATTTTTTATGCCGCCCAAGATACTCAAATTCAATCCTTCACGAATTAGGGCGATCAATAATAACACCATAAAAAATGTTAAGTACTGAAATTATGAGCATCTTGCATGCTCAGGTGTGAATTGGAACTATATGAATAGCAAGAGCATATATTATTACTATTTAAGATTTAGAAACGTGATCTAACAGTATGAGATAGCATTTTAAATTGATTATAATGATGTCAATTTAGAGTTTTTGGAAACTATTTCACATAGATCAGATCGCTTCTTAGACAAAAAATTGGAATAGATCAAATTAACGTGATAGTTCTCACGCGAAAATAGAAATCTATCTTTACTGTCCTGTATTTGACTCAGTGCCGTAACTACCGCCGTTTCAGCCATATCAATGATTCGGGGCCCTCAGCTTACAGGAGCCCTCACATACGAAAGGAACTGCGTAAAGTGTTTTTTGAAATCCCACGCAAGTGCTAAATTATAAATTCTAAAGCGCAGAAATTTGATGGTACTTACGGCTTTCTATTTTTAACTCTCTAGATTACAGCTGTAACAGCTAAAAGAAGTTGTTACTACGACCCTACATACATTTTCGTGTTGTAGACATCGCAAATAGCATTTATCTGAATTTTTTAAATTTTCGTATTTGCAGTACTAACTACCCTCCTCCCATACACCGAAAAGCTCTGCTACCCTCGCTCCTCAAAAAAGTTTTGAGTGTAGGTACACTTTTACAGAAACTTACCTCTTGCCGATGATCCACCGTCTCTGAGTGACAAAACTTCCTGCGGTCGCTCATGGTGACTATTCATATTATTCAATACATGCATTTATTATTCTTTCTTAAAAATTTATACTTAAAGTTTTACGCTCCATTTGGGCTTTTCCAAAGTTGGGTAGAACCACTGAGAAGTAAGCTACGCCACTGATTTGACGCAGCACAAAAATGTCTCGTATTTTTCAGAAACATTAATTGTTGGTATTTTTGCAAAATCTCGACGGTGGATTACTTTGGGTCTCCTTAAAACTCCCTGAATCTACTCAGATATGCTTAGATCTTCTAGGATTTCTTTGTATCTTCACCAAATAAAATCGTGAGCTCTACTCAACAATTAGTCGAGGCGCCAGAACCGACCTTTTTTACATTAAGGGACGAATTGGAGAATTACACTCGTATTATGTCAGGGAGGTAGTCGCTAGGCCACGGCACGCGTTTTCGCCGTTAACGCCACCTATGGAAGAATGGCAGAACGACCTACAGTATAGAACTTATAATAGTGGAGTGAAATCAATATGATGGTATTTAATTTGAGAAACAATAAATTTATTTCATATGTAAGACATATTATCTCCAAATATAAATTGTGAGTGTATTCACCTGTTTTTGTGAAAGCGCAGCGGTAAACTGCCAATGTTGGAAGAAAAAAAGATGTATGCTCGGAATTTGACAATTTGATTTGAAATGTCTGGTTACTGTCGGTATTCAAAAATCTAAAATAAGGCCTATTTCATCACTCAAGAATGCAATTTTATCTGGGTTCGTAGTGGCGAGGGAATTTAAAAAATATTTTAAACATAAATGTCACAGGGGGTGCCTGGGAAGTTAATTTCGATCCATGGATGTAGTGTTTATGTCAATAAATAATCAGTTACCAGTAGATGGCAGTTTTGATACTACGGAGTCGGCAAAAAGCGTCAAAGGAGGCTTGTCCGGCTTCATCTCACCTCCACTACTATTGCTGAATGTCATAGTGCCATCGATCAAACATACAAATAATATACAGAGTGGCCCATCCATGCGTGGACGTAATATTACTAATAAACAAATACAGTTTGGGAAAATCTATTTATGGCATGTTATACATGACATATGAGGTCACATTTCTACAATGTTGGCAGTTATACAGGGTGTCCCAATTTTGATCTACATATCAAAGTTGTGATTTTTTAAATAGAATCCCTCAAATTTTATTGCATATTTGGATAAAACAATTCAAAAGAAGAAGACCGGCATAACATACTATGGGGTAATAAACTACTGAGATGTAATCCGCCATTTTGAAATTTGGAGTGCCGAATTTTGTATCAAAAAAACTTACATACCTCGGCTTCTATCTTATTTGTTACTATTTCGAATTTTCATTTTTGCTCATACAGGGTAGTCAAAACGCGAATTGTATTTTTTCTCAAAAATTTCAAATTCATCACCCTGTATATTTATGCAAGTTTGGATTCAAATTTTTATAAGCTGTTTTGGTATAAGGCTTGATTCAGATTAAATCATTAGATTTTGAGTTATTAAGCTTTTAACTGAACAACACACCGAAATTAAAGAAAAAAATCACGTCATCCATGGAAACAAAAGTCAAACAGTGGGCTAGTTCCATACTGCCACTAAGAGTACAGATTTGACGTAAAAACTAATAACAATCACAACAATATTAATCAACTTCAAGCGTAATAGAGAAAAACAACTATAACAATAACATAGATAAACAACTACACTTCTCAAGACCTAATCTACAAAAACTGCTTGAACATATCTCCACCATGTTGAATACACAGCCGTAGTCTTTGGATAAATGACCGTTGCACATTCCTCAGCATGTGTTCCCTTATATTCAGAAAAGCATCTTTAATCCTTTCCTTCATATTTTCCGGGGTAGATGGTGGATATCTACGAACCTCTTGCTTAACATAGCAGAAAGAAGTCCATCGGTTTCATATCTGGTGATCCAGGACGCCAAGATGTAGGTCCATCATGACCGATCCAACGATTATTACTCCATTTGTCCAAATAATTACGCACACGTTTATGTTGGAAGTTGGAAATCCTCCAAAAGCAAAGACAAATGCTCGATCAAAAAATACAAGGTACCTGTTAATCTGTTGTCGAAAAATAAAGGCCCGGTAACTGATCTGCCAATAACTCCTCCTCAAACATTCAAGCTACATTTATTTTGGAAATCTATTTGCCTAGCCCAGTAAGGGTTTTCCCTCGCATGTTATGCCTGTTGACAACACCTATGCTGTTAAAAGTTTCTACTAAACGATTCGAGCCGCAAAATTCTGAGGACGAAGGCCTTGATGCAAGCATCGGTGATATGGATGGTACCTATGCTTGTGAATAATCTTTTGGACATAAGTTCTGCATATATCATTTTCTACTCCAATTTGTCGTGTACTTAAACGGGGATTTTCCTGCAACTTTAATAGAACCTCCAACTGATTCGCCTCATTGTTGGTACTTGGATTATTTATACATTTTTTACTATATTCCACTGCTCCACTTGATTCAAAACGTTCCCGTAGTGTGGAAAATGTTTTCGGCCTTGGATGTAGCATATGAGGGTACCGTTGCTTATAAATGCCAGATGCTAGGAAACTATTTCTTTGGGTTTCGCCCTAAACGAACACCATATTCACCATTTCTTCTTTAGAAAAATTTATTTTCAAAGACGTTTTTATTATAATGCTCACAAAGTTAATTTTGACAGTTTGCAACTAATCAACAATTTATTTGTTTCCAAGGATGATGAGATATTTTAGGGAATTAAGCTGTTCTATAAAAGACACGTGCTAATAACCGAAACATAGCCGTAAAAACCCTTATGCGTCTAGTAACTAAAAAAGCATATAAAAAATTTGAATCCAAACTTGCACAAATATACAGGGTGATGAATTTGAATTTTTTGAGAAAGAGTACAATTCGCGTTTTTGACCGCCGTGTATGAGCAAAAATTAAAATTCGAAAATATAACAAATAAGATAAAAGCTAAGAAGTGTATTGTCAATACAAAATTCAGCACTCGGAATTTCAAAATAACGGACGGAGGGGTTGCCGAAGTGGTGGGTTTTTCTAGACAAAACACCTTATATCTCAGTAGCTAATTACTAAAACCCCATAGTATGTTATATCAATTTTCTTCTTTTGAGTTGGTTTATCCAAATGTGCAATAAAATTTGAGGCATTTTATTTGAAAAATCACAACTTTGATTTGTAGGTCGAAATTGGGACACCCTGTATAATGGCCAATATTTTATAAATGTGCCCTCAAATGTCCCATTAGTAGATTTTCCCAAAATGTAGATATACGTTTATGAGTAATATTCCGTCCACACATGGATGGGCCACCCTGTACAGCTTTTCTAAGTTTTACTGCACATGGCACTGGCGAGGAATTATTGTAATCGTGAAAAATTTCGAAAATTAAATATCATGTTTCTTGGGTGATATACGTATATACAACGAGCTCTTACAACTCAAAGGTATGTCAACCGCTCAACTTCAAAGCATCTTTGGAAGGTCTTACGATCGAAGTTTGCATTTTTAGCCCAAATCTCGAGAGGCACATTGCCTTGGATCTCTTTGAAACCCCTCCGGATGAAATTGATAACATCGTAAGGTTTACTGGAAAACTAGTTGAATAAGGGATGAGCTGCAATGGAGACTGAAACGTTTTGCCTGCGTATTCAGCGATACAGAGACTGCCTCAGTTCTCCCTGCATTCTCAGATCCTCGATTTCCTTAGACCTTCTAGAGTTTCTTTGGATCACACTGATATGGAAATTTTCTGCGACTCTCCCCTGCGGTGTTACAATAGGGTGGGTCACTTAAAATTTGAATCGGCTATAAAAACGGAACTAATCCTAAAACTAAGACTATGAACACAGTATTATTCAAATGCTATCACGACAGGCCCAACAGTACTCGTACCTCATCCACTTAACTAAATTATGTGTTTAACATAACATTTATGCTAACTGTTCTCCACTAAAAGTGGTCCAGCGGGTTCATCTCGTAGGTCAATTGACATCAAAATTTTGGCCGAGGATTTGGTGTTCAAAAACGATGCCCAAGTGTTCGATTGTTAAGTTGGCTGAGTGGCAAATGGAGCAATTCTGTTGTAAGGACATGATTAAGCCATTAATTTCAACTTTTGAAAATTAAAATAATTTGAACATGACACGGTAACACTCGTAATTGACTAAAACGACAACTCCTTTTTCATTTTCGAAAAAAAAAAACGACAAAATTACGCCGCCGCACCAAACAGTGGATACAGTGGCTTCTTCTCTACAACACGTGATCCCCAAATGAGTCATTTTGTTTATTCCCATACCCTTTGTGACAAAGGTGAGTTTTATCTGAAAGCATAATCTTTCGGTAAAAATGCTCATCTTTGGCGAAGTGATTTTCAGCCCATTGGTAGAACCGAAACTGCATCGGATGGTCCCATTTCGTCAATCTCAAACACAAAACTGATTTTCTAACACGCCATAAACATAAATATATAAATATTTGATGTCGACATACTCGCTACCAGAAATTTCAAACGCTAGATGGCCCGCCCTGTATTTGAATATTGAAAAATCAACGCCAAGAAAACACGCTGTCGCTGTAGACACCCTAAGAACATACCTTGAAAGGCTTAATCTACGAGTACATCGAGTGTCGAAACTGGTCTTTGGGGAATAGCAATGTTTACATTTTGAGATGAAGTCGATCAATTGCAAGAAATATCTTACTGCCTTCTTCGATTCCTACGTTTCTAAAGGACAAGCATCAGCATCGAAACTCTTTTCACTCAAGGAACATACGGCTTACTGAGAGACCACAATGCCTCTTGTTCTTCCATAAGTGCCTCACATACTACGCGGTTACACTTTATAATGAAATAACTCAGGTATTAAAATCATTAAAGCAATGCAATGTATTTAAAAACAAATTAAACAATTTATTTTAGAAAAGTATTTATTCACTACTGACCCCCGCACTTCGCAAAATATTTCCTTTCCGATGTGCATTTATTTGTATAAATAATAATAATAAATAAAATTTTCATTATCTACCGTGATTACAATATTATGTACTTAGGTATATTATTTTTAGATACTTATAATTATTTTATTTTTTGTACATTTCAAGAATGAAGTTGCAAAATTGCTTCGTTTCTTATCATTATTATTATAATTATTATCACCTTATGATTGGACAGGAGGTTTTACCCACCCAACTACACAGCAGCTCTAGGCAGCCATTAGGCGGAAGTGTGCATATAAGATTTTTGAAAGTATTGCAGGCTTTTCGATCATTTTCATGTGAAAGGCATACTTCAGAAAGAGATTAAAATGATGCTCAAAGTCCTTTTATTGTCTTTGGCATGAATCTCCGAGGAATCAGTTTCTCCCTGGCACACAAATTAAGGTCAAGCAACGTACACCGAGATGTCGAGCCGTGGTCGGTCGTCTAAGAGAAAACAAAATCGAATCGGATGTAGGTGAGTAGGCCACTAAACCGAAGACTGATGAGTTTGCGTGTACGGAAGACATAAGAAGAAAGAAGAAGGCCGTTGAAGAAAAAAACCACGCGCCAGCACAGCCAGCCACACCGCGTTCGGTTTCTGGGAGAAAGTTTCTCAGATATCTGCATATGCATGTGCGAGACGTGCATACAATGTCATCTTAATTTTGGAGAGACCTTCTTTTGAAAGCTTTTAGCACTGATCAAAAATTCTCGTACATCTCGTCAACAGAGACGGACTCCAGGGTTTCGCTGGACCTATCTTCACACGCATATTATTCATATATGGTACATGAACAAAAATTATCGTATGATGAAACTATGTGAAAGGGTGTAGCATTGCGTAGATATTGCGTAGAGATATTTAAGACACAGTATAAGTGTCCTATGTCAAGTAATTTTGACCGATGACTCTTCTCTAACAGACAGACTCGGGACCCTTTCGTACCGGCGCGGCGGGCCGTTGGCGATCTAGCTCTCTTCTACCGCTACACCAATGAGCTAGGTTCCTCGTAGCTCTCCTCCATGATGGCGCCTCGAGATGTGTCTGCCAGTGAGGCCCGCCTCTCTTCGACCTCGCATCCTAACCGTGTCTAATTTCGTCAAACATCCAGAACTGGCCGATCCGGCTTCTCCTCTATTCCTAGGGTGTCGAGATTGTAGAACACAGGAGACTTTTCCCAGTTCTACTAAGCTTAGGCAGTTCACAAAATCAGATTAACAAAGGTTCTTTGGGATCCTCGTAGCAGCCGAGGTGCCCTGGCATTTAGGCTTCTGCCTGCGCGGGTGCTTCGGTGTAAAAAAATACAATGCTGGTTATGTCTACATGTTTATAAGATAACTGCTTCAGTTAACCCAAGCAATTCTTGGGCAAAGGGTAATAAAATAGAAAAGTATTAATTGTTTTCAAAATTCTGGACCCATTCGATCAACAAAAGTGAATGAGTATTGCAAAGTTACACGACTTTATAAAGAGTTAGTTAAGTGTGATTTCGGATCACAGTTGTTGCCGATACCTAAAATAAGTGATATTATCAAAAAGCAGTAACATGTGATTTACTGCTTTGATACACTGCAAAAACAAATTTACTGCATTTTTTCGTGGTTTTCATAATCGATTCATATTATTCTTTCAAAGGAAAAACGCAGTAATGGAGAATTTTATTTTATTTTGACATAACTAATATATTGAAATTCACATAAACAACACAAAAGTAAAACTTTTTAACATCTAATAATTTAATTTGATAATTATTTAATTACATTTAATAATTATTTTCAATAAAAGTAATTATATAAATAAACTAAAAATGGCATATCTGCTTAAACAAATATGTTAAGTTAAACGGAGAATGTTTTCAAAATTGTCCTGCCAGGCAGAAGTAATTATCAATAAGATAAATATTCATTTACAATTATTAGAATTATTACATAAAAAACTATTAAATATAATAATAGTTTATGAAAGGTAAGAAGGCACTACTTGTATCATACATAGAATAAAAGCAGTATGGTTTGAAAACTACTGGTTTTTTGCTTTGGTAAATTGATTTACTGCTTTTATGCTTAGGAAATGTAATTGATACGAAATATTTGACAAAGTAAAAAAATACCAATTTCTGTTAAATAAACTGATTAGATGATACGAATTGTAATTGTAAGCACAAAACAAATGAAGTGGCGTAAAAAATGTAGTAAATGAACTTTACTCTCTTTTACCTAAGTAAGGTAGTATAGACAGTTGGAAGAAACCTTGAACAATTCTGATCGAAGTATTTGGCGAATGAAATACGATGATTTAAAAGTTAGGAAACGGTACCCGTTTGGGTGTCTCATGCACCAACGGAAACATAGAGCGTGACGTGAGTAACTTGTTGAAAAAAAGACAGTGAAAAGATTTGAATCTGGAGAGAATAGATACTTAAAATTCAATGATCAGAGGTGACCAAAGGACAATGCCAGGAAATCAGATGGTTCAAGTCAAAACGTCGCGGTCGATTGGAAAAAAGAATGGCCGTATCTTTTTTTTTTCAAATAATCAGGCTTATGGGTAAACGTTGTGCTTGGTAAACAGAAACACAGCTAAATGGTAGGTAGAAGGGTGTTTGTCACAATAACTTGCAGCACTAAAGAAATTGAGACCTGCACGTCGCCGCTACCTTCCTTGTATCTTACCGACAACGCTCAGATAATCAAGATCCAAGTGTTGGATCATTCATCTTATAATAGCCCCGACTTGGCATCATGCGATTTTGACTTTTTTCATTCTGCGACCTTTTTTTATGTACCGATGCAACCGCCTTGTTAATCTGACGGTCTGGACGGTCCAAGATTAGTGTAACTGAGACATAGGAGCGATTCTACCGACCAGTTCTGTATGTACCAAGTTCGACGGGTCTGTGTGACAAGCTCATCGCGCGGTAGTGTAATGGAGGAGAGCTGTGAGGAGCAAAGCTCGTTGACATAGCGGTAGAAGAGAGACATAATCGCCAACTGCCCATCGCTTCGAGCTGAGAGATGAGTAATTCTATTTAGAAAAAGCAATGGAACCGCTAATTTGATGACTGGGTATTGCAGGGAGTGCATTCAATGTGATGGAAATTATTTTCGTAGATATAAATTCTTAGCGTATTTATTTACTTCCTTCCATGAAAGTGCAATGGTAAACCACAAACGTAAGAAAAAAATAAGATTCATATTCTGACTTTGACAGTTTTATTTGGAATTGATTTATGATTACTATCGCTATCCAGAACAGAAATCAATTCCTATAGGCTAATTTTGTTTGAATCTCAGAACCCCACATACTTTTTCCATAAACGAGTCACAGAAAAAGTGGAATAAAGCTCACTTCATCACTCAAAAATTTAATTTCTTCTGGATCATCATTTGAAAAATTGTTTAAAACATGAATGCAATAGTGCCGTAGATCAAACTCTCAAACAATATTTGACTTATTTTCGTTTTTATCGAGAAATCCTATACCTAATTGAGTAGCTAATAAATCACATCGTCTAAAGTCGCTTGATTATATTATTCTTTCTCAGTATTCAAATTGAGCTAATAAATATAGCGAGTCTGCTTTCACTTACTGTTTAGGATTATTATTTAAGATCTAATCGGATTAAAAAATAAATATCAAACGTATCATTAACGTCTAATATAAAGGATGATTTACGTAAAGAGTAATAAAACATCCAATAATCGAATACATATGTCACTACATATGATCAGCGTACACAATTTGGAAGAAAGATGATCTCCAGAGGAGCGTACTTAACATCGGTTTCCATAGCAAAAATTTCTGTGTACTTATTTTAACGGTTCAAGCTGGCAAATTGGAGGTGATGAAATTGATGCATGAATCCTAGCGCAAAAGTGATAGTTCCTTCTTGAATGTCCAAGATTTTAAATTCACTATCTTTCAGAATGGCCGACTGGTGTATCAAAGTCGCGAGATTTTGTAGATTGATGGGCTTATATCAATCTTCTTCTTTTGGAAGTGTATATCCGAGTATGTAATAAGATATTGAATATTTTATTTAGGAAAATTGACAGATTCTGATGATTTTTTTAATATAATTTGATTGGTTGTTCAGTTACAAGCGATTCAATGTAGTATATTGTTTTCATGATGAGCTTCAAAATTAGGAATTCTATGGCTATACTATTTATTTTGGAATTTTATACTGTCACTGTCACGCTAAAATACAATGCTTTACTTTGCCAACATGACCCGTTAAAAAATAGGTTAGGGTGGGAGGTTCAAAAAATCACTATATGTATTGAGCCATATGTAAAGAAATCAATCGAAAGTTATAACGATTCTCAGAGATACGTTTATAGCCTTTTTTAGCACACCAAAATTGTTCTCCTTGATTATGCAAGGGGTTCCTTAATGACATGTCAATATTAAATGAGGTGATTCTGAGAGCCTCTTGAGATACAGGGTGGTAAAGTTTTAAAATTTTCTCAAAAATGAATGAAGATTTAAGAAATGATTTCTATTCAAAGAGAAAGCAGTGGCGTAAGGACGGCATTGGCAGAAATAATATATAAATTGTCTGTACATCAGAAAATATATAGCAGATGTAGGTATACTAAATTTTCGTTCAGCTATTATAAAGTACTACTTTTCTAAAAGATTTATAACCCTGTGACTCAGAAGTTTACAAGTTTAGGACGTACGTTCATATGATTTTTTTTAAACTGCATTGAATAGACAAAAATTATCCAGTCCACAAAACCCGTATCTTCTAGGCACTTGATATTTGTGTTGTTCTACTTGGCCGTGACCCATAGGACAATTTTCACCTAGCTCATCATACATTTCGTAACTATCTACATACGCTAACCATTTGATACTTCCCACACATTGAATTCGTCGGAACACCTTGTATATGTACCGCTAAAATCACGATTACAATAAACCTGAATCACGACAATACAGCGGAGACCAAAGAGGTCGTTCACAGTTTGTTAACAATGTGGACCATTTCTTAATGGACGCTATTAAGGCAATTACCTATGAAAAGGCCACCTTAACTCAGACTCTGTGCATTTCATCTAGCAATGCAGCCGCCGACAGTCATTTTTTATTCAATTATAACTAGTATAAGGTGGTTTAATTCTGGTGCTTACACTGATTTAGTATAATTGGAGCATCAGAGGTGGTTTACGGATTCATTCATAATCACGAAGATAAAATCTGCACGGTTTAACATCGTAATATCTGGAGCACTCGCAGAAAGAAAGGAATTATAAAAGGAATAGTAATTTACTTCAGCTGTAGTCACCGTTCTTGGCGGATACGTCATCAACGCCATATGAAATAAGTAAACAGATCGAGTCTCCGTACCATAAGCGGAACACTGCGCAGACTAATCTTCAGCGCATCTGCTACTCTCTCCAGTACGCATGAAGTGGGTAACAAGAGACCGCTGTTTTCATTCCCTTCCTGAAAATACTCTAATAAATTTAGTAGGAGCTGTCGGCCTTCTCCATTGATCGTATTTCCGGGCATTGTACAATTTGATATTGAAGATTGATAACAGGACAACTTGAATTACACGCCGATGTCAAGTAAGTTGTCAGGCAAAGTTTTCGAGACGGAGACACACAACTAAAAAACGTGTCTTTGAGCTTACCGAACAATCGTTGAGACACAGGGGTTTGTATGAGGGAGATGGAGGTATACAAAGGGATCCTGGTAGTCTGACTATGACCCGCCAAGAACGGAGACTACAACTATATCTATGTTAATTTGAGATGTGGGTCGTAAATAGTCAAGCAGTTTTATATCCTGAGATTTTCTGACAGTAATCATGAAAGTTGTTTCAATCCTGTCACAACAGACAGCCTACCATAGCGTTTATCGTACCATGCTCTCTAACTATTTCTTATCAAGTATAATTACAGTATATTTCTGAGTCTGTTCATTCGATGGACGGTAATGAAATCAAAATCGTCTCAAGAAAACCTCCAAAACAAACAAACTGAGATTGTGGTTAAAAGGTGTGTCGTAGAATCAATTAGATTTCACGAAATTCGTAATAGTTTGGTATATGTGGTAGATCTCCAATGAAGAGTACAAAAAAGGTATTGTAGTTCTTTAACAGCTGAATAATATTTTCCCCGCCTTTCAAGCAAACGGGAATATCCTTCAATAAAATACTTATACTATCCATTCCTTTCTTGAATAAATGTACAATCAACGTTCAAACTTTTACCTTAAAAGAAAAATGGCGGCGAACCGCTTCGATGTCAACAATGTCAAGGCATGATGACATGGAACTTATCTTACCATATGGACATTACACAGTCGAGCAAGTTCGCAAACATTCCAGGCCGCGCCTCGCACTGTGATCAAAATTAAATTGTAAATTCAGACCAGCCAAAATTATTTCAGTATACAAAACCGATCAAAATTATTTTTTGGAGTTACAAAATAATTCGAGTAGTCAAAGCAATAATGCTTAAGCTATTTAAAATGATTTACTTCTTTTCTTTGCTCTATTTCTTCCTTCCTTTCATTCCTTCTTTCCCTTTTCTCCTTAAACATGTTTGGTATCTGGGTAGACAGACCTGATAGACTCACAGACCGACGAGACTTTTAACTAAGAGCAAAGGTCCACCGGACCGCTCTGATGAATAATGACGAATAGTACCATATGGACAATGTTACTTCGTAAAAATATGTCTATACAGGGTGTTTCAAATTCGTCCCTCACCGTTAGAATCTCGGAAACTGCAAAAGATACGAAGTCGCTTAAATGGGGGCAAAGTTGCGTATTTAGGTAATCAACAACATATCGCTTAAGGAGTTTCGCATTTTAAAGTACTACTACTATACACTACTTGTAGTGGGATTTCAAAATAAATTGCACATTAACATTGTCACTTTCTCTCCTCGACAAGATGGAATAATTAGAATTTCAATATGACGTTTCGTCTCTTGCCTTCTAGAATCATCTTTATGTTTTCTTATAGGCGCCATACATTTTGCACATATGAATAGGGTTTTTAATTCTGATTCCAAAAATGTATATTACGTCATATCTGGACATTACCAAACCTTAGTTATTTCAAGAATAGCAGACATTCCTTGGTAGGCCCTGAAATTATCGAATAGTCACTTATTTTGTCCAAAAAACACTGTTCTTTTTTTATAACTCCATTTGAGTTGGGATTTTAAAATAAATTGCATGTTGTGATTGTTACTCGTTCTCCTATACAAGATGGCGTAATCAAATCTTCATTTCGACATTTCTTCTTTCGATTTTCATCATTAACTTTTTCATATAAGCTATACTGGAATTTTGTACATTTGAATTGAATTTTCAGCCTTAAATTCAGTGATGTATTTCCTTAGTTGGCTATGAATGTTGTTGGATGAAAATTATGAGAAAATAAAAAGGTATGTGAAATCTGGAAACAAAATGATAATTTTATCGATGGTAATAACAGTAATCATGAATAAGCACAGGTAAATAATCGCAGATGTTCAAAATGTCCGTTATTTGTAGGCAAAGCCTGACTCTTCTCTGTAGATTGTTCTCTTCTCGATTTATTTC
Source organism: Acanthoscelides obtectus (assembly GCA_963669975.1). Classification (NCBI taxonomy): domain Eukaryota; kingdom Metazoa; phylum Arthropoda; class Insecta; order Coleoptera; family Chrysomelidae; genus Acanthoscelides; species Acanthoscelides obtectus. The sequence continues at coordinate 36,447,030 of CAVLJG010000001.1, forward strand.
TCTTCTACCCAGTATTCAAAACTCTGTTGCTATGTTCAATTTGAGGTCAAGTCTAATAAACGAAACAAAAGACTATCTGATAATCACAACGCCTACCCAAGAACTTCTGTTTTTCTGGACTAAGGTTTGGCAATGTCAATGTATGACATGTTACATATTTTCAGATTTAAAACTTTATTTATTTGCTAAAAAATCCAATATGGGGTCCATAAAAATAAAGTTGATTGTGGAGGACAAGGGACGAAACGTTAAATTGAAATTCTAATTATGTCATCCTATAGACGAAAAAAAGAGGTAGTGTCAGTATGCGATTTATTTTGAAGTCCTGCTACAAATAAAGTGAGGAAAAAATCAAAACGATTTTGGGAAAATTCGTTTTTTCCGTCTCTCTCTGGAAGTATTTTGATTTCCGAAGCTTTCTAAGCGGAATTTTGTTGATTACATAAATACCCAGTTTCGCCCGTTTTTAAGCAACTTCGTATATCTTACTGTTTCCGAGACGCCAATTATGAGTGTCAAATTTGAAATATCCTATATAGTGGAATATATGGTGAAATCTGTCATATATGGGAGGCCTGGCAAAGGTGCAAATATGATTCTTTGTCTTTGCCATTTTTATTCCGTTTATTTTTTCTTCGGCATCCGTCAGGTGACGCCTATCCACCAAATAGCGTGGTGAACGTGAAGATGCGTCATTAACTGTCTACTGGTCCCTCTATCTTTTGGTTGACATTGTTTGCTTTTTATTGACGTTAGCAATTAAAAATATACTTTCTATTCACTTGCAAGATGTGTAGAACTAAGTAGGTGTAGGCTACAAGAAGCTGTAACAATTTGAAAGTAGTCATTAAGTGAGAATCTTCTTCGCAGACCCTTTCATTGCACATATTATCGCTTCGCAAGTTAACCGACCATTAAATGATGTCAATAGAACCATTAACTTCTGTAGTTTCCAGAACAGCTACATTAAGTGCTTTAACTTTTTACGTATCTCGAAATACGTTAGGTACCGAGATACATTTACACATTTTTCATACATCAATGGTTGCTCCGTACATTATCCCTCAAAACATTGAACGACAGTAACATGTTTTCGACAAGCGTCCCAGCGTCTGCTGACTTTAACGGCCGCGGCTGGCGTGCCGCTGTTCGTATATGACCTGCATGATTGGTACTATGTGGGCGCTCTGTTGCGTGTGGTGCATCTTGCTTTCAGATATTGGGGAGAAGCGATGCGATCTTGCCAGATAGGCGGTACTACGGGTAGGTCAGGTAAAGAATATTATGGAAGTTGATTGTAGAGGGTCTAATATGAACATGATGTTGCTTTTGTTCATTCAACCAAAGACACCCAACGACAGACAGCTGTTTCGTGCTTTCTTGGCAAGTCATCAGCATGGTCTAGGCTTAGTCTCTGGGACAACGATCGAAAGGTCTATGGCGCTGGCTTAGTTCGATAACTTGTGCCGACCATAATCCTCCGTGAACTGGTGAAAGCGTTGTGTGGAAAGTGTAGAGTCAAACTACTTGACGCCAATTCATATTATCCATCATATATCTCGCCATTCTTTCATATCAACAGTAAATTTATGAAGTACCATGGAGTACTTGTTAACGAACACATTTAATACGTTGCAATGAGAAATTACACAAAAATATACTCAGTGATACCCAATAAAAACCATTCAGTTGGAATGGAATTTTTTTATACAGTTAAACATGAGCAAGCGGAAGTAGAAATTATATTTTGAAGATAAGACATTTGCTGCATTGATGGATTTTTCTAATCATGTGCTGGGCTACCCATATGCCGTATTCATTAGTCCAGCCGTCGGAACATGCTTCTGAAGAGGTGATTTATGTCATTTTGAGCTGTATTTTCCCATGCTAGCTGTGCTTGTTTCCGCTGTTAGTGTCTGTAGAGGATGAGGTAAAGAGGTCACTTGTCAATGGGCGAACGGTCTTGAGATCCAGGAATCTCACTGGGTCGTTATTGAGGTAGCAATATGCACATGGACACTATCTGGTTAGAAAATGATTCGGAGAAGTAACGTAAGATTGGGTCATTGTATTTCCCGGATATAGGTATTTCCTCTTATAGAAGCTGTAGGTGACTTAGCAGCATATATGACGGCGCCTTTAACCTTGACTGGTGCTCGTAAAGTTTAACTGGAAACTTTACATTATATCTGACTCGATGGCGCCTTTTGACTCATGTCAGTCCTAAACAGAACCAAGCTCATCCCTGGAAACAATGTTTTTTAATTCATCACCCCAATTTTCTTGGTCTCAATTCTGTTTCAGAGATGCATGATTGGCGGACACGAGTCATAAGACACGTTTTGGAGGTCAACATCAATTGCAATCATATTGTAAGCGTCATGACTTGATGTGCCACTATACATTACGATGCTATCCGGTAGATATACGTATGACAGCACAGCAGTATATCCAGAACTAAGACATCATATTTTATGATTTATTCAAACTCTTGTGAGTCCTATTATACAATAAGGTAATGGCGGTCTCCACATTGGTAGAGCTACAGTAGCCCTCCTCAATATCAACCTCCTCTTTTGGCAGATCCTCCACACTTTCAGCCAATTGATCATGCGTGGGGTATGACCATCCTCTACCAACGTTAGCAGCGCTTTATAATCAAGTACAGCCAGCTTGGGATGAGATACCTCAAGAAGATATAAATTACTTTACCTGAAACTTACCCCGTCGAATGGACTGATATATGGTATCAAGATGGCCCAACACATTATTAAACGAATCTAGCAGTGTTCTCACTTCAAAATTTAGTCTCAGCTGGATTGTGTCCTTTCGGTTGGTGTCTAATAAACGCACCTCCTGCGAGTGACCTCCTGACCTTGAGCCGTGTAGACACTACTGTGATGAGATTGTACGAAGGGACCTCCTTGTACAGTTTGTCATAGGTGTCTTCGCCAAAAAACACCTGGCTGCCTGGAATATGATTTCGCGTCCTTTTTGGGAGGCATGTTGTTTCCTGATTGATTGAAAGGTTTCAGATCAGAGGTCACTTGCTAGAAGGGCGTTGATTGAACAAAACAGAAAGGATTCTTTAAGCAAGTTGTCAAAATATAGCAGATGTTATTTACACTAGAACCATACAGAGTGATGATCCAGTTGAGTTCTTCTGGCTTCTGTCCAGCTGTGTAAAAATTACGTTAAATTAGCTATAAATATGCATAAAAAATATAATGGATCAAGTCAGTCAAACAGGCTCATGTAATTAAAACTTGCATATTTAGCAGGCAGGTTTTTTAGGATTTAGCTCCCACTGAAAAAAGTTATTATCCCCCGCTCCTCTAAAGGTTTTAGAAGCATGAACGCTCTCATAGAAACTTATATCTTGCCGATGAAGGACCTTCCCTTCCTCATTGAGAAACATTCCTGCGGGCGGACATGAACGTTGCTACGGCTAGCCTCGCGCGGATGACAATTCACGGCAGTATGGTAGCGACTGCGGTCGGACTGCGATGCACGTATCATATCTAGACATACGGCGCCTTCAAAAATTCCCCCATAGTTCTAGGTTTTAAGAGATGTATGACGAATGAAGTATGTCTAATAAGTGCGTAGAACTGGCGGGGTAGAGGAGTAAAAATATACTTTTTTCACTTTTTTTTCTGTCTTAGACCGACAGAAAGGAGCAACATGATTTATGTCACCTAACATCAGAAAAAGTATCTCATTTTAGAAATTTTTAGCTATTACTTCTTCGGCCAGCGGCATAGGAAATAGAATGTATTTCAAATGAAATCATTTTTACAGGGACTTTTATTTTCTTTGTCTCCGACTTCATCCATCCCGGGATATTTCCTTGTGCGATTCCAAAGGACCTCCTGGTATAGAAATGCTACTATTTTTCCATTCACCCTGTCTAATGTAAGGATATACGCATTCCACAAACCTTGAGTCTACCCTACAATTATTCCCTACACGACGTCCGTTAGATTTACTTCTAATATGCCACGATCCATTACCATAAAACCAAAAATAAGCAGTTACAAATTATACCCGTAGGTACAAATTAACATTAGATTCAATCCCTAGACCACACAAGATAATGCTAAGGTATATATTATGATTGAACTTTAAAGCTGTATAATATACCTATTAGTGGGTCTGAAAACTTAAAAAGTAGTAAGGGAGATCAACAACCTCAGTTGCTTAATTGTTAATGGTCCAAACAAGGCAGAGCTATCAATCGGCTCCTTAAAAAGTAAGAAAAGTATTTGGTATTTTAATGTAGAAGTAGTGATAGTGAGTACACAGAGCTTTTAAGAATGGAGAACGCTTACAAGTTCCTAGGAATTCCTTCCAAATAGGTAACAGTCTGAAGTACAATCACACACAGAGCGGCTCAAAACACCAAAAAGCTGTCAAAAATACAATTTCAAGGGTAGTAGAACTGAAAAAAGCCTCCTCATGTAGGATCTCGATATCTTGGTGACAAAGAAGCGGTCGTATCGGCCAGTTCTGCATGTACGAAGTTCGACCCGGTTGGGATGGGTGGCTGAAGTCAGACGGGTCTGTCTGGCAGACACATCCTGTGGCGGTATCATGGAAGAGAGCTCCGACGAGCAAAGCCCGGTGGCTTAGCGGTAGAAGAGAACTAGATCGCCGGCGGCCTACCGGTGCAAAGGAGTTCTGAGACTGTCCGTTAGAGAAGAGTCATCGATCAGTCAGACAGCCCTTCTCTGAACAGCATCGAGCATCGAGTAATGTAGTCGAGGCGGCAGCATCCCATCTGCGCCTTGTATGAGGAAGTCATGTGGGGGAAAGTACTTCTTAGCCCAAACAAATATCCTGCCGTTATTAAAGGAGTCGTGCCAGATCAGGTCCTCGGTGATCTCGTCCATCCATCGCAACCAGATGAAAGGTAGGACGCTTCTTGTTCTTTGAGGAACACTACTGTATTTTGGAAGCATTCAACTGCACAAGACTCCTGCGTCGTCAAGCAGTGATAACCTATTAGTAGGAATTTTGATAGCAGATCTGACAATGTTGTTCTAAAAACGACAAATTGTTTTAACTACTCGGCTTGAAGGCAACCTGCATACGGCGCACCGCAAAAATCAAGACGGTTAAATGTCGTTAATTCTTGAAGTAGTTCTGTGGAAGTAAAGTATACCGTAGAATGCGGTTTTAAAGAAACAGGTAGATGCCGGCCAAGGCACCGGCTGAAAATCCCTTTAATCAGATCGCGTTTCCTTTGTTTTCGGATCGGATTAAAGCACGTTGACCTCCGTCGCTCTGTCGTTGTGTTGGCTGGAGGTGCTAATGTTCCACCGATTCGCGAATCACATCTCATCTCCTCTACAACCGCTCCGGGTAAATCAACCATTAAGTCCCAGTCTTTCTGAGGTTTCTAATTACTTTTGATAAATTACCCTTTCTTCGCGGCGAGTAACTGTATTCCTCAAATTGGATTTAGCAGCCGCGATCCGAGTCAAACCATAGTAATAAAATCCATGCTTATTGTTTGTTCTCTGCGCTCAAGCCTCAGGTGATTATTTCAGCTGTTCAATATTCCAGACTGTTTTAGTTTTTTTATTAAACTTACAGCCTGTAAGTAGTTGGATAACTAGCAGAAAAACTTTTCATATTCAGGCTTCCTGAACCGTTCTAGTAACCTTCTCAGAAACGTATGTGTTGCTCCTGTCTAAGGTGTTCTGCATACTTTCTCAGAATATAGAAAGCTGGCAAAAAATACAATTTCCACGCCACTTCAGTACCTTGAAATTTCATTATCTTGATAACTTTCTAAGTAAGTATCGAGAATAGTGCAAATTTTGAAAATTTTGCAGCTCTATTCACTAGTGGAAAAATTGAAAATGACGTCCATAACAAAAAATGAAGTCGATATTTGAGGACAGGAGAAGCGTTCATATTGAGATTCTAAATGTGCTTTTTATTTTGAAATTCCTTGTCAAACAAAGCCACGAAAAGATGAGAATGATTTCGAGAAAATTCAGCTTTTCCAGTGTCGACAGAAATAGTACGACACTTTTTAAGCTCCATTTTATTAGTTACGCTGGTGCGCAACTTTACCCTCATTTAACCAACTCTGTATGTCTTAAGTTTCCGAGATCCCAAGGCTGAGAGTCGAATTTGAAACACCCGGTATGCAGAGTATTCCATACTTAAACAGACATAGTGAAATTTTGTAGGTAGTATGGACTAAGAACTTCTCATATCTGAAGAGGAAAGAGCCTTAAATTCAGTTTTGATGGTGATTTAACTACATGCGCCAAATCTTGAATATAACATATCTCGGGCAATATTTAACTCATTGTATTGAAATCTTGCTCGATAATTAAGTTACCTAGGAGCAATGTGAAACTAGAAGCACGGTTCAAAAGATTAATTCATATTTATATCATGTACTGCTGTTTTTCTGCAAAACAATAATTATCCGATAAAATACAAGGAAATAGAAAAAAAACTAAATCCGGCCCTGAAGCAATTTTAAGCATTATTTGTAAAATGTAGAAACTCTTCAAGATGTTGAATTTCGCATCACATAAACTGATAAAAATCAGATATTTGAATAAATAAAATGGTTAAAAGAACCAAAAGAGGTGAAAACTTTACTAAACAATTAGCACCAATCATTGGTTTTTTTGTACATGGTCGAATACAGTCCAACCCTGGATTTTTTAGCCGTATGTCTAGTTTTCTTTTACTCCTAGGTAACTTTGTTTCAACAAAATAAGTCTAACAGTTCCTGAGACATCTACGAGTAGACTTGGCTTGTTGAGATCCATATCTACAAAAACTTTAGATATGAAAGCGTCTCAGTCCATACTATCTACCATTTCACTATGCCCATCTACGTACGGGACACCCTGTATATCTATATCTAAAAATATGAGTCACCCCAGTTTGTTTTAGTTTGGCATAAAAACGAGTATATGCAGGTGTGCACACGAATGTGAGTTTGTATGCTTATCTTGATATGTATTTGCTCAAGTGTACAGGCGAATATAGGTCATCTGCAAAATCTCACGAGCTTTTCACGTGTACAAAAGTTTGCTTTTCATATAGATGAAGAAGGTGAAATCGAGGCGGCATCATGTTTCAGGTTGACTGCATCCATTCAATAATTAACCTTGTATATGATGCTGCGGGACTAAGGCCCGTATCGTCAGTCGTCCCTACAATTGTAGGGCGCCTTTATGGCCTCCTTGATTGTCACAGTTTTCTACTTCTCCGTGTCAGCGCTCTATTTTGAGGTTATGTCACAAACATCTATTTGCATCAAATTGTGCTTGCTTTTGAGTTATATCCTGTTTTATCAGCCTGAAATTTCGTACAATTTAAAAAGAAAACATATCTCCACAATAGGAGGGCGCTGACGCTGACACGGGACAAGTGTAATCTAGAAATTTTTGAAGGAGAGAAAGGAGTATGACAATCCAGGAGGCCATAAACGCGCCCTACTATTGTAGGGACGACTGACGATACGGGCCTAAAACGTTACTCATAATAAGACAATATATAAGATCGGCTTGAACTAAAATGCCCATACAATCAGTCCATAGTTCTCACCCATGTGAAAACTTTAGCTCCAATTTCAAACTTCTACAAAAATTTTATGAATATGATCAGGAACATTTGAAACGTCAAAAATGGAACTTACGTTAATTTTATATATTCCTCCTCCAGCGCCGCTGCCACTGGACTGATTATCAAAAGCTTCAAAGCTGTTTCGTCCTTGCCATAGTAGTAACTTTGTGTGAAAATTCCATCAAAATTCGAGCGGTACTTTCCAGGATATAGACCTTGCCAAATATTAGCGGACAGACGGACAAACCGATGGAAATGAGTGTTAGTTTTTCGTGCTGTATATGTCATATAACATCCAGAAAGCATAATACCTCATTCTCGACATTTTTCGCCATTACAATACTTCCTCCCCAGTGACGTGGGAAATAAAGTCCTTGTTGTTGGTACTTTATAAATGGGAAATATCATTTGGAATCATAAACTAAGCTACTCTTTTTTTAGTTACGATTACACATTTCTGAATTTTACGAAATATACCATGAGCTTATTGGGCTAGATGAAATCTTATATGGTTTAAGTTTACCATATACCATGAAAATTATTTAAAAAGTACTACTAAAGAAAAATTTTACGATGAATAAACTCGAGCGTAGAAAATCAATTTACATGACGGTTCTTTTTTTTCCAAAAAAAAAATTGAGTTAAAGCTTTTTCACAAGTAATTAATTCTGTTTTTTTTTGACATACTGAATAGGGGAATTAATAGCAATTAGCAGGTCATAAAGTCCCTTAATGATGATTCTACTTCATACTTTACGATCTCCATTTGCCTTGATTTTATTAAGCAATTTACATCCGTCTTAGACTCGTAAAACAAAATGCGATAGCTCTAGTTAATCCAGACATTTATAGCTATTCTCTCATTGTTCTTTGACAAAAAGAGGGAGACCATTGCATAACAGTACCATAGGTAACGTATACAACTAAATGTCATTAGTTTCCTATTTTTCAGCTCATTTTAAAATAGTGTACAGAAATTGCTTGGCATATTGCCTCAATAGATAACTTTTCTGATGTTTCGGCTACCATCTTTCTTTTTTATATAATGCATGGCCGCCAAGGCGTCGTCTTATTTTTGAAAAATGCTGCAAGGTACGACAGTGTAACCACAAGAATATGAAGCAAAATGCCCCTATTTGGGTTAAAAAAGTGCATATAAATTCTACAAGGAACTAAAGAGCTTCAAGCTCTGTTACGTTTCAAACCCCATTGTGTAAGACGAGTTTCTTTTACTGTTAAGCAACATGATTTTTCTGTAAATATAAATATTTGCTCACAAACATTTAATTTTTTTTTCTACAATCTCTGTGGTGGATATGTTTCTTTGAATCGGAATGTCCTGATAAACGTCGCTCCTATAAGTTAAGAAAATCAAAACGAACTGCTCTAAAGCATGTCCTTCCGAGAAAGATTCAAAATATATTTTCTATTTTAAATTCAAAATCTACTTATTATTTTCGTGTATATCTAAGATCTATCAACTGAAAAGTAGAGTTGGAAGACCCTATTTCAGTCATCGATTAAAAAAAGTTTAACAATGAAAGTGAAGTTGACGCATGCAGAAACTGCAGGAAATTGGTTTTACCTAGGATTTCGCACGGTTTAAAGTTCTCACGGGAAACGTCTTTTGATGAAATTCCCTGGCAAATTTTAACATTTCAAATCGTTTACAAGCGTGCCAATCTAATATTTCTTACTGATATGTGATACGTTTTTCCTATTTTATTGCAATTCTTTAGAATAAACCTTGTTTCTATATGAATAGTAATTTCAAACTTACCAGGTAAGATAGCGATTGTGACCAACCAAACCAAAACGACTCTCTCCATGGTGCTGTATAAAACCGAATTTCCGAGACAGACTCAAAATATAACTAAACTTATTTATGATTTCCCCTGTATATAATTTAGTTCTTTCTTAACCGATAAAAACCGACTTTAAGATCTGCTGTGCTCGTCGATTCAGAATTGAGGAGAACGGCGAGGATGCAGTTTCCGCGTGCAGTAATTTTCGAGCGCACCCCGTATGCAACGGACGACCTTTCTTCTCTCTTCGCGGCCGTGGTCGCGAGTGCACTGATTTCCGAATGCTTAAATTTCTCCGCTATATTGTTGAAAGAGGCTCTTCCAGCACAGAGACGGAATCAGACGAACTTTCAACACAACAGCGGATAAGCCTATTCACTGTTTTTGGCAGGTCACGGTAAAACTACAGAAATTACTTTCATACACAGGGTCGTAGCTAACGCCGTATCAGCCGTATCAATGATAGGGATCCCTAAGGTTACAGGGGCCCGCAAGTACGAAAATAAAAAAAAATGCGTAAAGTGTTTTTCACAATCGCACGCAAATTTTTAGGCCGTACGCTAAATTAAAATCTCTTAATTTCAGATTGTACGGCAAGGTGATAGTACCATGCTTACTATTTTTAATCCTCTAGACTACAAATGCAATAGCTGAAAGAAGCTTTTTAAAATTAAAAGTTATTAAAATATCTTAGGACTTGTATGAGGCAACTTTGACTATCAAGCATGGGGAGGCTGAAAAAATAGTGGTACTTCCCAAGCATTCACCTATGCCGGTCTTCAAATTGCGATGACACAAGATAAGCCTCACTAAAGAAACAAAATGTTTGAGTCCCATAACGCTTATGAATAAGAGCTAATCTGAAGCAATCAAAAGAATGAAAACAAATTTCCGAAATTTTCAAGAATATTAGATCCACAAGAATATTTGATTACCCTTGAAAATTATCAGGAACTTGTAAAGCATACAAAAGCAAACGTTGGGGCAATCTGAATGTTATTTTAATTTTTACTCGTAACACCGTTGCCATTTAAACGATTTTCAAAAATGGAATAGCGTTACCTACTATGGCCGCTCATGGGCTTACGTATTGTAGACATCACACAATAAATAACATTCATTTGAACTTCTAAGTTTTTCGCATTCACAAAATCTATTCTTCAAATTTTACCCTCCATATCGGATTCGCTACAGTTGGGTGCACACCCCCCTCCCCCCTCAACAAATTACTTATGCAATCGGCCTCTATGCGCGAACGTTTGTTTGTGTAAGCTCACAGACATACGTTTTTTAGTTTTGTCTCACCGTCTTGAAAATTTTATTGTCTACGACATTTATTTAGCTGTGTGGTAGCAACAAACGAACTAGTCTTGAAGGGAATACAGCAGATCAAAAAATTACACTGATTCGGTAACTGGCACTTTTCTGTTCTGTACTGGCTCTAACCAGCTGTTTATAGCTGGATTGCTGGATTTTGTAACTGCCATTTTGTAACGTCTAACTGTATAGTCGTCTCATAATATATCAAACCTAAATCTGAATCGCTTATTGTGCAGTTTATTACACATATTCAAAAAAGTGAGATACAAGTGAGGGGTTTTAAGAACCAGAAATCAAAATCACATAGTCAAGTGTTGAGAGTTTTAGTGAATGTGTTTCAATCATTGTTTGCTTTAAGTAAGAATACGACAGGTAGTAAAACCCACAGAGGTGTAATCTTATTCTATAGTATATTTTAATCAAAATTATTTCAAACATTTTTTCTATCTAATAGATTTGGCAGTACTAATTAGTCGCTCTTTAAGCTCATTTTTGAAGACATCCGTCCTGAAGGCTTCTTCAATATCATTCGGAATTTCTCTATAAAATACAGGACCTAAATAGGTATAACTTTTTTGTTTTGACTTTCTGAACTTAAGCCTTGTTAACATTCAATTTAATTTCCCCCTCTGCTACTGTAGCAGTGCAAGCTTTCTCTAAAGGCAAAATGATTAATTCTTCTAGCTGTAAAGAAGACAAAAATTCGTACGACTTCTTTAAAATATTTCAAGCTACTTATCTCTTGTAAAATATACCACCTCGTTCCCCTCTTTCATTAACAAGATTCACACGTCAAAGAACAATGATTTATCTCAAATTCCACGTATAGCATGCGAACATTTGATAATTTTAAATCTTACTTCAATTGAGGTTATGTTTACTACAATAAGCCATGTAATTATCTGTTCCAACAGAATAGTTCGCAGCTAGTTCTGAACTGCACTTACCTCAGACATGAGCAATACGGAACTCGTCCTGAACTAGTTTGGAACTCTTTCATTAACAAGATTCACACGTCAAAGAACAATGATTTATCTCAAATTCCACGTATAGCATGCGGACATTTGATAATTTTAAATCTTACTTCAATTGAGGTTATGTTTACTACAATAAGCCATGTAATTATCTGTTACAACAGAATAGTTCTCAGCTAGTTCTGAACTGCACTTACCTCAGACATGAGCAATACGGAACTCGTCCTGAACTAGTTTGGAACTGCTTGTTCGAATAAACCGTGTAAGTCACTGCCAGTGCGACAACTCGCTTGGGAGTGCAATTTGACTTCACCTTTGTTGATCTTCAAACATGGCTATACGTGTCTATACCTATAGATACAACTATAGTCTATAGTCCTCATCGAATTTGTAGACGTACTTTCAGAAAGTGAATAGAAACGACGGTTCTCTAACACCCAAATCATGTTTGTATGCAAGAGCGAGTAGCAGCTGCGTTACAGATCGGCTTGACTAGTATGCACTAAGTATTATTTTTTGACACCTTGATGATGATGTTTCTTGAAGTAGAAGGAGGGAAAGATGGAAATTCGAACCACAACAGTCGCGCGACATTATTCGCGTACAACATTATTTCACTTCATAATCATTATCTACGAAGAATAATACCAAAGTGAATCCATTTTTAACTACGACGTGCAAGTATGGAAAATTTAATGTATTTTTTTTATTTTGCGATATTTTCACTATGAAAAACAACTCTCCCGCTCACATCGTCTGTATACTGGCGGTCTTGTCACTGAGTAGTTTCAGTGACCGTTGCAGCGATTTGAATGGAAGAACCGGCAAGATGCTGAAAAAACGTAAACGTACTTTTTTGGAGAACATTTTATTCTTTACAATAAAGGATAGGAGAGAGATATATCAGTATATATACATTTACCCTTAAATTTCTCGTAACCTGTTTTCGATCAAACAGCGGCAAATACTACAAGGATTAGAGCGCTTTTAGTGGAACAAAAATGACGAATCGTTAAGCTTTCCGTTAGCAACAGATAATAAAGAGCGTCGATGAAAAAATAGTTTTTATGACCACTAAAGTGAACCGTGGTAGTGTGATAGTACTGACTACTGACAGTCATGAGAGGTTGCTTATTTTTTTTCGATTTTGAAGCAATGCTAACGCCACACAGAAGGACAAGTGACCACAAAACCAACAGAACTACAATAAAAGGCTGCCTTGCCACATTGCATATAGGTATAAAAATCAGGACAATTCAATTTATCTCTAAAACTGACCATTTTTTGCAATTATTTTTATCTGTCATCTAAGACTAGTATTTCTATTATACAGGGTGTTTCACAACTTATCCGAAAAATTTTAACCACATATGCACTGTTACGAAAGAAGTTGATTTCTCAAAAAAAAAATTTAATAAGTCCAACAGAAATTAAGTTATAAACCTGAGTTTCAATAATAAATTGAAAAATAAATATCTGTATTTTGCGTTCATCGTCGTGATATTAGAACATCTATTTTTTAATTTATTGTGGCAAATGTTGTACCAAACAACTGACGGAAACAAAATACCAGGAATTTTTTGTTTTTTCATACTGATAAGAACGTGTAAATAAGGTTTAATCTGTATCGTGGGTGATCTGAATGAAGTATGGTCGATTTTTGTGGGGTTAAATAAGAAAGTATTTTGCGAGTTTTTGTTTTTAGTTATTTATCAATAAAAATGGCACATGTGCACACTAATGAGGAGTTAGTGGACATTGTTTTAGCGTACGGAGAAGCAGGGCAAAATCCGCGAGCGGCCTCTCGTTTGTATGGACACCGATTTCCGAATAGGCACATACATACATCACGCAACATTTAGTTCAACTGTTTTAAGTGCATGTGCTAGTGGAGATTTGCACCCCAGACATGGAGTGGATGGGGTCGGGTTCGCCCACAACGCGTTTTAAATGCCGAAGGCGAAATTTAGGATATTGTGCAAGCAAATCCGGGAATAAGCACAAGGCAGTTAGCCCAACAGGTCACATGCAACGGCGTGGCGCATATTACATATTATTTTATTATCTCGATTTCTGTAGGACTTTTATCACTTTTTTTTTTGAGAAATCAACTTCTGTCGTAACAGTGCATATGTGGTTAAAATCTGTCGGATAAGTTGTGAAACGTCCTGTATTTCAAACAATATGTTTGTATAACATGAAACTTTTTTAATTAAGCTTGTCCAGATTTACAAATTCCGGAAACAGCACTGAATAATGAAAATATAACCTTATTCTCCGTAACTAAAGCAGCTTTCTTATTTCGATAACGGATAACGGCACGGGTATCACGTATCTTGAAAAGTGACATTATTTAGATTATTTTGACATTATGCTGGTTTTTTGACATTATGTAGGTTTTTCTACAAGATATTAACTTGGCACTTAGTTGTACGTGTTGCCTAAGCATCATGAGGCTTGTTATCAATCTTTAGCTCCGATATGATGTAAAATCTGCTTCTGAGATGGCATTATTGGAGGTCTAAGCTGTAAGTTGTATGTGTTGATGATAATTCCATTGGGTTCTTGTCTCAGATACACTTAATTGAGTTGCGCATACTCTTTTTCTTATCCATTCTGGAAATTACATATACAAATTTGCTGAATTTAAAAAATGAGAGAGATAAGAAATAATTATATTCACTGTACACTGTCGAATTACGAGCCATATACTTGCTAACAGTAATAACACACAACGCGGGCGTGGTTATGATTTCCCGTAATTCTCCTAAGTTTTTCGTAATTTATAACTTTGAACATAACCTCTCTTCATAAAAATAACCAGTCGGGCACAGCCAATAGATATACTTCATTGGCAGCATATTCAGTAATGATTTTCGCACTCAGCAAATATCACTGATTTTATACGCATGCAGACCAATACACAACCAACTTTCTTCTCAGAAATAAAAACTACAGACAAGAACCATTTAGCCTCACAAAACATATGCAACCAATAATGCGTGTAGTTTAGTTGAGTGATTCATCCTTAGATGGACGTTCACAACGATCCTAGTGAGCAAACGTGGAATGACTGTTTGTGCCCTAAAAACTACCTAGTTTGCAAGATGACATCTTATAGTTTTTTTTGACGTTTTATAGGTTTTTTACATGATACCCATGCCGCGGATTGTCTCGCTACTGCGCAAAATCGAAATAAAGGATATCATAGCGAAACACCAAATTAAGAGAACTAAACACTCAATTATCATGCATTCGAACTTATAATCAAGTAGGAATAATCTGACGATATGACAAAACAATATTACTCTCCGTCAGAATTGTAGAAAAAAACCTATTTGTTGGCCTACTAAGACATTTTGGAGTTTTGTTAATGGATATTTGGAGAATAATTTTTCAAACATCAAGTCGCTTATCTCTCGAGAGATATCAACTTTAAGAAAATGTTCATAAGAGAATGGCCCAAAAACATAATAAATCTTTGCCCGTAGTGAAAAAACATTTTTTTCATGTTGTCTACAAAATTGTGCAAACAGATTTTGAAGCAGTTTTGTACTTGAAAATATGCAGTTTCAGTTAAAGGGGTACTTTCTAAATAAGACCAGAACCATAATATTTTCCGAGCGGTTTCTGCTTATATCTCGAGGCTTACAGTGTTGAACAAGTAGTTCTGATGCTGTCGAAATTTATTTATATATTAACTCAAACAGGATATGTAAACTCAGCACATCTCTTCGTTGAAAAGATTTTTTTCTGGCAAAAACGCTTCTTAATTTACAGTATCTACCTCATTCCTAATTACTGGAAGCCCAATATCAACCGTTTGATTATAGAGCTCCGGAAAAATCTCTCATTACCCCAGTTCATCCCTGTAACAGCAAAAAAATCAAATCGTCTGGCTGGTAAATACACATACCCTTAGGGCCTATTAACGCAAAAGCGTTTACATGTTCCTATGAAACCATCCCTAAAAGGGCAATTCAAGGGTTGAGTGATGTAAAAGGGTATTTCTAGAGAAGATTGATGGAAGTTGAAAAGCTCAGAGCAGCTGATGTCCTCGAATTATATCAAACTCAAACCCACACGCACAAGTTTTCATGTAATTATTTTATGTTGGCTCAGGGTTCATGTAATTTGGTATAAAATAAAAATATAGCCAAGTGGATCAGATTGATGTTTATACAGGTATGTTTGAATACGACCAATGTTTCAAAATAACGTAGATTTTGGATCATTTAAAATAAATGTTACTGCGGAAAATAGATCGGAAACGGAAAAGAGAAATAAAGAAGCTTTGTCAGGTAATCATTCGTTCTGGCTTGTCGGAGTATACTCGTAAATTTCCGAAGACGTAACACGACATAAACATCTGATCAATCGGACTACCCGACTCGTCCAATGCACTTCCTGTTAAGACTGTTTCAATCAGAGTGAGGGGGTGTGATGAAGGAGATTTTATTTCATAGTGAGAGGTGATCCAAGGAGATCCAAGGCATTCCAATAAAATACGAGACAATTTAAAGAAATCCAAGGTAATCCAAGCAGTTCTGAGGCAAGTCAAAAAGATCCGGGGACAATTCAAAGAGATTTAAGAAAATCCCAGGATTGAAGCAATCCAAGCAGATTTCACTGGGGAAAGGCTCACGACAATTTGAGGAGATGCAAGGTAATTGAAGGAGCTCCAAGCAACTCCAAGGGGTTCTGAGAAAATTCAAAGGAATCCAAGAAGTAAGTCAAAAAGATCAGAGATAATTCATGATGATCCGGAGTAATCCAATAAATCCAATGCAATTCTTACGAGGGATGTCTTTTAAGTTTTGCATAAGGAAATAAAACAACACGGTAGGTAGTTTTAAATGACTTTATTGTTATTCGAAGTATTCTCCACGAAGATTAATACACATCTGCATGCGCTCGAACCAATTTTCGAAGCACTTATTCCACTCGTTTGCTGGCAGATCCAAAACGGCATTTTTGAAAGCGTCAACTGCTTCTTATGGTGACTGGAACCTTTGAGCACGCAGTCTATTTTTAAGTTTCGAGAAAGTAAAGAAATCGTTAGGACTTAGATCGGGACTATATGGAGGATGGTCCAATAATTCCAGGTTTTGCTCCGTTAAATACTGCCTTGTTTTTTGGGCTGTGTGCGAGCTTGCATTGTCTTGGTGGAGGATGATTCTTCTTTCGGAGTTGATTTTTCGAAGCTCGGTGATGACGTTTGGCAAACAAATGGTGGTATACCAATCCGCAGTAACAGTTCTTTGCTCATTAAGAGGAATTGTGTCAATATGACCGCTTTTGACACAAATGTCGCGACCATCTTTTTCGAAACACTTTGAGAACGGATGACTTTTGTTGGCTTTTCTTCATCTTGGAACACCCAAACAGCCGACTGTCGTTTATTTTCTGGTTCATAACAGTAAATCCACGATTCATTACCACTAACAATGCAGTACACATTTTTTGAGTTTCCGGAATTGAAACGGTCAAACGTTTTTTGACACCAATTAACCCTAGCTGCTTTCTGCTCTTCAGTCAAAAGGTGGGGTATCCAACGAGAAACTAATTTTCTTACTCCTAATTCTTCATGTAAAATTTTTTGAATTGAGGTCTTTGAGATCTTCAAGGACGCCTCAATCTCGCGATATGTCACCTGTCTATTTTCAATGATGAGTTTGGGCACAGCATCGAAGTTTTCCTGGGCGACTGTCGTTTGAATTCTCCATATCAACGGGAAATTGTCGACTGGTGTGGCGCTTCGTTGCCGAAAACAGACAGTAACTCAGTAAGGTATTCTTGTTGCGATAATTGTCTCTGAAAGTTGTAATAAATTATGGCGCGAAAATGTTCTCGGTTGAGTTCCATTTTTCTAATGACTTGGTGACACTTAAAAATTCACTGTAGTGAGATCACTGCACGTATTGTTGTGAAACTTTGAATTTAAGTTTACTAAAGAGTGGGGTTAAGATTCAGTACTGATGTTCGATCCGCGCGGCCTACTATGTTTCTATATACAAAACTTAAAAGACATCCATCGTATTCAATGGGATTTAAGGAGATCCGAAGCTTTCCAAGGATATTTTCTATCGCAAGTAATGAAAAAATCGAGGTAATTCAAAGAAATCTGATGTCATCCGAGAAGATCCGAGGCAAGTCAAAAAGATCCGAGATGATTTAAGGAAGTTTGCAGCAATCCAATAAAATCAGGGGCTATTCAAAGGAATCGGGAAGTTCCGCGGCAAGTTAACAAGGTCCAAGGTAATTCAGGACAATTCAACGAAATTTGAGGCAATTCAAGGGGATTCAAGGAGATCTGACGCTTCCCAAGTATATTTCCTACCCTATCAGAAGCGGGTCTGGAGCAATCCAAGAAGATTTCACAGGGAGTAGTTTCACGGCAATTCAAGGAGACCCAAGATAATCTCCAGCAACTCCAAGTAACTCCTAGAAGTGTCGAGACAACTTCAAAGAAATTCGTAATCTAAGGAGACCCGAGGTAGCTCAAAAAGGGCAGAAATAATTCAAGGAGACCTAAAGTAATCCAACAAAGTAGGACGAAATTCAAAGAAATCAATCCAAGGAGTTTAGATGCAAGTCAACAAGATCGGAGGCAACTCAAGGGGATTCAACGAGATCCGCAGCTTTCAAGGAGTTATCCTATCCTATTCGAAGGAGGGAATTTGAAGCAATTTAAGAAGATTCCACTGAAAGAAGGTTTACGACAAACCAAGAAGATAATCTCAAGAGCTCCGAGCAACTCCAAGAAGATGCAAGGTAATTCAAGGAGACGGGAGTGATAAAAAATACGAGACAATTCAGAGAAATCCGTAGTAATATAAAGAGACCGAAGTCAACACAAAAAGAAGAGACGCAACTAAAGGAGATCTGAGGCTATCCAAGGATATTCCCTGACCCACTGGGAGGAGATCTGGAGCAATCCAAGAATATTTTGAGGAAGTTCGAGGCAAGACAAGGAGTCTCGACATAATCCAAACAGCTCCGAGAAGGTGATAGACAGTTTGAAGTAATAAAAAAATATGAGAAAATTCCAAGAAATACTAAGTAGTCTGAGGAGATCCGACGCAACTCAAAAATAAAAATAGAGGAAATACAAGGAGATCCGGAATAATCCAGTAAAATCCGAGGCAATTCAAGGAAATCCGAAGTCACAAAAATAGATGTGATGCAACTTAAGGAAGTCCAAGGCAATTCAAGGTTATTCGAGGATATCCAACATTTAGTTGCCCAGTGGGAGAAGATACAAAGCAATCCAAGGAGATTTCACGGAGAGGAGGATCAAGATAGTCCGAGGAGATCCAAAATAATCCAAAGAGCTCCGGTAACTCTAAAAAGATAAGAGGAATAAAAAATACGAGGCAATTCAAAGAAATCCGAAGTAATACAGAAAGTTCCGAGGCAACCCAAAAAGATCCGAGGCAATTAAAGGATATCCGAAATGATACAATGTAATCCGACGCAATTTTAAGAAATCCAAAGTAATAAAAGATTTGAGGCAAGTCAAAAAGATCCGAGGCAATTTAAGAAGACTCGATGACATCCAAGGAGATATCATAGCCCATCGGGAGGAGATCTGGAGCATTCCATGAATATTTGAGGCAGTTTAAGGAGACTCGCGAAAATCCAAAGAGCTCCAAGCAAATCCAAGAATGTCCTGAGCAATTCAAAGAGATCCGCAGTAATCCAAAGAAATACGAGGCAGTTCAAAAGAATTCGTAGTAACACGAGGAGATCCGAAGCAATTCAAGATCTGAAGCAAATTATACAGGGTGGCGCATCGAAAACGAAACAGACGCATGTACTGGCAGCTCAGTTTTTTTTTTTTGGAGAAACGCCCAGACCCGTCAATTTTGTTTTCAAGGGAGACAAGTTTGGCCAAAAATCACGCTAACACGTGCAGCCCCCTGGGCAGGGGTGACACCAACCCTAAAATTTCAAATGGAAAGGGTGATACCTTATTTTAAAGGTCTTTTAATTCCCTTCATAATGATGTAAAATACATGAGCTTCAGTTAAGTAGTTTTGAAGATTTATTGATTTACAGCTTAAAGTAGACTTTAATAGGTACATCAGATTAGTTTGTACTACATTCAGAAGAAATTTGACTAAAAGAATTTACTTAATAAGTAAATGCTTTTCTTCACTACGCCCATGGTTTGTTCACCATTTTGTTGTTGAAAATAGCTATTGGAGCGTTTTTTTTTGTGGCAAAAAAGTTATTGCTTGAAGAAAGATAAGGAAATATCTCGTGCTTATTTTAAATAGGAATTTAGTACATAATTTGCGATTGATTTGACCAAACTTTGTTGCTAAAATAACTTGTAACGCGTTATTACATAAATTAACTATGGTATATTCCACAGCAGAAAGTGTTGAGTTTATCGAAATATTTTTTAGAAATAATCAGTGCGCAGAAATATTTAATGAGCGACATGAGAACAGTAAGGTGCATCGAAAATATGTTATAGAACTTGTAGCTAAATTTCGGGAAACTGGGTCAGTCGCCAATAAAAAACGCAACATTGGAAATCCCATAAGGAACGAAGCAATGGAAGTGGGGGCAAGTTTATGTAGATCCTACGTTAAGTACCCGCCAATTGGAGCCTGTGTGTGGTGTTAGTCGACGTACTGTCCAACGGATTCTAAAGGCCCTTAGTTTTCATCCGTATAAAATCCTCCTCGTACAAGAACTTAATGAAGATGATTTTAATCCGTGATTACAATTTTGTGATAATGAGTGAACGAATTATAAACGATGAATATTTTATATTCAACACTTGCTTTTCCGACGTATGTTCCTTTTTCTTAAATGGCGTAGTAAATCGTTATAACTGCCGATATTGGTCCGATTCTAATCCCAGAATTTATCATACACAGCAGCCACAAAAATTAAGTCTTTGGGCTGGTATTTTTTGGGCGATCATTTAGTTAGTCCTTTTTTCTTACCTAGAAATTTGGCCGGTGAAATGTATTTGGAATTATTGAAAGACGCCATAGATCCTGCATTAACAGCCATAATTGAAAATCAGAATGATCGGCGGTACATTGAGAATAGGTTGATGTTCCAACAGGATGGTGCCCCTCTACATTACGCATTACGTGTTCGACAATATTTAGATAAGACGTTTCCAGATCGATGGATTGGTAGAAGAGGTGATTGAATGGCCCCCAAGATCGCCAGATTCATCACATTTGGATTTCTTTATGTGGGGTCATTTAAAAAACAAAATCTATGCTACTCAGCCAACATCATTAGAAGACCTGCGAGAAAGAATTGTGAATGAGTGCCTTCAAATTATCCCCAAATATTGCAAAATGTGCGGCAACGTTTTGAACAAAATCTTTATTATTGCATGGAGAGTCATGGTGGCAATTTTCAACATTTACTTGCCTAACGAGTCAGTTCATTCTTCATTTTTAAATTACTTTGCTGCCAAATGTATTGATCTCCACTAATGATGATGTATTAGTTTTATTTAAGCTTTAAATCAATAAATCTTTAAAACTACTGAACTGAAGTACATTAATTTTATATCACTATAAAGGGAATTGAAAGACCTTTAAAAGAAGGTATCACTCGACCCGCCTTTCCATTTAAGATTTTGGGGGTGGTGTAACCCCCGCTTAGGGGGCTGCACGTGCTAACGTGATCTTTTCCAAACTTGTGTCCCCATCGAAAACAAAATCGACGGGTCTGAGCGTTTTTCCAAAAAAAAAACTGAGCTGCCAGTAAATGCGTCTGTTTCGTTTTCGATGCGCCACCCGGTATATCTGCGCTTAAATATCCTACGATGTTATCAGGTGGATGTAAAGGATGTTTTCAAAGTTGAGTAATTTATTTTAACTGCTGGTAGGACTCGTCAGAACGAGTTGTCATACTAAAAGTTGCATAATAAAAGAGACATTTAGAAAAATAAGAATGTTATTACACAGTTTTTTTGATATTCTCGATCACTGTTAACTAGTCTTATCGTTTATCTAAATTTGCCAAACTTTTGTGTTATCGAATGGTTGCAGTATGAGTCTTTGGTTCGATCAGTTGTATCGGTCATTTAATAGTGCGTATACTTTCATTTGTCTGATTATCTTGCGCGAAAAAATAGCTCATGTTTACAAAAACAATGAACTAGTGGACATAATGCTAACATAGGGAGAGTGCCAACAAAACGCAGGTTGTACGCGGGAAGGTTTCCTTTAAGAAATCATCCGGCCCCTCGGATCTTTGTAAACTTAGTTATTAGACTTCGTGACAAAAGATATTCAAAAGAACAACGAGGAACGCTGGAAGACCTGCTCAACCTGAAATGTTACAAATTGAGGAAGACATTTTAGAAATAGTCGATGACGACCCAATAATGATTACTAGAGCCATAGCAGTTCAAGTTGAAGTTTCTCATAGTAAAGTGTGGAAGACAATACGACAAGAACAGTATTATCCTTATCAGTATCACCGGGGTACAACCTGAAAATCATCTTAGAAGGGTTACATTTTGCCAGTGACTTTTAGAACAGTTTGGCAGAAATAAGGATCTTACGAAATTAATTTTGTGTACAGACCAGGCCACATTGACACGGAATGGAGTGCACAATTTCCATAACAATTTTGTTTTGGGAGTAGAAAATCCGCATCCTGCAAAAAGAACTAATTTTCAACATAGATTTACATTGAATGTTTAAGCTGGCGTGGTAAATGGCATGCTTATTGGACACTACCTTTTCCATCTCGACTGACCGATGAAATTTATTTAGATTTTCTTCGACACAATCTGCCACAATTATTGGAAGATGAACATCTAAATAATCTATCTATCTAAACAATAAGTTTCCTAATAGATAGATATGGCCCTGCTCACAGGATTTACGATTACGATTTCTTTCTGTGGTGTATCATGATGGAGCAGTAAATACTCTGGAAAAACTTTAATCGCTCACTGAAAATGCTTGTGACTTAATTCGTGGACAGCAGGCTTTTATTTTTGAAACTTCTGAAGAGTTGTGGATTCCCCGAGCAGGATTTTGGGTTATTCGAAGAACTGGGGACTATTTTGGACAGTTTTTGTAAAAACGGTATCCATTTACATATCTCGATAATGATTTTTTTAAGCAATTTTTGATAATGTGAACTAACATGCAACTTACTATTCAACTTTTATACGAGCCCCTTCTCACTTCAGTTGGCCCACTTCAAGATTTGTACCAAAATATGCCTTTATAAACTAAACATGACGAAACTATTTACTTCTAAAACAATTTATTTTCTCAAAAACATTTTAGTCGTAAAAAATACATATTTGAAATCACTTAGACCTATCACTAATAGAACATCTGAACAATGTGCGAATAAATGCGCGAAGTTAACAAAGCAACAATTGAAACATTACCATTGCGTAACATCACCTTTATTTTTTATTACGGCTAAAATTCTTTGGGGCATAGTGTTAACCAAGTTTTGGCAAAAATTTGGTGTAACACAACCCATATTTCTTGAAGCTTTTGTCTCAGTTCCGTGATTGTACGAGCAGGATGTTGTCGTAGAACCTTTTTCATCTCGTGCCACAAAGTTTCAATAGGTGACTGATCTGGACTGCTAGCTAACCCATTTCAAAAGTGGTACATTATTTTCTTCCATCCATTTTATACTCTTTTTTGAGGTATGACACGCTGCACCATCTTGCTGAAACACAAAATCTTGGCCGGATGTCAAACACTCTTCCATCACTGGTAAAAGCGATTCTTCTAAAGTTGCCAAATATTTGTTTGTATCCACATTTCCATCAATAAAATGAAGTTTTCCTACTCCTTTTGATGACATACTGCCCCAGACCATAATGGATGCTGGAAATTTCACTTCTCTCTTCAGAGAGTCAACATGGAATGCTTCATTTTATTTGCGAATAACTCTACTGCGACTGTCACCAACACAAACTTCGAATCGGGCCTCATGACTTCATTGTATTGCACTCCATTGTTGAGGTGTCCATTGTCTATGTTCTTTAGCCCATCTAAGCCGATTTTTCTTTTGCAGTGGAGTTAATAGTGGCTTTTCTTTGGCCTATAAACAAGTTCTGCAACTTTAGGGTTTTTACTTTACTTATTTTATAAGAAAACTTACCTTGCAAGTGCTAAATCCCAATTTGTGGGCCTCTCTGTGAGTTGTGGACCTCGAAATTCTCCTTCCAACAGCGTCACTCCACAGAGCACTTAATTGTAAATAATTGGCACGCCTGTTTTTCACGAT
Source organism: Acanthoscelides obtectus (assembly GCA_963669975.1). NCBI lineage: Eukaryota > Metazoa > Arthropoda > Insecta > Coleoptera > Chrysomelidae > Acanthoscelides > Acanthoscelides obtectus. The sequence continues at coordinate 36,470,986 of CAVLJG010000001.1, forward strand.
TATTCTTCTTAATGCTCCTCGGTCGGCTTTTTTTCACATATCGTGGCTTAATATTAATTGAACCAGTTAGTTATATCTTCTAACAATATTTCTCACACTGTACCGCGATAAGTCTAACAAAGTTGCAATTTCTGAGTTTGATTTCCCAGAATTAAAAAATTTAATTATCTGTAGCTGCAGCTGTGATTAATAAAAACAATTGTCATGGCTTATATTTTTCACAGCCACCTATGCGTTATTGACTTATTTTGCATTGAAATGAAAATAGGTTGATATGATGTAATTGCAACATGTGTTATTTTTATGCTGCAAGTTTGATTAGGGAGTGATAAAGTTGGTGTTTTCTACTATATATTATCAAAATATTCATTGTTAATATTTTAAACTTATAACACCATGCTACATTTTTATTATTTGTGTTTGATATTAACTAAACTAAGATTTCAATAGTTGGGCCAACTGAAGTGGGAAGGAGCTCGTATAGGTGATTTTTGGTACATCCACATATTTTGACGAGTTCTATAAGCTGTTAAGATAAATGAAAACTTTGGTTTTGAGGAAATCTGAGGGGAATTAGGAATTATCAAAGAATCCAAAGAAATTTACGCAAAAATCGGAAAATTTATGTCTTCCATCATCTCGGATACTCCCGATACCACGAAGCACAATTTTGGACAAAATGTGCCTACTATAACGCCAGAAACGCAATAAGTTTGTACCACGTCCCATACCGACTCTGTATTTATCTTTACCAAGCTAGGTTCGGTGAAATGAGCTTCGGCAAGCTAGTTTTCACTAGTGTGGTGTTTGTTCTATAAGAAAAGGAAGAGATTATCTTCAAGTTAATTAGAACTAATGCTTGAACGACCATTGTTTTAAACAAAGCAAAAATTGGATGCAATTGGCAAACAGTTAGAAATAAAAGCTGGAGATGATATACTACTGTACCGAAGAGAGAACTGTAGGCGTCGAAGTAGAACTCAAATGCGGAACTATCGTGACTAAAGTGTGTTTCGCTTGAACTCTATATACCGAAAACTAGCCGATACGACCGCTCCTTCGTTCCAAGCATGTCAAGTATGTAAAGTGTTGCGAAAAGAAGATTTTCCCAATTCTGTTCAAGTTAGCTAAGAAGTCGAAGAAATAAAATGACAACGCTTTTCATAGCAGTAGAGGTACCTGGGCATTCAGATTCTGCCTTTATGAAAACATTCTCAGGATGACGGTCAGTACAACAGTCTACTGGGTGACTAAATGAAAAAGTATAAACGGTATGAAGTTACAGGGTTTGTCCGGAAAGTAGTAGGACTCATTTTCTTCCGCCATGACTGTACTTCGGAGCGTGCACGCACCGACTGGATTCGGTAGAGGGCGTTCCTAGCTAACGAATGAGCGGCTGGTCAGTCGTCTCCAAGCACTTGGAGAGTCAGGACAGGCATTTTCGCGCGACGTGTTTCTGTGAGTGGTGCAAGCCGAAAATGCAGCGTTCGTTAGAGCAGAGGTACGCGATTAAATTCTGTGTGAAACTCGGTAAATCAACGACAGAGACGTTTGATATGATCAAGCAGGCTTACCCAGGTGTTGCTTTAGCAAGAAGTGGTGTGTTTCGGTGGCACCAGGCCTTTTTGGAGAGCCGGGAAGAGGTCGCTGATGGAGACCATGCTGGAAGACCTTCGACTTCGACAAACCCCGATAATGTGACTCGTGTGTGCAAAGTTTTGAACTCAGACCGTCGACTAAGTATTCGTTTAATTGCCTAGATGTTAAATTTACCAAAATCTGTGGTTCATGACATTGTGACACAGCATTTGAACATGCGCAAGGTGTGCGCGAAGATGGCCCCAAAAGTGCTCGCTAACCACCAGAAATTGCGGCGAGTGGAAGTGTGCCAAGAAAATTTGAACATGTATGAAAGTGACCCCCAATTTTTGAATAACGTAATCACAGGTGACGAGTCGTGGATCTCGAGACAAAGAGGCAATCTTCCGAGTGGCACACGACGGCGTCTCCTCGCCCAAAAAAGGGAAGAATGAGCAAATCCAAAGTGAAAACGATGCTCATTGTCTTTTTTGGCATCAAAGGCATCGTCCACCATGGATTTGTTCCTCCTGGACAAACCGTCAACGCCAAGTTTTACCTGGAAGTGCTCAGGAGACTCAAACGAAGGGTCAGTCGGGTCCGACAAGACATCGCAGCCGACTGGAAGTTGCACCACGACATCGCCCCGGCTCACACCGCCTTTCTTGTGAACAGCTACCTGACCAAGGCCGGCATCCCAACGCTTCCGCAGCCGCCCTACAGCCCAGATGTGGCCCCCCAGGACTTTTTTTTGTTTCCTTGCCTGAAAAGACCGATGAAAGGCAAGCAGTTTGAGACGACAGAGGGGATCCAAGCAGCATGCACCGCGGCTCTCAAGGCTATTCCGGAGAATGCCTTCCGTGACGCCTTCAATGCTTGGAAATCGCGCTGGCAGCGCTGCATCCACGCAGAAGGAGCCTATTTTGAACGATTTTGAAGAATTGTAACGATTGGCTCAATAAATTTTTTTAAATCGACTCAGTCCTATAACTTTCCGGACAAACCCTGTATAATGGTTACCTACATAATAGTGTGCTACTCAACTAGGTAAAGGTAGTAAATACCTCTAGAAGAACAAATTGAACATAAACTAAAAGCAATAAACGAAATAGGAGTCTTTACTGCACTTCGGATGTGTGTTAAAACAATCAAATATATTGTGATGCAGGTACTGCAAATATACTATACTACTTCACAGAAAACACTATCAGCTTTGGCTTCGCAACGATGTCATTAGTTATGAGAAAAACGCTAACCACGAACATGAGTAACGCAGAAAAAAGTTAAACGGATCTATTGAGCCAAACAGGCATAGTCCCCACCCATTTGTTAACGCTGCTATCTAATAAACTCTTCCCTGCCCTGAAAGCATGGACCATTTGGCAACATCGGTCGTACTCTGCTGGCCAGCTCGATCAGTGTGGCGGTGAGATTAAGCGGCAGCAGCAGACGCAGGCACGGTTGTGTTAGCACCGGTGTAAGTTCGTAGAGTACGGCAAGTGTGACACGTTCGTTTGATTCTTCATCTTGATGTGAACAGGGTTTTATTTCTCACGGGAAAGGGGTAGCTTCCAGTAAAATCGGCTACAAAACAGCTACAAGACAGGTACATTGATGGAGGAGTGCGAATGGTGATGTTTCTGAATGCCTTCCCATGCTGAAGAGGTTGAAATCCCATAAAAACTGGAGGGGGTAGCACCCAAACCAAAACGACTTAACGAAATGTATGTACAAGAAAGGGTCCTACTCCATGAAATGGTGATGAGGGCCGAATATCCCAAAATCTAGAAACAACGAACTTTATAAAAGAAAGTTAAATGAATGGCCTTTTGATAGGAAACCAAATATTCTTATATAAGTTAGTACCGAAAAAAACCACAGCGTGGCGCTGATTTCCTATGGGTGGACCCTAAAAAACGAACTTTACGAGGACCAACGATATTTTATGAGCGAATTTTTGAGATAGACATCAATAAAATATCACAACATTAGTGTCCAAAAGATTTCAACGCAATACTGAGTCGCTAAGAAGGAAATAAATGTGTGAAATCATACTTTCAGGATTCGGTAGTTTCGAGCTCAATAATAAATTTTGAAATTCGCCAAAAGAAAATTATCAAAAAGGGTTTTTACTTAGGAGTCGGTACTCTATCATTAATAAAGAGAGATTCAAATTACTGGTAAGTGATCAAAATAGTAAAAAAAGATTACGTGATTTTGGCACGTTGCAAGGTTTTAAGAGCAAATGTATGTTCTAATACGTGCTTAGAATTAGCGGACTTGGAAGCGTACGAATATATCACAGCCAAAAAATTGAGATACACTCTTCCTTCTTGCCTACAACCCCTAATTTTTAACCTCTACCAAGAATGTTCCTTAAATGATCAGGAACGTCACAAATCAAAGATTGTTCGATTTCTTCCGTTTTAAGCCTGTCGCTCCACCGCCACTTTACCAATTTCTAAGAACTACGAAGCTATTTCGTCCTTAGTATAGCAGTAAGATTGTGTGAAAGTTTCATCAAAATCCATGTGGTATATAGAGGGGAAACTGTTTTTGCTTGTTTCTAATAAAATTTATTCGTGTCGCAGATAACAGAACATTCTCTCGATACCACAATGCTAATGAAGGTGTTCCCCAGCGATCGCTATAGTCTCCAAGGTTGTGACTACATTGCGAAAATTTTGAGCATGAATGTTCACTATATAACGAATGTCATTTTTTGAACATTCACGAATGCGAATGCGAATGCAAATATCTCCTACCGACATTCGCGAATGCGAATGTAAATATTCAGTTTTTTTTCTGGCGCCAATTGTCTATGGCAGGCCCAAATAAATAAACGAGTATCTTGAAAATGAATTTTGTCACGTGCCAAAATCACGTAACCATTTTTTCTATTTATCACTTATCAGTAATTTGAATTTCTATTCATTGATAATGAGTGCCCATTCCTAGGCTAAACCCTTTTCAACGATTTTCTTTTTGCAAATTTAATAGTTTATTGATTGTGTAATTTCACTCGTATTATATCTTTATTTCTCAGCGATTCAGTATGGTGTTGACGATCAGAAAAAAAACTCTGTAGTTTTTCTAGGTTAGCTGGTTTCCTATAAAAGATATCTTCTTCAAGGCCACTCAAGATTCCTTCCTCTAGAACGTTACGTATTCTGTGTGATTCGCTTCTCAGTTTCCGTTGAGGTCGTGGTGCAGGGGTCATTTTGTCGTTTTCCGGACTCTGGGATATTAGGGCCCAAGCGCCCATTCATGGACTCGCACCCGTTTCTTTTTGTTGTGTAACTTAAGTTTAGTTATTTTGGCTTGGGTGCTACGTCTTCCATTTTTTTATGGGATTTTGACCCTCAGCGGTAAGTTCTTTTTTATATTCTTCGGACCGCGTGCCTTAATGCGTGTCCTGACGACATTCGTTGAATATCTGCTTTCTTCTTGTCAATAGAAACAGAACAAAATCATCATCTTTTCTCCTCCAGTCAGTTGCGTCGTTGCTCGTTGCAGTTTTGAAAAAAACCATGTTGTGAACAGGTAAAATATAATTCTAATTAAGAATTTCATAGATCTTTATACATTTATTATTGCTTATTGAAATTCATAGACACTTGATTTTATTGGACATTCAACGTATTCAAATATGGGGGCAATGCCTACATGGCACCTTCTATTACATTGATCATGATTTTGATTTTTGAGCTGCCACAACTTTTTAGAACAAGGGTATATTAGTTTAGTACATTTTTATATTCTTTTTTTTGCATTTGCTTTACTTTTCTTATATGAAAAAAATGTACATGGTTTTGCTTCAAGGGCGATTGTTTTCAATGAGTAGTTTTATCTGAGACAGAGAGTAGAGTAGATTTTTAAACAGTCTTTCTCTCTCTAGGGTTTTTATTTGTGTTGGCACCATAATTTTTGGGACCGAGGAAAGCATCTGCGGCCCAGTGACGTGCCCACTACTGGCCACTTTTTTACCAGATTCGAGGACATATCAGCCGCGCCTGACAAAGAAGACCTACAGGTTTAGTATTTAGCCGCAAAATATCTGTAAATACTTCTGGCGTGTACCATGGTAGACGTTTCGCGAGGTTATCTCGAAAAATAATTTTGTCAGGTCGTATTTAAGATTTGTAACATACGAGTATTTTCTCTTTTTCATTAATCGCACTCCAGTGGTGGAGCACATGTGCGTTTTTTTTTTTAATCAATATATTGTGATCCATTTGATATCTTGTTTATTTGGCTCTCTCTGTGTGTACTGTTACTTACACTTCGTCATCTCTGTTAGATTCTCCTTTTGTGTGGTGGTCAAGCAAAACAAGTTCCGACTTACATCTCGGAGAGTTGTGGCTTAATCCGTCCTAAGTCACTGGCGCTCTTAACCCACCCCTACTCTCCGCTTTATTGAGCTAGGGCCTAAATTTGTACGCCACTAGACAACTGTTTTGCTTGGACCAACCGTTAGATAGTATTTATCATTGTGTTTTATTAAATATCCAAAAAAGGCGTGGCAATTTACTAATGGATGCGAGCGACATCGAAATAGAAGATATACCGCTTAATACTTTTCAAAACCCGGTTCATCTTTTAATTTGTAAAACCTACACAGAATGCTCAACAGAAAAACGCATGTTTAGTGGCGCTGGACTTATTTACACACCACATCGAAACAGATTTGAAGGAGACAATTCGTTGAAGCTTTTATTTTTAAAGTTTAATATGCCTCTACTGAAGCTTAATTATTAACTTAATTAATAATTTCTAAGAGAGGTATTTCTGTTTGAGAGTCTATCTTTTTTAGACTATATTTTTAGTTTATTGTAGAAGAATATAGCTTTGGTTTGATTAGGCACTATATTTTTCAGTTTTATTGACACTTTTTTATTACCTTGGACTGTATGTATGTATTTAACGGAATCTTTGACCCGTTGACCCGGCAACACGTCTATGGGAAAAGTGGTTTCGGTTAATTTCGCTGAATTTTTGATATGTTATGCGCCTTCGCATCCTGAACAAATGTTTCAATGGGCACACCCCCTCAACCTCAACGGCTTCCAAGATACCTGTATATGCAGTCCAAGTAGGCATAGTGGAGTATTTGCTTTAAGTGAAAGTGTGCTTACGGTAATTTTGCTGAATTTTTCATAGGTTATATGTCTCGGCAAATATCTTGGTGAGCAGAGACCCCAAAACTCAACGGGTCCCAAGATATAGTGCGTCCAAGATGTATTGGTTATTCTCGAATATATGCGTTAAGTGAAAGAGTGGTTGCCTTGATGGTCACAGGCCCCAAAACTCAGTGTCCCAAGGTATAGGCCGACCAAGTCGGTATAATGGGATGTCGGATTTACTCAGCTATCTGCTCTATCGAGAAGAGTGGTTTCGGTTGATATGATATGAATAATTTTTTAAATCTCATGTATCGCGTGCTCCTGAACACATGCCTCAAAGATCACATATAATTGGAACCACATCCCTTTTCCGTTGGGGTTGAAAGAATTAAACTCAATGAGGGTAGACCGACAAATCTGTTAACCTGCTACGACTCAACAAGAGCGATGACAGTGACGGCTCCTTGTTTATTTTTCTATATAAGGGAGACTGCTATATTCAAAATCATGAAAGATGACTATTACGTCATAGCATGAATTATACCGGAGTAATCAATGGATGTACGTCGACGATAAAATCACGATGTCAGGAACATAATGACAACTTTATATTATGATTTTGAAAAGTTAGGTTATTTCAATGATTATTTTGATTTTCATTTTATTTCATGGTTTTGAGCGATACCTTAATAATAATTTTAGTGGGGAGTTTTTGTTTTGAAAAAAACAGTTATGAGTAGAATACCTTAAGACAGGAACACCAAAGACCAACGTATTATTCGAAAACAACCTAACCTGATTTAACATAATCTAACTATTCATCTTTCAAATATGATCGATCATGCAACATGAAAACATCGCCTATCTTTGTCGGGTACATGCAGCATTACGTGTAGATTTTCAATTTTGAGCTGTGCAGTTTGCATTTTATACTATAGCAACGAGCATGGCGCAACGCATGCCATGTTACGTGGGTAATGGAGTTTTCGCTATTCGAACGATGCGACTTGCGAGAAACTTCAGCAATCCAAAAGTGGAGATTGCTATGAGGTACCGTGAGGAGCTGAACTACTCTGCTTTTGTGATAAACGATATATCACGTGTTTGTTTTAACTGTGACTTACTACTTATACGGGACGAAGCGGCCTTACAAAATCCCGAAAGTCTTAGGTTGAATGTCGTTAGACAAAAATCGTCTGAAACATGTATGATATGTAATCACCTGAGTATACATTTGCACCGGCGTAGTATTGAGGCTCGAGATGAAATATATTTGGAGAGTAACATTTACGTCCCTCAGGCCTATGCCTATCAATGCATTTATTCAGGACGTCGAGACACATAACATATGAAAAATTCAAAGAAATTAACCGAAACCGCTCTTTTACTTATAGCAACTTAAATCTTATTATAATTTTATTTTGAGGCCATTAATTATGATTGATTGTTCGACCATCTACTACTGTAATATCCTTGCAATTGAAAATTGTTGTCTACTTTTTAATCTGGTCAGCTATAAAAGCGTGTTTGGTTAGTTTTTTTTAAACTATTATTTATTCAAGATGATGATTATCTAAACATTAAGTTAAAGTCTGATGAAAGTTTTATCGAAGAATTGGTTTTTGTTTGTTTCAACTGCATTTAATTTTTGTGGCACAACTTCTAGCGAGAATTTAATGTTTAAGCTTTATTAAAGTAAAAGAAATTATTTTATTTTTTTTGTTTAAATTATTTATTTATGACTCTTATGTTAAGTATATACGATGACTCTGACACTCGACAGAAATGTCAACAGTAGTGTCGCTTGCGTCTACACGGTAAGAAATTTTTTGTGTCGACATTTGTATATGTATATACATCTAGTATACCGGTTCAAGTGTATTTGCCGTCTACACTCTACACGATTCAGATACATTTCATCTCCATGAATAGACGTGCTGCTGCCGCGATCGTCGCGATATGTGTTTCCATTAAAATGCGTCGGCGTAAAAAGAGATCTATCTGGGTTAAAGATTGGATTAAAAGAAGAGCGCAGCTAGGGGCATATAACCAATTGTTGACTGAATTGAAAAACGAAGATCCAGAATGTTTTAAAAACTTTCTTCGGATGACACACGACGATTTCCAATATTTATGTAACAAGATTTCACCTGCGATTAAGAAGCAAGATACGAATATGAGACTAGCTATTAGTGTAGAAGAACGTTTGGCGATAACATTAAGATTTTTGCCATCAGGTAAATCATATTTTTACACCTTTTACTACATTTTCAATTATAACATTTACTTTATTCTTTCAGGAGATTCGTATCGATCGCTCCCATACCAATTTCGGGTACCACAACAAACTATCTCCAAAATAATACCAGAATGCTGCGATGCTATCTATAGATGTTTAAAACCAGATTACATGGAGGTAAGTAAATAAAAAAGACATTTGTGTTTTATTAATATTTTTCTTTAGCTATTAATATAAAAGGTGAAGCTTGGTCAATTGACAAACTTAGTACAGATGTTCGTACGTTGTGTCTTCCGAACTTTCCCAAGTCACATTTGGCAGTGGAGTAAGAGGACCAAGAGACTGTGACGTAGAAGGACGTGAATATTGATCGGCTTCATCCAATTCTTCCATGTCCAGAATGATACGTTGAATTTTACGTTTTAATTCTCTTTTTCGGGATTCCGACCTCAAAATTCCGTATCGCAGCAGCCACGAAATCACCAAAAATGGCAGCATCATCAGATTCAGGCTAAAGCTTCATCTTCCTTCTTTCGTTTTTTAGAGGTTCGTTGAGATTGAGAGAGGGTGTTGGAGTTTTGCGAAACTGTTGATTCCAAATTTTCGTTGTTGGCAGGTTCGCTGTTGGTAGGAGAGTTCTGAAAATAATAATAATAATAATAATAATAATAATAATAATAATAATAATAATAATAATAATAAATGCTTATTTCAGTCATAGAATAATTTATTTTTAATTTTTATTACAGGTACCTTCATCTGAAGAATGCTGGGAAAAAAATTCAGAAGATTTCAAAAACAAATGGAATTTTCCAAATGCTCTTGGAGCACTAGATGGAAAGCACGTGGTCATAAAAGTACCCCAACATAGTGGGAACGTGTACTATAATTATAAAGGTACATTCAGCATTGCGTTAATGGCATTAGTTGATGCCAATTACAAATTTATTTACACAGACATAGGATGCGAAGGGAGAATCTCCGACCAAATATGTACCCTATGTCATTATAGCTGATGATGCTTTTCCATTGAAGGCTTATCTTATGAAACCTTTTCGTAATCAACCTGGTCCTAATCGTGTTTATAACTACAGACTGTCGAGAGCTCGACGAGTGGTAGAAAATGCGTTTGGTTTACTTGCAAACAGATTTAGAATATTAAGGAAACCTATAGAATTATGTCCTGAAAAAGTTATAAAACTTGTATCTGCAATCTGCGTGTTGCATAACTTTCTCTTGGAACGGAATTCAAGGCATGTGTATGCACCACAAGGCACCTTCGACGAGGAAATTGATGGTGTAGTAACTCCTGGCAGTTGGAGACAAGATCCCCCTCCGGAAAATGTATTGTTTTCAAATAGACCAGTGGGATCCAACATGTCTAATGAAAGTAAAGAAATCCGTGAAGAATATACAGAATATTTTGTACCTCCTGAAGGCGAAGTTAGCTGGCAGTACAGATACATAAGTGGAAATTAATAATAAAGACAACTTACCAAATTTTGTTGTGTGTCATTTGCTGGTACGCTGTTTGGCATTAAAAATTGTAAGCTTGTGAAGTACTCCCAAGTGCTGACATAATTTTCATCTGTGCCATGACCACTCTTCTTTTTTTTTGTTTTCTCAGTTCGTTATTAAACTGCGTTCGTAAATTGTGCAGTTCCCTATTTATTTCCGATGCAGAAGTATACTAAGTGACATATAAATCCGAACACCCAGTTTAAATGGTTTTATTTTAATCAAATTTTGTATAAGTACTTAATGAAGCATAATAAGTAAATGATAAAAATTTCAAAATGATTGCACTGCTTTAAAGCCCTTTGACCTTTAATAATGTGTGGATGCACCCTGATGTGCTACGCATTCTCCAACGCGCCTAGGCATGCTTCTGATCAGGTGGTCAATGTCCTCCTGTGGTATCTCATTCCAGGCAACCACCAACTCCTCTCGAAGTGCTTCTAGAGTCTGAGGAGGACGTTGCAAATTGAGCAATCTCCTACCCATCATATCCCACACGTGCTCAATTGGGGATAAGTCGGGAGATCTTGGTGGCCATGGTAACAATGTGACATCATTATGTTGAAACAAATCTATTGTGACTCTTGCAACATGTGGTCGGGCATTATCTTGTTGGAAAGTTGGATCTGCCAGGGTGTCAAGATAGGGTAAAAGATGGGGTTCTAGAACTTCGTGGATATAACGCTGCGCGTTCATGTTACCTCTGATGAAGATTAAAGGTGACCTGGAACCATAAGCTATAGCACCCCAAACCATAACTCCAACAGTCTGATGAACATGTCTTTTAACAAAAAACTGTGGATTCCTCCTTTCACCACGTCGCCTTTTAACCCTGGCACGACCATCGTGCATGCTTAAACAAAATCGAGATTCGTCACTAAAGACAATACTGTTCCATTCCTGATCCCAGAGTGACCGTTGTCTGCACCACTCAAGGCGATTACGTCGGTGTTCTCGAGTTAAAGGGAGGACCCAGTGTGGCCGGTATGAAAACAAGCTAAAACTTCTCATTCGTCGGTAAACACTTCGCATGCCAATAGGTCTTCCGTGTTCTGCAAACCATTCATTTGCAATGGACCTGGTAGTGGAGAAACGGTCCCTTAAGGCCAATAATCTTAGGCGGCGATCTTCACGGTCTGTTATTCTACGGCGGCGTCCAGTGCCCCTTGCTCTTTGCGTACGGCCTTCTCGAAGCCATGCCTGACAACACCTAACCACAGTGTCTACACTTCTTTGCACTCTAACTGCAATTGCCCGAAAAGAAAGTCCAGCTTCCCGCAGTCCCACTGTACGGCCCCTATCAAACTCACTAAGTTGACGAAATTGTACAGGTCTCCGTACTCTAGGCATCGTAACCGATCGTAAGGGATGTCAAGAACCAAAATCCGCCAACGTTGATTCTTTACTGCGGCTGAAATATTCATTTTTAGAGCGTTAGTGAATTAAAAAAAAGCAGTATAAAAACCGGAATGTCCAACTGATAAGGCTGAAAATTTTTTCACTTGTTATTTACAGTAAGATAAATACATTCACCAACTTCTATTAAAATAAAACCATTTAAACTGGGTGTTCGGATTTATATGTCACTTAGTATATTAAATTGTTCGGCCAAGCTTTCTACCGCAGCTGCTTCCTTTACTCGATTCTTATAATCAGGATTTGACATTTGCCATAGTTCTGGGAGCGCTTCAAAATATAAATCAATGATTTTATTTCCTCAGCTGACCACGCGCGTGACGTCATTAGTGAACCAAAAAATTTCACGTACACGTGAAATACTGACACTCCTGTCGGACAGCGCTATGCTTCCTGTCTCCACGGCAGCGACACAGACACTGAGCGACACCGTCACTACATCTGCAACTAAGTGTCGCGGCGATGTACACACACAGACATTCGATGTATACACTTAGTGTCTGGTGTCTAGTGTCGTCGTGTATACTTAACATTATAAAAAATGATTATATTTTATTGTAGAAGAGTACTGTATTTCTTTGATTATCATTTTTAGTTTTGTTCAAGAAGTTAATAATAATAATAATAATAATAATCGTCTTTATTTAAACTGTACAATTTCATACAGAGAAACAAGAGTTGCATATGGTGGCGAAGTTTAGCAACATGCTACTCTTACACTTAACCACCCATGCAAAAAAAAGTTGTTAAGTAGCAGATATCAAACAAAATATATACATATATATACACATATATACATACACCAAGGTTTACAATATGTACAGAAAGGAAGTAAAGAAACATTTAACAATATGTATATAGCAATCTAATTAAGACTATGGATCAAAGCAGATATGAGATTTGACACCCTTCTTGAAGCAATTTAAGGACATGGTTTTTAATTCAGGACTCAAAGCATTGTATAACACTGCAGCACTGTACGTAATATAAAATATCACAGTAGTTGAAAATCGGCATAACCAAAGATGAGCACAGTTTTTTCCTTAGCTTATAATTGAAAATTGCTTTATTGGCATATAGTGATCTCAGTCTCAAGTAAGTTTTCTCCAAAATATTTTTGACATGACTGGTGAATCTAAGTTTGAAATCGATTACCACGCCAAGAATTTTAACCTCATCAACCGGGTACAGTCTTTGAGATTCAATCTTAATAGCTAATTGACTTTTGATTTCTTCTCTCCTACGATCCGAACAAAAAAATAGCAGGCTGAATTTACCAGGACTTATTGACAGGTCGTGGTTTTTCGAGGAGTCATACATTTATTGAATATCATGGTTTATTGATGTCTGTGCCATTTCCATATCATCAGTATCAAAAAAGTGGACCAGTTGACTATCGTCCGCAAAAGACTGGAGTTCACAAAAACTCAGAGCCTTAGGCAGATCGGCAATATATATCAAAAACAACAACGGACCCAAAACAGACCCCTGAGGTACTCCAGACGAGATTTCTAAAAAACTGGATTTATTGTTATCACTTGATACACACTGCGATCGATTTGATATATAATTTCGAAAAAAGGTCAATGCAATTGGATCTATGCCATAATACTTCAACATTGCTAGTAAAAACTCATAATTTATGTGACATAAAAAACTTGAGTAAAAACTGATAAAAATTTAATAAAATAATTTTCTTTTGTTTGTTTACATTGCATTATTTATGAGACATATGAGAATTTAATTGTTAAGCTTCATTGCGCAAAGTAAAGTAAATAAATAAATAATACAAAATGATTAAGAGTATACTGATAAAGTGATTACGATGTTAAGTTATTTCTCTTGTGTTAAAAAACATAATAAATGGATGGTTTTTGTTTTTATTAACCTAGTATTATCTAATAATTGTATTTTTTCTGATATTCATATTCGCAAAAATTTTGACAATGCGAATGCGAATTCTAATATGCAAAAATATGCGAATATCTTTCTGCCCTCTTAAAAAAATGAACTACCGCTATCTTCTAAACAAGCTGTAGAAACACTTATTTGATTTTGTTTGACGTGATCAGAGTCATAAGGATTGCAATACAACATGATTTCATGAGTAACTAGACTTAGCTATCGAACCGCCCAAACGCATTTGTATCTGTAGTTATAAATTGTCTTTTAAAAAGCGTGTTGTATATCTACGCCAACGAAAAAAAGTAGGACTTACACGATCAGTAAATCCTTACAAAGGCTGGCAAACGTGAAACAGCAAGCTTATCTTATAGATCATTATTGACAAGATAAACGAATTCTCAGCATGCGATTATGTCCAATAGTAAGTAATTGAATTTAGGTCATTTAGAACAATTCAAGCCATTATGTCGCTCCTATCGAATTTGCATTTCAATGGCTCACGTGAAAGTAACAGCAGATGATCTCAAAGATTAAAAGTATATAACAGTATCATAATCACGACAGAAGGTGGGACGTATCGGTATCTTGAGGCTTGATCAGGTGTTAACAACACCTCGATGCATCCTATCGTCAGGTTGAATCTACGAAAATGGTGGTCTTGAGAACATGTTAGCACATTCGAAATTGAATGAAGTGAATATGATGATCATTGTGTTAAATGAATGGCATAGTGTTCCAGATTATATAGGTTCATATTTTTGAAATACGCTTAAGTAAAGTAGGGCTTTGATTCAATGACTCAACGAACTGAATTCCGCAAATGGTGTTCCCTACAATTAAAAAAATAATGGATGCAATTAACAAGATTATATGGACTCCTATGATGTTCCTCAGGGAACTTATCTAAGCTCTTCGTTCTGTTCTCTTTGTAATTATTTGTTCTATGCTAATATTCTGAAAATCTTTTCAAATGATATTCTCAATGCTTCTTATTGCAGCAAAATCTTGGTTGTTTAAATGGGTGAAGCGTTGTCAATTAGCTTAATTTAAATGATTCCAAATGTCACGTGTTGTTATAAATATATAAATGACAATCCAGTCTGTTCTGAATACAAAATTAATGAAGTCTAGAGAGAAAATGCCTTTCACGGCATTAGTATGTGGTTTGTAACAAGTCTCAGTTTCAAGAGGAATTCACAGCATAAAGTCAATGGAGCTGCAAGAATGTACGGATTCATAGTAAGAAACTGAATATTCTCCACCAGTCTTAAAGCTTTGAAAACAATACATCTGTGCTAGATATAAAAATGTGTGTGTCGAATAAGGACCTTAGTTTTTAACTTTGGATCACCCCTTTAGTCTTAGTCTTGTATTTGCACCTTATTTTACCCTTGGTTACACCTCACTGAATGCTTAATAGTATATATGTACTTTACCTATGGTCCTAGTTTTTGGACCTGTCTTATGGCCTTACTTTGGACCCTTGCCGTGTCTTCGTCCACCGATCTACGAGTCTAGGCAACTCCAGCCTCAACCTTCCATCAAGCATGGGAAGATAATACACAGTTTTTTCTTCACTGCATTATACAGGGTGTACTTTAATTGATGGCTAAAAATATAGGATATGGTTGCTTAGCTCATTTTAGGAAGAAAAGCTTAGATGAGCATATGCCCGAAACCTCTGAACTTTTGAGCTACAGGGTAGTATATTCTTTGATAGTTCTACCAGTAGCATGTGTGGAATTATGTATTTTGCAAAAATGTTAGACAAAACTATACTACGTGACATATAAATCCGAACACCCAGTTTAAATGGTTTTATTTTAATAAAAGTTGGTGAATGTATTTATCTTACTGTAAATAACAAGTGAAAAAATTTTCAGCCTTATCAGTTGGACATTCCGGTTTTTATACTGCTTTTTTTTAATTTACTAACGCTCTAAAAATGAATATTTCAGCCGCAGTAAAGAATCAACGTTGGCGCATTTTGGTTCTTGACATCCTTTACGATCGGTTACGATGCCTAGAGTACGGAGACCTGTACGATTTCGTCAACTTAATGAGTTTGATAGGGGCCGTATAGTGGGACTTCGGGAAGCTGGACTTTCTTTTCGGGCAATTGCAGTTAGAGTGCAAAGAAGTGTAGACACTGTGGTTAGGTGTTGTCAGGCATGGCTTCGAGAAGGCCGTACGCAAAGAGCAAGGGGCACTGGACGCCGCCGTAGAACAACAGACCGTGAAGATCGCCGCCTAAGATTATTGGCCTTAAGGGACCGTTTCTCTACTACCAGGTCCATTGCAAATGAATGGTTTGCAGAACACGGAAGACCTATTGACATGCGAAGTGTTTACCGACGAATGAGCAGTTTTGGCTTGTTTTCATACCGGCCACACTGGGTCCTCCCTTTAACTCGAGAACACCGACGTAATCGCCTTGAGTGGTGCAGACAAAGGTCACTCTGGGATCAGGAACGGAACAGTATTGTCTTTAGTGACGAGTCTCGATTTTGTTTAGGCATGCACGATGGTCGTGCCAGTGTTATAATTCGACGTGGTGAAAGGAGGAATCCACAGTTTTTTGATGAAAGACATGTTCATCACACTGTTGGAGTTATGGTTTGGGGTGCAATAGCTTATGGTTCCAGGTCACCTTTAATCTTCATCAGAGGTAACATGAATGCGCAGCGTTATATCCACGAAGTTCTAGATCCCCATCTTTTACCCTATCTTGACACCCTGGCAGATCCAACTTTCCAACAAGATAATGCCCGACCACATGTTGCAAGAGTCACAATAGACTTCTTTCAACATAATGATGTCTCATTGTTATCATGGCCACCAAGATTTCCCGACTTATCCCCAATTGAGCACGTGTGGGATATGATGGGTAGGAGATTGCTCAATTTGCAACGTCCTCCTCAGACTCTAGAAGCACTTCGAGAGGAGTTGGTGGTTGCCTGGAATGAGATACCACAGGAGGACATTGACCACCTGATCAGAAGCATGCCTAGGCGCGTTGGAGAATGCGTAGCACATCAGGGTGCATCCACACATTATTAAAAGGTCAAAGGGCTTTAAAGCAGTGCAATCATTTTGAAATTTTTATCATTTACTTGTTATGCTTCATTAAGTACTTATACAAAATTTTATTAAAATAAAACCATTTAAACTGGGTGTTCGGATTTATATGTCACTTAGTATATACTGATTTTTAAACCCCGAAGGATACGCACTAATACAAGGCAGTATGTCGCAAAAATTTGCAATGTCCATTCTCAGTTTTATAGGAATTTTGACGACGGGAGTTTTACAAAGACTGTAAAAACGCATTCTAACTGAAGCTTTTTATAGTTAGATGAGTTTTTAGGAAGTGGCATACAATTCATTTTTAATTCATTTCGTTGTTCAGTGTGTTGTGCAGTTATTGATTTTTGTCTGTTCATTACTTACTTTTTTATCTATAGTTTTATCTTAATTTATTAATCTGAACTCTGTTTGCGTTGTAACTTAATCTTTTATATTCTTATTTTAAAATGTCTTACCCACGTTTGTATGATTTGTAGTATGTTTTTATACATATTGTCACATATATTTTATACTTTATCTAACTTTATCTAACTACTGACTTGTGCGAGCACATTTTGTGTGATAACACGAATATATTACCTCTTACTAATAATAAAAAATATATTCGGATATGATAGGTGGCCGAGCCTTGCAAGGAAGTCATTTCTTAGTGCTTATAAAAAATGATACCTAGTTTTCCACTGGTAGATCACAAGAACCAAATCCGCGTTGATTGCTTTCATGATTGCATTCTACAGTATCCGGTATCTTGAAGATTATAAGTAATCTCACAGGTATTTTAATTGATAAGGTTTTTTGCCAGGATATGTTGCGGCCTACATATTAAGATTATACGACGGACAGATTGGAAAGTGATGTGTCAATCAAGGGAAGTAACATAATTCAGTTTTCGTTTTTACTGTAACCATCATTAATCTTTTAAGAATGGATGGATAGGATTTAATACCTAAATATGCGTCAAGGCAAGTAGTCTCTACTATTTTAGTGATACAAATGCAAAAAGCAAATGATACGCCATAAAAAAACTTATTATCCACTACAGTTGTAAAGGGGTCCGACGAGATTAGTAGAACTGGAAAAAGCGCCCTCAGGCTGATTGACTCACAATCTCGATACCCTATGGACAAAAGAGCGATCGTACTGGCCAGTTCAGAATGTACCACGATCAACACGATTAAGATGTGAGACGGAACTCCGGCGGATGTGCGTAGCAGGTTCATTGCATGGTGGCATCATGGAGGAGAGCTTGGAGGAGCAAATCCCGTTGGCACAGCGCAGCGGTAGAAGAGAGCCAGATCGCCGACGGCTCGTTGGTGCACAACGGTCTCGACACTGTGCGTCAGAGGAGAGTCATCGATAAGTCCGACAGCTCGCCTTTGAACACCATCGAGCACGGATAATGTAGTCGGGGTGACAGCACCCCAAACATGTGAGAAGTACTCGAGGCTAAGTCTTATCTAGGCCTTGTACAAAGTAAGGTTATGTAGAGAAACGTACTTCCTAGCACTAAGCAAATAGTCCAGCTTTTCCCCAGCTATTGCCGCTATTGACAATGTGTTCGTGCAGGATCAAGTCGTCGGTGATATACTCGTACATCCATCGGAAGACCTAGTAGAGAAGAAGTGAAATAAAAACATGTCAACATAGAGGACGAGTAGAATAGAAAAAGGTATCTTGGCCATGAAATTGAAAGGCTTTTAAATTTTTTTTAACTGGGCCCGAATAACACCAATACCAACAAAACATGGCTTGAGAATGCCTACAAGCTCTATTCAATTGTACACCCTCAAGCTACAGTAGTTCGCTACAGCCAAGATGATTGTGATTAGCATAATAACTACAGTAAGACGTTTTTGCATACAATTATTGATTATTGAAATCGGTTAATATTGGAAAGTTAGAACTGCAAGTTAATCTTTTAAAATAGCGAGTATTAGCTATTAGCAATGCCAGTTATTTTGTATACACTCAGTGACAAAGAATACCTACCTGGTAAGATGCTTCTATTTTAATGAAATTGGACCCAAGGTATACTAAGTTGTGATTAAGTTTTGCAGTACATACATTTACGGTATCGCTAGATTTCGTTAATAATGTATTGGACCACCAAATTTCTAGTATCCAACGTCACACAAGTTTTAAGTGAAAGAATATCAGAGGGCTAACTTCACCTATTTACAATGTATTATTATAAATGAATATATGAATTATGACCTTTATCTTAGCTATACTCAGTTCCGAAGAGCTGCTAACGTTGGTGGAGAATCAGGTAAATAGGTCACATGGATGGTCAGATTCTACCAGAGTCGTTCATTTGAACTGGTCGGAGTCCAGATCACCGAGGACTTGTTCTAGCACAAACACATCTCGTCAAAAGTGGCAGCTTCTGGGAAAAAGCTATTTGTTTAGGGCTAAGATGTTCTTTTCTCATTATTTCAAGAATTATACCTGAATACAGACAAAATTATCTAGATGCAAAAAGACAACATCAGAAGCTTGTCAGAAAAACAAAAAAGGCGTATTATCAACAAAAAATATCCAATTCGCACAACGTGATGAAGGCTGCCTGGAATGTGGTTTCTGAAATAAATGGAAGAAATAGAGTATCAAAGAAAATTGTACTGTATGATAATGGATTAACCATTAGAAATCCACAAGAAATTTCTAATTATTTTAACGACTATTTTAAACAGGCTCCTTTGGATATTATTCAAAAAAAAGGACACAAATCCAGTTCCAAGTGATCATACCTGCGACCAAAAATCTTTTATGTTTTTATACCCGTTCTTGGAGGAAGAATTCTATAAACGAATTAATGATAAGTTAAAAAACAAGTGTTCTTCGGGCTCCGATGAAGTTCCAAATTTCTTAGTCAAGAAAATTTTATTGTACATAACCAAACCTTGTCGTTCATTTATCAACATGTTAGTCAACTGTATTGAGGTAGGAGAATGCCCTCTTGGAATATTTTGTGACCTCAGTAGGGCGTTCGACTATGTCAGTCATGACATACTATTAGCCAAACTAACAGACTATGGAATTGGTGGTTCAACCTATCTGTGGATAAAATCATTTTTACAGAATAGGTCACAATACGTGGCAATAACACACAACAACGCTGGTCAACTGAAGCAGGTCAAATCGGGTATGGTTAACATAAAAATATAGGCGTACCACAAGGATCTATATTGGGACCAGTGCTGATTTCCCTTCATATAAATAACCTGGAGTAATGTTTCCCTGAAGCACATTTCACGTTGTATGCAGACGATGCCTCCATCATTATATCAAACAAAGACGAGGCTGATTTAATAAATAAATGTAACGCCTTAGTATACAACATCAATAGCTGGTTTGAAAAAAAAACAGTTACTTCTTAATAGCGAGAAGACCACAGATATAAGGTTCCATAACGTTCAGAAGTCGATACCAGCGATTCAGCTTATTCTAAACGGTTCAGCACTGCA
Organism: Acanthoscelides obtectus; assembly: GCA_963669975.1. Taxonomy (NCBI): domain Eukaryota; kingdom Metazoa; phylum Arthropoda; class Insecta; order Coleoptera; family Chrysomelidae; genus Acanthoscelides; species Acanthoscelides obtectus. Next base: position 36,491,319 of record CAVLJG010000001.1, read on the forward strand.
GAGTGATAAAAGCACTAAGTTTTTAGGGCTCCACTTAGACCAATGTCTCAACTTTAAAGGACATTGCGATTATCTGTCATCAAAACTGAATTCACAAGCTTATTTATTCAAGAACCTGAGATCTGTTTTCACAGAGGATCAGCTATTGATGTTGTATCATGGTCAGGTTGAGTCTCGCATGCTGTATGCTTTGTGCTTCTGGGGTTCATCGGTGAACGCTTCTAAGGTGTGCTTAAGACATAAAACGGCTGGTGAGGTGTATAGTGGGAGTAAGCAGCATGTATAGTTGCAGAGAATTATTCAAGAAATTGAAAATAATGATACTGCCTTCGCATTTTCTCTACAATATGGCTATCTATACTTTTTTAAACAAAGATGATTTCACCTTGAATAGTCATATACATCAAATGGATACTCGCAGACAACACGACATCCATATACCTTCTGCGCGTTATGAGTTAGGCAGCAGATCACCATGTATTTTAGGACCTAAAATTTTTAACAACCTGCCTGACTCCATAAAAGGGATCACATCAATAGGCCAATTCAAATCTGAGCTGAAAAGCTACTTTATCAGTAACTTTTTTTATGCAACTAGCGACTTTCAGTTTTTAAATATCGTTATTTTTAAAAATTTTAACTTGTTTGTTGCTGGATGTTATTTTTTTTTGTTTTTTATTTATTTAATTTGTACATATTTACTTATTGTATTTTTTTGACGAAACCTATACATGCATGCCTGAAGGAAAATAAATTTATTATTATTATGTGCACGACTCAGATAATACCTAGCCTCGAGTACTGTTCACATGTTTGGGGGTGCTGCCGCCCCAACTACATTATCCGGATGACTGTCCGACTGATCGATGAATCTTCCCTGACGGACAGTCTCGGCTCTCATTTGCACCAACATGCAGTCGACGATCTAGCTCTCTTCTTCCGCTACGACATCGAACTTTACTACTATAATATACTGCATTTCCTTGTTCTTCATACTAATGCAAAACGAATAGCCCATACTTAACACTACTTCCACGTGGGCTGGGCTAGTTTATTCATAAATAGATACTTGTACACGCTAAACTGGAAATGCTTGCTTTCAGCCTTTGTCACCATGTCCAACCGCAGAGAGCGCGGCATCAATCTGTACATACATAGTACAGAAGACGTCGAGTAGAAGCCAGAAGACGGGAGTCCTTCTGTCATTTTCAACGAATGGGTTGAGGGTGAAATGAGCTTTGGCTCTGAATGTTCTTTGTTAGATTTCTCACCTTTTTGTTCACAACATCCTGTATGAAGTAAATAATGCGTTCCACGCGAAAATTACAAAATTATCGCTACCAGGCACCTGGTGTTCCCATTTCCAGTAAATGCCTGGTTTCGTTCAAAGTCGAAGAAATTGTTTAAAGAAAAAGAATTAGCTTAAAGTAATAGTATATCATTAGTGTGTGAGGAAGTAGGGCAAGTTTGAATACCCTCGAGTCAGGTACTAACAAGTAGGTAGAAGTATCTGCGTATGTATGTACGTATGTATGTACTTTGGGTGAATTGTGTTTGCGCTCAAGTGGGTCAATAGAGCTTGTTTGTTCTGCATTATTTTGATGTTTCTATGCAGTCGAGGCATCACGAAGCGCTAAGCGTGTACAGAGTACAGGTTTTTTATACCAGGCGAAATCCTCGACTGTTGGATGCCCGTTACATGAATCAATAGGTTGCTGTGCGGTGACCTGGTACAAATTTGTTTGATTGTTTTTTTTTTCAAACAAATTAGAAAACACTCGTTTTTTGCTCCAGACAGAACTTAGATTTTTATGTCATTTTGAACATGCGCCTAGTAACTTTTCTCTAAGTTTGCACGTTATCAAGTTATGAGCGTATTAACGGGGCTCCTACAATCACGAGCACCATCTGCTGATATAACGGGGGGGTGAAAAGGAAACGAGGGTAGGCTGGCCCTTGACGGTCGTCGGCGCTACTTTAACCCTTTGTGTCCGGAATTAAATAATTTTACGATTTTCACTTCATAAACCTAGTTCCGAACCTAAAGTATGTAAAAAAACGTCAAACATTTTGTGAAAAAATGTGTTACACATATTTTTTTGAAAAAGTGGTGGTCACCCGAACGAACCAGTAGGACCACCAAACAAAAACTTTTACCAAAGAAACAAAGCATTATCTTTCCACAACATGAGGTTAATCGACATAATGATATGCAAGAAAACAATTTCTCTTGTCATTCAGGCATAAACCTGCATCGCAAATCGTGCAACTCCACATATTCCTATGAGCTTCTTTTTTTGTGCTGCAGATGGCGCATCGTCTGGAAGTTCCATATATAGGCATATGAGCAGGTTTTTCTGTCCTTTTTCATTGGGAACGTATTTTATATAATGATTGATGGGTTCCATTTTCGACCTTTTTCCTTGGTAATGCATCCCGACGCAAGTCCTGAAGAGACATTTATCCTGAACTGTTTCAAATCGAGAGTCGAACCGCATCAGCGTTTTTGAAACAAAAGGTACGCGTTGACTACCGTAGTATCGACAAAGTGACAAACTATCCTATGGTACCACTTCTTGCTTTTTCTATCTATCGCGTAGCATTCTTTTAGCATGTCCGCCTTATCGACGGCACCCATATGTTTATTGTAATCCACAACCAAAGACGGACAAGTTACTTCTGACACTGTTCCATCTTTATTCTTTCTATTGATTGTTATGGTAATTTGACAAGAAATAAACAGGTTTTTTGTCTTTCCATTTTAGACATACCAACATATCATTTGTCATTCTCCAGTCATATTGGCCTCGCGCTAGTTTTTTATCATCGATAAAGTCATCTGGCAAATATTTTTTCCCTTTTCTCAAAGTGCCACAATCACATAATTCCATTTTGCTTCAAGTAGGTGAGCAGTGGAACACTTGGAAAATAGTGGTCAAAAAAATTCTATAATTTTGTTGTTGCAAATCTCTTGTCAAGTCTTTGACTACTCTTCCTCCTAAATCTTTTTGTGGCAAGTCACCAATCTTACCAGAATATATTTAAAATTCGCACATATACCCTGAATCATCAGCCCGCACCCAAACTTTGTATCCACTCCACTTATTTTTTTCTGTAAAAAGAAATAAATGACCGTTTACAGTCCTAGTGGTTACCTCAAGAAACCACTACATATTACATGGAACAAAACCCTGTCAGCTGGTAAATTGATCAATTGAGTCGGAAGGTATGAAATATTACAGTTATAAAACTAAATACTGACGTGTCATTTCAATTTTCACTCAGTGTGTTCACGTTTACAAACAGCCGAAAAAAGACACACGCGGAACCTTCGCAATGGATAAAGAAACTTCACGGAATACACACTTCCTCGCACGGGGCAGAGCCGTCAATTTTTTCCCCGATAGATGTCACTAACGGTAATACTTTTAAACCGCGGTAAGGCTATCCGACCAGTAGGACTGAAATTACGTGTTTTAATATAGGTGGTTACGTGGATCGACCAGTAGAACGGAAAGGGTTAAAAGAGGAAAGGATGACTACGGTGGCATACCAAGGTAAATTCTTATAATAACAGAGTCGAATTTCGATTAGCGATCTAGAAGTAAATCGTTTCTTATTTTGGTACTCAGCAAGTGATCATTTAGTATTTTTCTTCCCTTGTTACTGTTCGTCGATATTGTGTTGTTGAATTGTTCTTGGTGTGATTGTTCTTGAGTGCGTTTTTTATCAAGGCTGATAATGGACAATAAAGGGTCATATGCGAACATTTTAATTACGAATGCAGTGAGTTTAATTCATGATGAGGTCAACAATAGTATGGAGCAAAATACATTGGGGTAAGCGAATAAATTATTGCAAGCAGAGGTCATACCATGGAAGATGTGCAGCAGCTGTAGTGAGCCACAATACCCAGCGGCCAGTATATGTGGTCTAAATACTCTTGCGTTTTGAGCTTATTTCAACCTCGCTTATCGCTAAGATGGAACAAAGACGCAAACGCAAGAATCTTGAAAAGAAACTCAGACCAAAAAAGCTGATATAAAAATAACTAACAATTCGGATAGAAATTCCAAAGAAAATGAATAGTTTTATGGCGAATTCAATCAAAAACCTGACATTAACTACATTGATTTGGAGGTTGCAAAGCGAAAATTTTTAGGGAAACTTGAAAAAAGTGACGACGAGATTTTGCAGATCGAACAAATCACCAAATCACAGGACTGTATTTTGTCGCGCCTTCATCGGAGGATAAGGTTGACAGCGTCTCGATTTGGTGAAGTTTGTAGAAGAAGGCAGACAACAAGCTGTAAAGTTCTAGTAAACTCCATCATATACGCAACAGAGTTTTCTAGTAACGCAATAAAAAAGGCAATACAAAAATCATTGGACACCGCAGTTCAGTCTTGTGGTTTGTTTATTGATCGCACACATCCATTTCTGGCAGCATCGCCTCCATCTACCTATTACAGTAGACAAAAAATGTACTTAATCCAGGTATAACCTACTTGTTTATTGCTTTGCAAAAACTACCTAACTGTTTCCTCTTATTTTGACGGCATAAAATATTTTTATGACTCTCATTCAATTGTTACCATGTACCACATGACCCTTGTAAATATAATTGTGTTTACTGACATCAATAAACGAATTGTAATTTGAGTTCTTGAATTTATTTTAGGAAAGATATCAAATTATTTGAATACATTTTTTCTTAGTCGGAACGCACCGTCGCGTCGCTTGGACTGGCAGGACGAAACAGTAGACGAATTTCGCCCAAAAACCGATTTGCACTTCACAGCTAAACGTTCCATTTTTTATTATTTCCGAATGAAACTCTTGCAGCGTGCTAAAAACAAAGTCGACAGGGTGCTAACGATCCAATTTTTCGATTTTATCCACTAGGATCTTTTTAAAATATCAAGAAGTTGAGCACAAATTCGATAGTAAGCATTTTAACCCACCATAATTCTTGCACAAAGAGAAAACTTTGTAAAACGATCTGATAGCACCTTAGGCAATTATATCCTGCTTATATCCAGAAAAACATCACAAACTGCAGAACACGAATTGAACGTAACGGCGAAATGGGTACATTTCACGGCTCATGAAATACACATGAAAATGCAGGTATAAAATCTACCAAATTATCGTTTTCAAAAACATATTTCCTTGACATATCGATAATTTTAAAGTTACACGCTAAATTCCCCTATACTTGACTAGAGTGATATCCGCATTCATTCTTCCCTACTGTCGGCAGTTGCAGATAGATCTCTTGGCTCTTGGTGTCAAATCTATAGAGCAGGTACCGATTTTTTCAAATCGTGAGCACATTATTCGTCGGATTTTCGTTTCTTAAATTTTCTGTAATCACTGGGATCAGAAGCTTCTTAATAATAGAACATGTTTCACTGATATCAAAGATGCAACATTCAGAATCACCTTCCCCCAAACCCCACGTTTTAAACAGTACAATTTTTTTCTGTCAATGATAAGGAAAACCTGTAATGTCAAAAACGGAGTTTCAGCAATTGTTACTTTTTCTTTTTTGGCTATAGCACCGTTGCCACTGGACTAAAACTACAAAGCTTTGGCATACTAGTAACCCCGTGTGGAAATTTCATAAAAATCCGAGCGGTTATTTCCAAGTTGATAAGCGGTACAGTTTTTCGTGATGTAGATGTCATTTGACTTAAAAAACATAACATCTCATTTTAGAAATTTTTCGCGATTACAAGACTTCCTCGCCAATGGCGTGCTAAGTAAAATGGCTTTAAAATCGAGGAGTATCAGCGATTGCGATTATGAGTACCTGTTTGCAGAACGACTTGTCTACGCGATATTATATGAAATAGGGCCACCAAATTATCTGAATACGTCCTTTCTTAGTCCGTACATTGCGCCGCAACGCTTGTGTTGGAAGCACGAAACAGTAGTCAAAATTCGTCCAAAATACGATTTGTAGAGGTTTGCACGCTTCGAAATTGACGCTTTATTTTTTGATAGTTTTGGATGAAATTTTCACAGAGTGCTGAAAACAAAACCCCACAGGGTGCTATAGAGCCACTTTTTAATTTTTTTCACTAGGTTCTTTTTAAAAAAATCGCGAAGTTGAACAGAAAAAGTACGCACTTCAACCCATCATAAAACTTGTACAAAAACAAAATTTCAAAAAGTGCTCCTATAGCACCCTGGGAAATTATCTTCTCAACATACCGTATGAATTTCATTCAAAAATATTGAAAAATGGAGTGTCAGTTTTGAAGCAGCTGAACCCTTGTAAATGGCTTGAAACTCACTGTGTCGGAGCGGCCTTAAGTCTGAAAAACCTTAAATATGCTTGAACACTCTCTTAAGAATAATTATTTTTGAGGTTGTGAAGTATCTAAATTATCTACCTTCTCCTGCAATGATTGCTTTGGGTTTGGGTTTTTAAAGCATTGTTATATAATGCTTTCCAGAAAGCTCGCCTAGTGATTTTTTGAACGGATTAAGTTAGAAAGCTAAATAAGCACTATTTCTTAGCCTGGAAGTGGAAGTTAAAAGTTTTAAGATGGCGGCTGAGCACTATACGTTTTATATAGAATAGGGGCCTGCGTGATACTTCATTATGAATCTCCCATAACCCATAATATAAAATGGTAATCTGGCAGGGGGTCAAAGTTGGCCGTTCTAGTAAAATCTTTAAAAACCTTGACAGCCTGCTAGTCCAGCATTTCTTAGCACAATGGTTTTTTACTCTAGATCTATAAAGTATTCATGAAGGGCTCCAAAATATCAATATGTCACGAGCCTTCGAAATATTTAAGATGTTACAAGATGGAGCTCAGATGCCGTTATAATATATAGTATTCAAGGAGTCAATTTCATTATTTCGAATTTCAACCTGCTAAGTTGACTCGTTCAAACGATACTTAGGGAGAACCTTTCTTCTACTTCATCATCTTTCACCCTCGGCCCTCCAGGCCATTCCCTCTGAAATTTTAAGTGACAAGGGGTATCAGGTAATAGCTTGTTTGAAAGGTCTTTTTGAGTCCTTCATTTTGACATTTGTTTTTTTTAAATCAGTCGCTTCGTTTTCGAGAAAATTCTATTTCAACAAGTGTTCATAATTTTGCTTCTTAGGGTTTACCAAATCTACAATTTGTTTATAACTTAAAACGGAAACTACCAACATAAACAGCAATTCGGAAGGTTAGACGTTGCAACAACCTGATTTTTCCGCATTCTTTCCATCAACACATATCTCGGCCAAACTGAATTTCTTGTTATAAGTGTTTAGGTATTTGTTGCTAAGGGAAAGAAATAATTTAACTTGCTATCAGTTACCTTTGTGACAATCTTGGGATAGTGAAGATTAATTTATTGATTCAGATTTTACTTAGAAAATGGTTCACACAGTAGCCGGAAAAGTGGAGATGATTATAATTCATCGTATCCAAAATCAATGTGCTCGGCAAACTGCCGTCACGTTTAACGCCAGACATCCGGGGAAGATAACTTCGCATAGGTATGTTTTGGACCTTGTTACTAAATTTACTCAAACTGTATCTATTGCGAATAAACGTGATCTTCGGAGAGTTTCGCATGAAACCGCTCAAGTTGAAGTTTTGGGTCATTTTGGAATAAATCCTAATACTGAATTACGCAAAATTGTTGTTGCGACTGGTATTTCATTAGGCTCGGTTTACACAGTTACTAAACTCCATAAATTTCATCCATTCAAAATGAAAATATTGCAAGAGTTAAACGAAGATGATTTCAAGTTGAGTTTTGTGAACAAAGGACTGCAGCGATTAATGATAATACCATTCATGTAAAGATATCTGTGTAGGTGATGAATGCACATTTTATCTAAATGGATTTGTTATCCTCATGCTTCTGTAGAAGGGTATACGCAGTAAACCAAAATGTATGTATGGGCAGGCATTTTATGAGACAAAGTGATTGGGCCATGAAAATTTGAATGGAGACATTTATTTGGATATGTTGGAAAATACCATCAATCCGCTTATCACTGAAACAATTAAAAACCAAATCGAAGAGGATGGAAATCCTGCATTGATGAGGCTGAGCTCCTCCTCACTCTATTCTTCCGTTTCGGCGATAGCTAGACCAGTTTCCAGATAAATGGATATGGCGAAGAACGCCTATAGAATGGCCTGCTAGATCGTCTGATTGGACGCCATTAGACTTTTTTATGGGGCCATTTGAAATCAATAACGGGCAATATTGAAAAATTAAGTGATATTTTCGTCTGTTTTGTTTTCTATTTGAACAAATTAAGATAGCTAAAGATTTGCCTAATTTTCTTGAAAACGAATCGACCGATTTTAAAAAATCAAACTTCAAAATACAGGACTTCGAAAGATCTTTCAAAAAACCTATTGCTCGATACCCCTCGTCATTTAATTTTTTTTACCCTGAAGGGCAGAGGGTGAAAGGAGGTGAAGTAGTTTTTAGTTAAAAAGTTGTCCCCATTGACAAATCTTTGGTCGTATCTTGGCGAATTTTTCATTTAATCAGTAGTTTTCGATAAATCCGTGGTGGGAAGTTTTCAAATGAACACCCTGTATATCGGTAGACACATACAGAATCACCCACTCGTCGTTGAAACCATTATTCTAGGTTGAAAAAGTGTCATTGATATTCAGGTTTGGCTTTAGGTCTTGAAAACTTTGATCAGCAGGGTTATTACGTAAAAAACCTATAAAAAGTCGAAAAAAAGACAAAATATCAACGTGCTGCCTTTGTTTGTTTGTTAAAGATTTATTTAGCATCAATGCTACAATGTCAATTTTGTATAATGATTCGGTTACATATTTTCCCTCAATCCATTTTATGTAATTTTACATTCTTGTCTAAACTACATCACTATGCATTTTGATCATTCATAGAGTAATTTTTTAATTTCACCTTAAACATTTTTGAATTCGAACACTGTTTAGTATCATTATTCAATTTATTAAATTCAAATACTCCCTTTTCAAATATAGATTTACTGGTTACGCTACTATTACAATTTTGCAGATGAAAATCTGTACTACCTCTAGTTTCGTAATTATGATAATAACTATTTAATTTTGTGAAGTTTTCTAGATGTGGCGGTAATAAATGATTTTTTAATTTGAATATGAAAACAATAACTAAATAATGTATGAAATTCTTCTCATTCAACAACTGTAGTTCTTCTAACATAGACTTAATCCTAGCATATTTGTTATTTAAAATGATTCTCATGGCTTTATTTTGTAGAATTTGTAATTTTGAAAATACGTTTTATTTGCTGTAAACAAGATCGTTGAACAGTATAAAAACTGGGGAAGAATTATAGTGTTATACACAGTTCTTTTGGAATGCATACTAAAATTATGGGAAACTCTATAGATTGATATTTTTGAAATAATGTATTCATAATGCTCGTGAAACAGTAGTTTACTATCCACATACCTGTATATACCAAGATATTCAAATGATTCGACTATTTCAATTTTTTCATCATTAATCATGAGCCTAATTGTATTGTCACCTAAATGTTTCCCTATTGACATACATTTTGTTTTATTATTGTTTAATTTATGTTTATTGCCATTTAACCAATTCATAATTTGTTTAACAGTTCTAAAGCAGTGTCCAAATGTTTATGTGCTATATATATATGCATCAATGTGTCATTTATATAAATAATAAATAGTAATGGCCCTAATTTACTCCACTGTGGTACCCCTACTGATATATACTAAGTGACATATAAATCCGAACACCCAGTTTAAATGGTTTTATTTTAATAAAAGTTGGTGAATGTATTTATCTTACTGTAAATAACAAGTGAAAAAATTTTCAGGCTTATCAGTTGGACATTCCGGTTTTTATACTGCTTTATTTTAATTCACTACCGCTCTAAAAATGAATATTTCAGCCGCCGTAAAGAATCAACGTTGGCAAATTTTGGTTCTTGACATCCTTTAGGATCGGTTACGATGCCTAGAGTACGAAGACCTGTACGGTTTCGTCAACTTAGTGAGTTTGATAGGGGCCGTATAGTGGGAGTTTGGGAAGCTGGACTTTCTTTTCGGGCAATTGCAGTTAGAGTGCAAAGAAGTGTAGACACTGTGGTTAGGTGTTGTCAGGCATGGCTTCGAGAAGGCCGTACGCAAAGAGCAAAGGGCACTGGACGCCGCCGTAGAACAACAGACCGTGAAGATCACCGCCTAAGATTATTGGCCTTAAGGGACCGTTTCTCGACTACCAGGTCCATTGCAAATGAACGGTTTGCAGAACACGGAAGGCCTATTGGCATGCGAAGTGTTTACCGACGAATGAGAATTTTTGGCTTGTTTTCATACCGGCCACACTGGGTCCTCCCTTTAACTCGAGAACACCGACGTAATCGGCTTGAGTGGTGCAGACAACGGTCACTCTGGGATCAGGAATGGAACAGTATTGTCTTTAGTGACGAGTCTCGATTTTGTTTAGGCATGCACGATGGTCGTGCCAGGGTTAGAAGGCGACGTGGTGAAAGGAGGAATCCACATTTTTTTGTTGAAAGACATGTTCATCACACTGTTGGAGTTATGGTTTGGGGTGCTATAGCTTATGGTTCCAGGTCACCTTTAATCTTCATCAGAGGTAACATGATTGCGCAGCGTTATATCCACGAAGTTCTAGAACCCCATGTTTTACCCTATCTTGACACCCTGGCAGATCCAACTTTCCAACAAGATAATGCCCGACCACATGTTGCAAGAGTCACAATAGACTTCTTTCAACATAATGATGTCACATTTTTACCATGGCCACCAAGATCTCCCGACTTATCCCCAATTGAGCACGTGTGGGATATGATGGGTAGGAGATTGCTCAATTTGCAACGTCCTCCTCAGACTCTAGAAGCACTTTGAGAGGAGTTGGTGGTTGCCTATAATGAGATACCACAGGAGGACATTGACCACCTGATCAGAAGCATGCCTAGGTGCATTGGAGAATGCGTAGCACTTCAGGGTGCATCCACACATTATTAAAGGTCAAAGGGCTTTAAAGCAGTGCAATCATTTTGAAATTTTTATCATTTACTTATTATGCTTCGTTAAGTACTTATACAAAATTTTATTAGAATAAAACCATTTAAACTGGGTGTTCGGATTTATATGTCACTTAGTATATTTTGAACGCTTGACATAATATTTCCAACTTTAGTTTTATGACTTCTATTTACTAAATAATTTTGTAAAATGTGTAATACTGATCCTTTAAAGCCATAGTGACGCAATTTCATTAACAATTTTTCCCTATCTATAGTCTCAAATGTCCTTTTGAAGTCTAAAAATATTGTTACAATATACGTATTCTTTCTCATCTATACTTCTCCAGTCTTCCACCACCATTTGGATTGCCGTTTCTATGGAACATTTTTTCCTAAATCCAGCTTGATTTTTTATCAAAATTTTGGTTTCTTTAATGAATTCTATGATTTGTTCATATATTATCCCTTTGAACAGCTTCTCTACATCGGGAAAGACATTAATCGGTCGCATATTTGTATACAGCTGAGAATTTTGAACTTTCGACACAGGCGTAATGGTGAAACACTTTAATTTTGATGGGAATTCACCATGTACTAAACAATGATTCACCAATAATAATAATAATTTCTCTCCAATTATATTCAAACAATCATTTAGAATATTTTTTGAGAGATTCTCACTTGGATTTTTATTAGAGTTCAATTCCGATATAGCTTTTCTTAGATTGTTGATGTTAATTGTTCTAAATTGATTCATTGATGAATTATGACATACTTGTAATGGACATAAGTTCGTCGTCAATCGTCTTCACAATTTGATTTATACTTTCTATAAAATAGGTGTTCATTCTTTCTGCTATAATTAATTTTTCTGTCACTACCCCATCTTCGAAACGCATTTCAGATAATTCAGTCTTTCTATTAGGAGAAACAATATTCTTTAATGTTTTCCACATCATTTTAGAACTATTTTTATTGCCATCGATCTTCTCATCATAGTATTTTTCCTTTTCCTTACTGAGAACTGCTACACACTCATTTCTTGATTTTGTATATTGCTTCCAATCATTTTCACTTTGGGTGATATTTGCTATGTGAGAAAATTATTACATGAAATATATCTATAAGCTGTGCCAGACGGGTTATTTGTGTGGTCATTTTTTAGGTTCAAAGTTAAGGAGCAACATTTTGTTTTGTTTTCAAAAACTTTAAGAAACATCACGGGACATTAGCACCGCACCCGCTGTGTGTGTAATTAAGCCACATCGTAGAAACATTAGGGAGTGACGCATCACATACAAAACATTTTCGCACTGCCTCACATCTAGGCTCTGATTTGTATTTTCTACTTGACATCGTAAAATAAATTTCTATGAAATTTGAATGACTGGAAATAAAAATTAATGTGAAATGTAATTATCTATTACGATTCATAAAAAATCCTGTATGTAACCGACATAATGTTGCTTTTCAAGAGATTTATTTTGCCTTCATATATTGCAACGACTGACCATTGTTGAAGTACATTTTGCAAAATATAGGAATTTTGGAAACACAAGCGAACTTTCTGAACTATTAGAAAAATCCAGTGGATGGATCATGGATCCAATTCCCTGGTGGCATATGTAGTTTGGTCGTCTCATTGTATGTTAGTTCTTTCTTGATATGACACTCAGCATGATACCTACCTTTGAGGTTTCGATGCGTTTTTTCTATTTTGAAGTAATATTGGAATAATATGCGTGCGGGGCAATTGATAAGGCAAAGAAGAGGAAATATATTTTTCACAGCAAAAAATTTATTTTACAAATTCTTACTAGGTATAATAAGATTACAATATACGTAATAATATATAAATTTACAAATATTCAAAATTCCAAATGTGCATTTTGTCTTTTGCTATAATAAGTACATCAGGAGTGATTCTTTTAGTTTGGGTTTTTATATTTGGTATATACAAGATATCCATCAGTTAACACAATGGTATTGTCTCAGCAATACAAATTAAAAAAGACATTTATAGTACGGCGTGATCGGCCATCTTGTATATATTTCACTATCAGGTCTTTTGAAAAAAATTATATAGATGCGATTGATAGGACAGAGATTGCAGTTATTAAAGAGGTGTCCGGCAAACTGCTCAATTTCGGGTCAAGTTTCTTAACATACTGTTTTTGTACTTCCGCTGACATTTGGTACGTTAGTTTGATGTTACAATTTACGAACTTGTACGACTTCAAGCATTGATTAATGCATTCTACCTGAAGATAGACAACGGAATGCTATATTCCCGAATCAAAAAAATTATCCGAGATAAGATGAGAAACTGCAGCGTCATCGATGAGAATTTGTTACTGCTGTTCCTCTATTTACTATATATGCTTTGATAAGGTAAGTGTCACACAGCCAATTGTATGATCATAAAAGAGGGTATAGGCAGCGCCATCTATAAGACAGCAATGTTTTAAAAGTATGTATATAGTAAATACAGAAGCAGCTGTAACAGGTTCTTATAGATGACGCTAAGATATCTCATTTTGTCTCATCATTTTTCAGATAAGGGCATATAGGTTGGATATCTTCCAAAAGAATACGTTAATAAATGTTTTGAGCTTCAAGTTGTGCAGTTTAAGAAGTTCTAAGGATTCTAAAAAGATTTTGAAAAGATATCTACATATTTTGATTTTATTTTGTCCATTGTGTCAGGATCAAATACGATACGTGAGGATATGTTGCGCAATGTTGTGTCCTCTCTTTGTTTACAGTCTGTTTTTATAGTAATAGTCCAGGAAGTATCTTCACAACCGCTCTGAAAAATATTCTGATTCATTTTTTTGTTGTATAATGTTATTCAAAAAGAACCCTTTTCAACAAATCTGCATGTTGCCAAAAAAATTCCGTTTTTCACAAATTCCTAAATTTGTTTTACCTCCGAACAAAGTTTTCTCGGGTTTTTGGGTCATTCCGAATAAAAAAGGTTTCTTCTAATGTTTATAGTTTTCGAAATATAATCGATTCAGTATTACAAAAAGTGTAATTTTCGATCCTTAATATTCGAAGTAGTTAAAGGGATATTGTTATTGTTATTCTGTTAATATATTCTTGAAGATTATTTAGAAACCTTGGTGATATTAAAATTTCTGTTTTTATAGTGTTTTTCGGGGTCGAAGATCGCATATTTTGCTCTTGTTAAAAAATTAAATGGCTTATATATCGAGCAGTATCACCTTGAGAGAAAATTGTATAAAACCTATTCGTTCAGAGCGGAAAAAACAATTTTTGGAATACATTAAGAAAACTGCATAAACAACTTTTGAAATTTGCTCTAAAAACTCCTTAAACAATTTTAGATGCAATTTTGGGGTTAGCGTGCATAAAAGTATTGAATGAATAAGACTCTGCAAAAAAACGAACAAAAATGTTTTTTTGAGCGAGTGGGAATATACTGCCTGGGCTATAAGGTGTTGAAAAGATAAGGGAATAGAATTGTCCAGCTAATTTCGGAGATTACATATTGGAAAAAAGTTGAAAATCAATAAGGGGCAAAAGTGGCTTGAAATCATAAATAATTGGCACTTATTCTATTCATTCAACATGAATTCATTCTAATATTAGCAATAAAAATCCTCAACTTGATTTGCATCAGACTATGAATTTTGTAATTTTACCTTATCATATTTTTGCACAGTAAAGGAGTAGGACACGGTTGGCTTGTAAACATTCATGTTGCCAACGTAACTGGAAAAATCAAATCAAATTTGTCTGATAAACAATATATTACCGCAAACTAGAAATAATATTCTCATGCCTATATTAGAATAAATTCTTAGCGAACCTTTAAACTACAAGCTAAACATATAGAATTATAGAATTATCTAATAAACAGCAAATTACATATATTGGAAGATATATAGCACAAGGAAAATACATTCAGATATTCAAAAACCTTTTAAAATTACGATTATATGCAGACCGTCCCAAAATGGTGTTTACTGAAAGTTTTGCCTGATAAACCTCTACAAAAAAAATACTGGACAAAGCCGTTTTACCTTTCAGATTTCCATATGTACGAGAGAGAAGCGTGTTAGAAAGAGTGCGTCATATAATCGTTGTCACCACTTTGCCTGGCAATAGCAGTGGGGGAAGGGCGCGGAGAGCGGCTGCACGAGGTCTATAGGACGCACTCTGCCATATGTGTTGCATGCAACCCGCTCTCTCTCTCTCGCTCATACTCATCGGAATATAAAAGGGAAAACGACTTTGGTCAGCACTGTATAGCTTCAGAGAGTGCTCAAAATATTCATCTATAAAAGCCAGTAGCGTCGACTTGGGAAAACTAAAGATCGCAGCTTCAATTCTGACAAAACTATTTTTTATCTCGTATGGCTTTGAAATTCTAAATTTCTAGTTTTTGCATCTGGAATTTTTCTGTATATGTTATAACAGTAGATGAGACGCTCTGCATATCTTAAATACTGTATATGGTAGTTAACACTGAGATATGATGTATTATAAAAGAAAATCTTATATTCCTAGTTTCCTACTGCTTTCATATTTTCTCCTCCATTTCTTGTCGCTTGGTTTAAATTCAAACAACCATTTACACGTAAATGCTTATTGTTTATAATCTCAATACTCTTTTCGCAAGCCTCAAGGCACAAGAAATAAAAATTGGTCGAAAATGTCTACGAACAATGATATAATTTTGATTAAATTGATCTAATTTTAATGCTAAATATGTAAAGAATGATTTAGAAAAAATTGTGGGTGCCGATTACGATGAACATCGCCTAACCATAGTCTTGATTTTGATTAGATTTTCAAAATAAACCCTTATTTATTATCGAGATTACCAGCATGTCTTGTATACAGAGAAATCCACATACCATTCACGTCGTAATGCGAACGAGAGAGATGCGCGAGAAGCATGCAATACGTGTTAGAAAAAGATACAAGCACCACGTTGCCTAGCACATCGAGTGACGCAGCTGCTGTTTGTCATGTTGCCAAAGGCGCACTGCTTCTAACAAACGTGCTGCACGCTTTTCGCGCTGCTCTCTCGTACACATTAGTCAGTGATATTTGGATTCCTCTGTACAATATTGAATTAGTTTCGATATCAACATTTACCTTAAAACGTCGTTAGATTCTTGACAACATCCGACTAAGATTCTTGTATTACAATACCTCAATTAGTTACATATAAGATTTATGCAGTGTTCTCACGTATGACTTAAAGCTATTTCAAACATCTTATTCATAACTTTTCTTTATATTTGTAATGCTTGTTTTCCAGAAGCTCGCAACTTCATAATTTTTCACACTAGCCTAAGATCGTTTGCTCCCTTATACCTTTAGGCGTGAAAACATAAATCAAACGTCCTCCAAGCTTAGTCAGATCACATCACCCACAATTTTCTCTTCTACAATTTGACTGACAGATATGATCTAGTCATAAAACTATCAAAATTATAAGTATCACATACATATACTTTGCCTATTGCATTTTCTCTAAAGAAAGCTAAACTCAGTTTGGATACTGCTTCAACTTAGTTTCTTTGAAAAGAAGCAGGTTCTTTGATTTTATTTCAAAAAGTAGATAAGACATTTTCGTTCGAATGTATTCGAATATGACTTTCAAAGAATCTAGGTCAAGCAACTAAGTGATAATACGAAAATAATCGGTTAAAGAAGTTAGTATAATAAGATCTATTTTTAAAGCTACACCGCTCGCCAAGTTTTGTTGTACCTTGTTTTTGTGTATAAGGATTATGTAAACATTATAATTAAGTACGAAGAGGTTCTCATCACAAAGAAAATTTGAAAAAATATATATTTGAGTGTTACAATGTATATGATCGGAACTCTTCAAATATTTTTTACGTGATCATTAAGCTAAATAGATATCATCATTGATTAACGTATTTTACCTGAAGATACCCAACCATATACTGTATGTCGACATCCAAGAGGGATCTGAAAGGTACTATCGCCATCTTTGAATCACTAGAATAACACAAAAATGCAGAAATCTGCTTGGAAAGAAGTTTGAGTGTTTGGTTCTGCTACTGCCTCATAGATGGCACTAGGAGCTCTAGACCCTTTTTGATACTTATTTTAATTGGGTATTTTCAGGATACGTAAGTCAATGTCAATGTTTTATGTCCCTTTCTGAGTAATGAAAAACTCTCCTAACGGTTTTTATTGTAATTAAAAAATCTAGTTATATATTAGGACATATAAGCGTTATATGGAAGAGCTTGGAAAAGATTTAAATTAACATCATATTCATCTCATAAATAATTATGTAGCTCATATTGAACATGTGCAGAACATACAGAGAAGGAAGTACGAAGATATGCGCTTTACAAATGTTACTGTTATAGGGGAAAATCCCTCTGTATCTCTTTGTCCGATACCTTATCTCACAAGCGTTTTGTAGCATATTAAAATTTTCGGTAAGGATCTTACAAAAGCTCGGATGTAGCAAAAGTAACAGAACGGATTCGTGTTTTTCCAGGTAAGGTATTTTTGGAAAAGGTTAAGGTCGGTTCTTTCTCGATATATAAGCAGCCGCTTAGGCAGAAAGAAAAATAAAAGCCCGCTAAGGTAGACTGTCCCACAACCTCGACAACCTAGGAACGCAGGAGGGGCCGCACTTGCCAGTGCTTGATGTTTGTCGTTCGACAGGGTTGAGATGCGAGGTAGAAGCCTGGCGGATCTGGCAGGCTCAACGCGCGGCGGCATTATGGAGAACAGATATGAGGAGCTAGACCTGTTGACACAGTGGTAGAGCGGTAGAAGAGAGCTAGATCGCCAGCAGCCCGCCGATGCAAAAGGGTCCTGAGACTGTTCGTTAAAGAAGGGTCATAGATCAGTCAGGCAGTCCTCCTCTGGAAAGCATCGGTCATAGATATTGTCATCGGGGTGGCATCACTCCAGACATTGTACAAAGTGCGAAAGTTATGTGGAGAAAAGTTGTTCTCAGTCCTAAACAGACTCCTGAAGGTCAAACGAAGGTAATGAGTGAGACTAAACGAATTTCAGAGAAGCTTAACAGAATTATTGATGGATAAAATTATTAAGGACAGGGATTTAGTAACTTCCAGCGAAGATCTTGAGTCTTCTCTAGCCACAAACTATTCACACCATTAATTGATCTTTAGAGGTGATCTAAGATTTTAAAATATATTTGAATGTAGAATTTTTCGTTCTGTCGATTGCCGGTTTCAAAAAGTAGCCTTTCATTAAAAAAAAATGTTGGTCTTCAAATAAGGGTGAAGGAGAGGCTCAAAGCTAAATCCAAGTCTACCATTCGACTTCCTTGTTCAAAGTTAGCTGACGACTTTTTGAAAAGTACTTTACCTGAAAAAACATAAAACCGTTCTGTTACTTTTGTTTCCTTATTTCATATTTATATTTTTAAAGGTGCTTATGACATTTTTGTGTGTTTTACATGCATACCTGACATTGACATGTTTGTATATTCAGGGACACTCTGTATACAAGGTATATCACACTTGCCCACTCATTAATCTTATGGCAGGGTATCGGAGTTTCTAAATTTTTTAACTTATCATTGTTACGTAAACTATAATGAACATATACATTTTCAATATTTGTGTTAATGTAAATCTTATTGAGCTCAAGTTTTCACTGTATTATCTTAAAGCCCTACCAACTAATAAATTCTCTATATTGTTAATTCTACGTATCTATAATACGACAATTTGTGGACCCATTATGATTATAGTACTTAATTTAATATTAACCAGTAATTAATACCTTCAATATTATTGCCTAGTAATATCAATGTTCTGATTCACTATTTGCCAGTCAACAGTTATCTGTCAATTCAGCACTTGTAAAGAACCTTAGAGAGTAAACAGAAACACTGGATAGGAACCAAAGCAGATATCAACGAAGGTGCAGCACCGACCCAGTGCTGCCATTTGCACGATTTACTATTTTTTACGCTTGAATTGTGTAGTATTTGTTGTTGCAAACTGTATATTTTCTTTCACCTGACAATTTGATACAGGTGACGAATACAGGTAACTGTAACGACAGGCATGTTGCACGTCTAAGAACATCTTTCACTTAGCCTCAAAATAAAACACTGCACTATTTTGGTGTATAGAATTGTTTGATAGATACAGAAAAAAGCTGATTTTCCATAGGAATTTCGTTAAAATACCTGTTTTTAGACTAAAATGTTACCAGAGTGTGCCAACATCCTGCTTTTTCAGGTGACAAAGGCATAAAGTAGATGCTTATACTGCGATGAAAAATAACAACAAAAGGTGTGAAACACCTCCAGCTCTAACGCCACAAGGCACATAAACGCTTATAATTAAAAAAAATCATCTATGACTGGTTATCGAGTGAGTCAAAAAATTCTAGGGTTGCCTCCAAATGGATAGTGGCTCTAAAATTACAATCAATCGTACTGTATCACCGGTTATCCATAGTTTTGCCATTGTCTAGCAACAAATAGGCAGTTCTTGTGGTCAATGAGCATCTGTAAATTTAAATATAGTGAACGCTAAATTTATTTCACCTCCCTATGGCGTAAAAAGCTCCTGGTTGAAAAATAATTTAATTATCAAAGGAGGAGAGTTACTAAGGCCAGTTTTTGTCTAAAATTTAATTTGGATGGAATTGTTAAAAATAAGTTCATGTTGTATCTACTAAAGAACAAGTCGATGTCACCCTGAGCAGACCACCACCACTCCTCTTAGTATCCCCCAACCAGCCCCTAAAACAGGAAAAATACCATCAATGGAAAACCAATACTTTCTTAATAACCTCTCACTCTATTTTAACTATTTTCACTCTTGTGGACTCACCACTCAGGCCTACAGAAAACGGGTTTCTTTAACTTGCATGTGATATATGGTTTCCGATGCACGTTTGTCTTCTGAACACAAATCCGTGGTCATTTCTGCTCAACCTCCCTTTCAGTCTTGAAAACCATCAGAAAATGAAGATATTTCAAGAATGATTGGCTCTGCACATGCGATATATGATTCTGGAGTACTTTAGTCTCCGATTTACGAATCATAGTAATTTCAGCTCTATCACTCTTCCATCTGCAGGAGCAGTCTTCACAAGAATGAAGACTTTTGAGGAGCGATTTTTTCTGCACATGCGGCATACGATTTCCGAAGTACCTTTGCCTACTGAATACGAATCCGTGGCCAATGTTGATCCTCCTCCTCCTTCAGTCTTCAGAAAATTGCTAGAAAAATCAAGACTCTCAAGGACAGATGCGACATATGACTTTGAACTGTTGTAGGTTCCCTATCACAATCCCGCAAACACTAAAACCCAGGACCCTAAAAACTTAGACAGGCAAAACCGACCCTTCTTCCATCTTGCTTCCAAGTTAATTTTCTTGTTGCACTACACAATGAATGTTTGAGACTTTAAATTTATTTTTCCTTAGCAAACAAACTTTCTTGAAACCTGAAACCATGAAAAATGCAGCTTTATTTCTGTTCATATCACTGTGCTTTTATCACAGTGTATTCTTTCTTCACTTCTGTTTGAAATTTTTCTGATACCTTACACATAAATGTAAACAGATCATCAACATAAAACTAAACCAATATCACAATTGTGGGTGGAGAAAATTGTGCACTTTTTTAAAACATCAGTGTGCGCAGACCGTTTCATGATGAATTTTTCTGAAATGATACCAAAACGGCTACTCTTCAGGATATACTTTGAGATGTGAGAAGAAAATATTTTTGAAGTTTTATCCTTCCAACGAATTTAGTATTCACTGAAGTAGACATTTGCTAAATTGCTGAAAATCCATCATGAAAGGTACATAATTATTTTTAATTCAACTAAATAACCGAAATAAAACACTTTTTTAAAGTACATGCAAATTTTCGCAACTTTTTGACTTGGAATCTCTAGCCCAGACTTTTCCCAGGAGATTTCTGACTTTGAGACTGGCGGATGTTCTGCTTCCTCTGTACTTTTTGGGCGAGTTTTGAACGCTGCCTGTTGGAGTGGCAGTGCCTGAAGCAGGACTTTTGTTCCTGTTCAGGTTCTTCTTTGATGAACTTCGTTTTCTGAACAAGTCCCTGCAAACATCATACATAAAATATCTGATGTTGGATCGGTTGGCGATGCCACTATGACTACTTGTTTTTAATTGTACCCTGAAGATGATAACATAGTGGGAAAATAAATTGTTTGATAAATTAGATTAACTACAAATATGTTGAAAAAGTATCATCAACCAATCACTGAACAGGGGAAGCGCCATCATTATGGTAAAAGGCAGTCATAACACCACTTGCAAAAGTCAACAATGCCATTGATTTTAAGGACCTCAGACCAATAAGTGCTTTATCTTCAATGTCCCAACTGTTAGAGAAAACTGCAGATACTTCGTGGGCATTCAGAACTCGAAAAAGTGTTACCTGATACCCAGTCTGGGTTTAGGAAATTGCATAATACATCTAACAAACCTTTATTTTTTAAATCGGTCCTTTTTAGGGCCACAGCTTAATAAAAGTAATAAAAAGAAATTCCAGAAAAATTAGTTTGAACAAATTAAAATTTAAGGGACTCCCGTATGAAACTTTCTTTGGCCTAAGTTTTACGAACAAGATATAGAGATGCGGTTTTTGCGAGCTTGTTTAGACATTATTTATCTACTTTTCCATAAAAAAAAACATACCAGCATTCAATTTTTTTGAGAAAATTAATCATTTCTGTCTGAATGTCATAAAAAGCCCTCTAGCGGCCACATATCAAACTAACAAAGCTTCAAATATTATCACATTTGTAGCGCAAGTCCAAGTTTGTTCAAATCGGCGCATCCATTTCGAAGATGCAGGGTGTTTTTTAAGGAAACCTTTGAGTACACTGTTACCACTTTATTTTTAGAGACACGGCAAAAATTGTCAAAGAAAAAAGTTCACATTATCCTCGAAATCAAAGATCAGTTTTTTTTGTTAAGTTAATATAGTGGAATTCACAGAAACATCACTTTTTTAGATTCAAGATTGCATCTACGCCCCCAGGGGCCATTTTAGAAACTTGAAAATATTTTACAGGTTTTTCTCTTGGCCGTTTTAATCAGAACTTTTTTTGACCGAATTCTCTAGGATGGATAGGTTCCCAGATACAGTACCTCGCATTCTTAGTTGGCCACCTCGTATAGAGAAAATTATGATAGGTGCGTAGAATTACAAATGTTCTAAGCGTATAAATGTACTAATATACCATCATCAAAAAATCATCCCCTTACAATCCCCATTCTAAAACTTTTTTCTAAAATAATCAGGATCCGCTGAAACCTCAAAAGGTTTGAGCGATTTTCATTTGTTTTGGCCACCCAGTACATTGTCTTCGAAAGGGAAAGACATTCTATTTCAGATAATTGATTTTACTAGCTCGTCTCCTATTATGACTTAATTCCATCCCTTTGCTTCATCCTCTGTTGAAATATCCTCCATTCCCTCGGGCACAGCATCGCCCTTTTGTTCATCTGAAGAATGCTTTAACCGGGTCACTCGGCGTCAGGCCCGGATCTCTGCCTATAT
The DNA here is from genome assembly GCA_963669975.1 of Acanthoscelides obtectus. Classification (NCBI taxonomy): domain Eukaryota; kingdom Metazoa; phylum Arthropoda; class Insecta; order Coleoptera; family Chrysomelidae; genus Acanthoscelides; species Acanthoscelides obtectus. The sequence continues at coordinate 36,513,912 of CAVLJG010000001.1, forward strand.
CCATCGAATCCCTTTATCGGATTTAGGCTCGACGTATCTTTCCCATACCAGCCTAAGCCGGGGACATTAAATATTCCTTACCACTAATGGAAGCTATTCCCGATGTCGTTGAAAAAATGTAAGGAGAGGAGCTTTATCATCATTGAGCTACCAGTCTCCAGGATTCTTAGCTCAATATCTGAATAGACGATTTACCCCAAATGTATGCGGAACATAAAAAAAACACAAGCCAAAGCATATTGCAGTGATAAACCATAGCAATTACAGGTAAAAGAATATACAAACTATATTTACCACATGGGTTAAGTTGAAAAACGCTTTTTAGCGACACTTCGCCTTTTTATACTTTGTATAAATAAAGCCGGATTATTATTATTATTATTATTAAATATTCAAAATCTAAAAAAGATGTGGTTTTACATTACTTGATGACGGTGAAGTCGGTAATGCTGTGTTTAAATGAAACACATCTGACAGAGGATATTGACGATGAAGAAATTGGTTTTGAAGGCTATCAAATTGTAAGAGTAAACCCAATTTCCAGACATACAGGTCGTATATTATTATATATTTCATGTGAAACAGAAACTAGAGTACATGAAATTGTAGCTGTTGAGTACCAATGGTGGTATATCAATGTTAAATGTAATCTTAAGCACAATTATAATTTACACATTTACTACAGATCTCCAACTGGAAATACAGGGACTTCGAAGTTGAGTCATTTATTTTAACAGTGAGTAGATCTGATCAAAAGAAATGTTTTTCCTTTAACATTTTTGTGGTAAAATCAAAGTAACAAAGTTATAGTCCTTTAGAAGTTTGAGTACCGCCCTGTCTCAATAATAATATTATGTGCTCGTGTTTGGCAACAACGGATATAATCCGCCTTATTGGTTCATCGCATCGGAAACAAAAAAAGCGAAAGAATTTGAAACGCTTATCACGGTGTTTTTACTACAATTTTATTCAGTTGTATTCAGTCAATGTGTCAGTCGGTAACGCGTGAGTGAATAGTGGTATTTGTTGCGTGGCTCAAACGAATTAAAAAATGGCACATGTTTACGAAAATGCTGAACTTGTGGACATGATTCTTATTTACGGGGGGGGAGTCTTTACATGCCGCGGCATCACGGATTTATGCGGATCGGTTTCCCAATCGAGTGCAACCAACCCCTCATGCCTTTGTTAATGTAGTACAAAGGGCTCGTGAATCAGGTGACTTAAGACCTCACAGGGGAGGGCATGCCGGTGTTCCAAGACCGCACGATCAAATACAGGTCCGCACTGAAATACTTGTCGGGAGGATACTTTATAAAACAAGGTAACATTTTTTTTTATTTTTTTTTATTTTTACACACATATTTTGGTGTATCTTCCTTCTACAATCATTATCTGAAAATTAATGACTCAACTTCAAACCGTGTATAAAAACTGCATCACGGTACATTTGAGCGATTTTAATATAAATTTTGATAATGAAGACTTCTACGCAAAGACATTTAAACAGGTACTCAGTTTTTATGTACTATGGCAAAAAGTCTATGATCACAACAGAATTACAAATCAATCAAGAACAATTATAGATTTTATAATAACGAACGAACAAAATTTAATTGCAAAAGTTATGCATACTCCTAAGATCTGTGATCATTCATGGGTATGTTTCGAAGTTGAAAGTAAATTTGATGCTAACAAAGTGGAAAAAATTAGTAATAACAAATATGTAAAATTACGAGAAGCTCTTTTACTGCAAGGTATGACTGAAGCGTTTGTTGATGGTGATAGCTACTATATAAACCTATTGGATATTGTTGAAGTTTGCATAAAAGAAGCTACAGTCAAGACAACAATTTATAAAAGGAAAAATCCAACACCTTGGTTATTCCAGAAGTTCAAGAATTCTAAATTAAAAAGAGACTACCATTATAAAAAGTTTATGATTTCTGGAAGTAAAAATGATTGGCTAGAATACTCAAGATGAAGAAACCAATCTGTAACAGTTATACGAAATGAAAAGAAAAAATATTACAATGCCAAAATTGATCAGAGTAAAAATAATAGCAAACATATGTGGAAAACGTTGGAAAACATTGTTTATCCTATTAGAAAAAGTACATTATCTAAAATGAAATTCGACGATGGGGTAATAACAAATTAAGAAATAATAGCAGATGGAATGAATACCTATTTCATAGAAAGTGTCAACGACATTGTAAAATCAATTATTGACCCTCCAAACCAATGACCCATTATCGTAGATTATAATGCGGCATTCAGTGAGTTTAGAACACTAAACATTAATCGTCTCATGAAGATATATCAAAAATTAAATCAAACCATAATAAGAGGGAGATTTTGTCTAAAAGTGTGCTTAATGAATGTTTTGATATCATTGGAGCAAGAATATTAATCCTGATAAATTACTGTTTAAAATATGGCGAATTTCCAACACAACTGAAGTGTTCTACCATAACACCTGTTTCTAAAGTTAAGAATTCTGAGTTGTACACCAATATGCGGCCAATAAATGTTCTGCCAGATGGTGAAAAAGTTTTTGAAAATTATTTACGAACAGATCATCGAATTTATTGAGGCAAATAACATTTTAACCAAATTTCAAGCTGGATTCAGGAAGAAACACTCAACTGAAACGGCAACACAAATGGTTTTAGATGACTGGAGGAGATGTATCGGAAACATACAATAACAGTGTTTTTGAACTTCAAAAGGGCGTTTGAGACTATTGACAGGGATACATAACTTACAAAATTGCATCACTACGGATTTAAAGGATCTGTATTCAAAATTCTACAAAACTATTTAATTGACCGAAGTCAAAAAACCAAAATTGGATCTACTTTTTCAAGATCAAAAAATATTTCTGTTGGTATAACACAAGGTAGTAAAACTAGGTCCACTACTATTTATTTTATACATTACTGACATTTGTAATATTTTAGATTATTGTAAACTTCAAATATTTGCAGATGATACATTAATATACTTATGGCAAAATCGTAAATTGGTTAAATGTAAATTGAATACTTCTAAAACAAAATGTATGCTGATACGGAAATGCCTAAATGAAAATACTATCACAGTTAGGATAAATGGAGAAATAACTGAAAATGTTGAATCAATTAAATATTTAAGTTTGAGGATCACTATAAATACATTATTTCAAAAATTGCCAAAAAAACGAATTACTTTTATAGTGCTTCTCATAGTCTTGGTACCTATTCCAAGAAAAAAATTTATAATACAATTATTCTACCGCATTTACTATATTGTTCAAATATCCTGTTGACTGCCAATGAAGCTGTATTCTCAAAATTACATGTACTGCAAAATAGAGCTATGAGTATAATATTGAATAAAAATAAGTACACCAAAATAAAATATATGTTACAAGAATTGCAGTGGTTGAATATAAAAAATTTCATATCATATTTGGTTCTTACTTTTATATTTAAAATAAAAAATCATCTTTTGCCAGAACATTTAGAACACTACATAGAATTGAATAATCATTAACACAATTATTATACAACAGAAAATATAGATTTTCTAATATATACTAACTAGCAAATCGATATTTCAGAAATGATTACTTGAATTTAATAAACTATATAATGATATAAAGCCTACTTGTAATTTAACGATATTTAAAAAGAAATTAAAGGAATATTTCATGGACAATGAAAATTCTTAGAGATGCAAATTTTATTTTTTTTTCTGAATGTATGTATGTTATGTAATTGTTTAGTTGTTTAGAAGAATGCAATTGTAGCAATCATGTTAAATAAATCTTAAACAAACAAACAAAATAAAGTAAATTTATATAAATTCAATTTTCGGCTACATTGAATGTTTTTAAGTAGAATTATGTTTTGCAAACACCACTGGCTGTTCTTTCGCTGAACATAAAGGCTGATTTAATGAAGTGCAAATACGAACAGATGTTAAGTATAGTATGGATCATATTTCAAATGTACCTTTGAAATGAAACTAGTGCTATGTAAGGCTGGATGCTTTCGCGTACCGACTATGACAGCTACAAAGGTCTACCTCTCGCCAAACAGTTTTTTTTAACACCCGACAAAGTTAGCGAGACATATCGGGCGTTAAGAAAACTGGTTTTGCGAGTGGTAAAACTCTGTAGTTGCATTGATTAACTTATTATATGTGAAGATAGCCAACCATAGATTGTGCTCGAGTGTCCAAAAAGAGATCTGAAAGATTCTACAGCCATCTATGAAACGATAACAGAACACAACAATGGACTTAGACATCCGCTTTAGAAAGAGTTAATAGTGCCCCCCCAACAAACATTTTAACTTATAATTACGTTACTTCGACCGTAAAAAAGGTTAAAAAGACTGTATGACCAATTTAGTGTTTGCCTTTTTCCCAAAACGAGGAATAAAACCAAAGTAATTTAGAGGTCAATATTAATTAGATCGATGAGAGATTTATTAATAATAGGTCGAAGGATATAAACAACTACTCAGGTCATCTTGTGGTGAAATCGTAGTAATTTTGCCGTATAAAATCACATGAGTCTCTGACCTAAATTTAAGAATAAAGGAAAAATACTTTGTCGCTCTCTCTATCTTGCTCATATATACAGTTGCTAATCTATTGGTCAAAAATAAGGTTGACTGCTGATGTTACGTACTTGTCTATATGTAGCTAAGAATGTTAAAGATATGGCTTCCATTTGTGGTAGTGATTATAACAGAAGGATTTCGAAATTAGATTTTCCATCAAACGTGAACGAGAAATCTGTGCGCAGGTATTTTTTTCGTCAAATATGGCCACAATAGTTACTCAAAATTCATGGCCCTTAGAAATAAGCTAAGCTGAAGAATCTTGTTAATAGTTTTAACGAGAACAACATAACCTCAAGTTATAGGACGCTTTGGTTTAATGCGCGAAGTTGTTAATTAAACTCAAATATCAACTATGGCCATTTTCAGAATTTCGACCTGCAGGTCGGAATTGTGTGCTCTTTCAATTGTATAGTTGAGCTTACCCTATTTCAGACCTAATAATAACTTAGAGGCCAAGTTCCAAATCGAGGTGTGATTAGGTCTTGGATTTTATTTTCGGACAAACAATTTAACATTGAATAATTTTTCAGTTTGATGAAACATAAATAGGCGGTATTTATTAGTTTGCCGTAGCTGGCAAGATGTGTATGAATTATACCTACTACAATCCCACTTCGTGTAATCCAAACAGAGAGAGCGAGAGACAAAGTGAGAGAGAGATGGAAGTATCGGGGTCCGTAGCATTTGGCGTTTGACTTTGATAGTTCTGTGGTTCATACGCTATTTTACCGTGTAGTTTTTTAAATCCGCGTATTCAGCTTATTGCATGCAAAAAAAGGGTCAACAATACGCATGCGCGCCTGAAGAATGGTAATAGCATTTTGAGGTGTGCCTATAAACCTTAGTCGCTTAGTCTCTTCCGGTTCAAATTTTCAGACAGTTCGTGGAAGTGAAAATCTTTCTTTCAAAGTTAGTGTTAATGTTGAAATCAAGACGACGATTTACTAACTTCAAGGTGCACAAAGGGGTTACTTAGTAGACACATCGACTTGTCTTTTACTAATCTATGTGGCAAATTTACAAAGAATTTTTATTGGTCATAATAAAATAATTTTTACTTACCAATATACCCAAAAAGAACCTAAGGGCATATTTTAGGTTAGTATTAGGTAAGCTATAACCTCTGAATTTGTATAAAAGGTCAAGAATTCTTCAAGTACTTCTTAGAGGTGTGTTTTTTTGTTGTTTTGAACCAATCAATTTAACCTCTTGATCAAAGGTCTACTAATTTCGTATGTTACCAATTTTTGACCAATGATTCAACTCTCAAGACAACTGACTTTTGAGGACAGCATTTAAGGATATAATTTCTAAAATTTGACAAATAGAGGTAACTTTTTCTTGGGCGGTAGCCCATTTTAACAAAAGGCTAATTGGGCCTGTCTCATAGATATTATTAATGAATATTTTGAAGCCAGATGGCTACTCTTACATCCAACTCTATTTTTTTTGAGCAAATATGTACATATAGTATAAAATAAAATATATACAAACCTTAAAATAAATAAACCAATTCGATGTTCAACTGAGTGAACTAATAAAAATGAAAAAAAAACAGATATTCAGTTGACAAACCCACCTTCTGTTGGCTTACCAAAAAGCAACCAGTTGAGAACCAATAAGGATTAGTCGAAAATACAAAAAAAGCAAAAGAAATATCATGGCAGCTAATCCCGACAGATCTAACAGCTGATATTTAACCAGCTTCTCGACAGTTACAACAATTTTACTTCTTCAGGCAGAGTCGGTTGAGTTGTACAGGCTTACGTCATTGAAAATAAAACAATACAGTGTAGTGCAAAAACATTGTAAGGCTATTAATCTAAGATTGGTGATAGAACAACCTCCTGTGGTCTTCATGTCGATAGTTCCCAACTTTGTCTGGGCACATCTAGTCAGAACACAAAATTCTTCTTTATTATGCAATTATACTGCAAAAGATCGCCATTGCGACCGAAACGTATGCAATAAAAAGCATGTGGTTTGATTAGAAAGGCAAACATCACAGATTAGTTCTAGGATCTTGACTTCCCATGTGCGTCTCTCTAATGCTTATTTTGATTGGGTATATTCATGTGAAATACGTTAGTCAATGTCTGATATCCAATTGAAGCAGGCATTAGAAAGGCGCCGAAAAGTGATTAAAGATCCTAGCGCGCTCTATGAGACCATAGCAAAACCAAATACCAACCCTTTCGTTTTGGTGTTCTGCTAAAGTTTGATAGATGGCGCTAGTCTCGTTCAGATCTCTTTTTTGGGCGCCGGAATACAGTAAATAGTTGGCTATTTCCAGGTATATAAGACTTACCTGGTCCTTTCTGGGTTTTCAAGCTTCAACCTTATCTGCGTCAATATCCCGACTAGCAGTTCATCCACGTTGTGATTGATCCCCACTGAGGTCTCTATGTACTTGCAATCGTAAGATGTGGCCATCGACTTACCCTCTGAAAGCAAAAAATATATTTAAGTGTTTTATTTCCATGTTAATTTATCCGCCATTAAAAACATACTTCACAACCGCTGGAAGGAGTAAATAAAGTCCCCGTATTGGTTGGGATCTAGTGCTGCGTGCTGCGGTCTGATCTAGAGCTGGCATTATCCCAAGTAACGATACCGCTGTAGGAATTGAAGAAATCGATTCCTACGGTCCCAAAGGAATCGATTCCGGCGGTTTAGATACCGATTTCGATTCCAATGGCGGTGATTTCGAGTCTGATTCCAGTGGTTGCAATTCCGATTCCGGTGGTGTCATTCTGATTTTTCTATGGTTTCCATTCCGGTGGTTTTAAATCCAACCGAGTCGGATCGGACTTGGACAAAGAATTTATACAAGATTCTTCAACAGTAGATTTTTTGGCTAACGCATACGAAGTTAAGAATCATTTACAATAGATGTATCGTTATAGCAAGAAGAGTGAAACACAAAACATTGTCGGTACATACATTACACTATATTCATGTTGAAACTATCCAGGCTATATTTTGGAGTAAAAAGATTAAAAATAGAAGTGGTCGAAGTTATCCAAATTTTGGTACAAAAAGTTTACTTCCGGTTTTTCATCTTTTTAGTTTCAAATTTGATTTTTTTTATCAAATAGTACAGAAACTTTCCTATATAAAACGCAGTGTTCAATATCCCAATACTATACTCTTTAATTTCAAAAAATACTCAGAAGACATCCCAATTTCAATTGCAGATATTCTTTTTGTTGCTAGTATATTTAGACGCTCTCAACCTCGGTAATGTTTTGCACCTGTTAGACATGTTTGACACATTCGCCCTTAAAATAGTATGATGATGAAATTTTCGATATACGCCTGCTTCTGCTTCCGATCTTGGTAAGTATATGACCAGCTTTGGCCCCTACACAGCTTAAGTCGGCTCTGCTCTCACACTATTTTTCATAAACGCGTTGTACTGTAAGTAAACATGAAAAATAATTCTGGGAAAATTCAGAACACCTGCCATGAACGGCACTAGCGAAAAATAAGCAGCACAATGACAAAGTGCAACCTTCAAACGCAAAGATTGGTAGCAAATTGCTTTCTCTCCGTCTTTTGTTTCCAACTTCCAAGGCCTGTTCTTTCTTTTTAGCATTCAGCGCGAAAGGGGACTCCATCGATCTATTTCTCGCAGTCGGGATCTGCACTAAGACCGTTTTCCATTTCTAAAAGCGACCGAAAGGGTGTCGGCAAAGCCTTGAGCTTACAGATTGAGAGAAGTGAAGCCACACGCGGAGAAACCTTGCATGATTAACTCTCTTAAGCGGTACCGTAAATCTACTCAGGAAGTGGGCATTTTTCAATGAGTGACAGTCTCGGCAAAGCGGTCGCTCCACCGGAAGGTGGGCGGATCCATGGAGAGAGGAAGTCATGGGGATCAGGACCTGTTGGCAAATTCAGATCGACCTGATCAGGAAACTAGTAAGTTTTTGCAGCCAAATATATGCTCAAGGCGATTATATGTGCCTGAACGTCGAGACCTTGACTATTCCTGACATTGCTAATGGCTTTAGACAAGCATGTATTGTTATTTCATCATATCTGGAATCCGTTTTTTATAGGTTTTATAGGTTTTATAGGTAAAGGTGTAATTCACTAAGAAGATCCATCCAAAACTTATCTTCGATTCATGAGTGTACCAGGGTAAAAAACGCGATATCACAGAAATGTGATGTGTAGTTTTACTTCTAATTTCCAGAACATGATCAATTTGGAGGCTAGAAAGTGAATCTTCGGAGCTTCGTTAAATTTGTTACGGAATTGGAGGACATATTTACAAATAACTTGGCTTAGCTTGCTTGTGTAGACAACGTAGGAAAGCGACTGAAGACTGAAGTCTTGAGCGTCAGTTTCACTCATCCTTGTAAACAGTTTTCTGCTGGACATTTCCTTTCAATTCATACACAACTCTGCATTTATTTTCACTTCAAATATGTCAATCGGGATATAGTAACCACTAGGGAAAGTAAAGCAGATACTAGATTGAGAACATCAACCCATCTATAGATTTATCGATAAGCCAGAACAAAGCGCTACATGTTACCAGAATCGACCACTGCAAAAGTGATAACAATACGCAATGGTCGATTCTAGTAACAGATGGCACTTTGTGCTGTCTCATTTCGATAGACTTTATTGTATGAATAGAGGATAGTCGTTCAGCTTTCGTCATTGTTCTACCTGAGGTATCTACACCTGAGGGGTTGTCAAATATTGCGAATCTGCAGTGGCATCCATGTCATATCATTTGTATACTAAGTGACATATAAATCCGAACACCCAGTTTAAATGGTTTTATTTTAATAAAAATTGGTGAATGTATTTATCTTACTGTAAATAACAAGTGAAAAAATTTTCAGACTTATCAGTTGGACATTCCGGTTTTTATACTGCTTTTTTTTAATTCACAAACGCTCTAAAAATGAATATTTCAGTCGCAGTAAAGAATCAACGTTGGCGGATTTTGGTTCTTGACATCCTTTACGATCGGTTACGATGCCTAGAGTACGGAGACCTGTACGATTTCGTCAACTTAGTGAGTTTGATAGGGGCTGTATAGTGGGACTTCGGGAAGCTGGACTTTCTTTTCGGGCAATTGCAGTTAGAGTGCAAAGAAGTGTAGACACTGTGGTTAGGTGTTGTCAGGCATGGCTTCGAGAAGGCCGTACGCAAAGAGCAAGGGGCACTGGACGCCGCCGTAGAACAACAGACCGTGAAGATTGCCGCCTGATTATTGGCCTTAAGGGACCGTTTCTCTCGTCTACCAGGTCCATTGCAAATGAATGGTTTGCAGAACACGGAAGACCTGTTGGCATGCGAAGTGTTTACCGACGAATAAGAATTTTTGGCTTGTTTTCATACCGGCCACACTGGGTCCTCCCTTTAACTCGAGAACACCGACGTAATCGCCTTGAGTGGTGCAGACAACGATCACTCTGGGATCAGGAATGACACAGTATTGTCTTTAGTGACGAGTCTCGATTTTGTTTAGGCATGCACGATGGTCGTGCCAGGGTTAGAAGGCGACGTGGTGAAAGGAGGAGTCCACAGTTTTTTGTTGAAAGACATGTTCATCACACTGTTGGAGTTATGGTTTGGGGTGCTATAGCTTATGGTTCCAGGTCACCTTTAATCTTCATCAGTGGTAACATGAACGCGCAGCGTTATATCCACGAAGTTCTAGAACCCCATCTTTTACCCTACCTTGACACCCTGGCAGATCCAACTTTCCAAAAAGATAATGCCCGACCACATGTTGCAAGAGTGACAATAGACTTCTTTCAACATAATGATGTCACATTGTTACCATGGCCACCAAGATCTCCCGACTTATTCCCAATTGAGCACGTGTGGGATATGATGGGTAGGAGATTGCTCAATTTGCAACTTCCTCCTCAGACTCTAGAAGCACTTCGAGAGGAGTTGGTGGTTGCCTGGAATGAGATACCACAGGAGGACATTGACCACCTGATCAGAAGCATTCCTAGGCGCGTTGGAGAATGCGTAGCACATCAGGGTGCATCCACACATTATTAAAGGTCAAATGGCTTTAAAGCAGTGCAGTCATTTTGAAATTTTTATCATTTACTTATTATGCTTCATTAAGTACTTATACAAAATTTTATTAAAATAAAACCATTTAAACTGGGTGTTCGGATATATATGTCACTTAGTATAGTTTGCAGAGGTCTCATTTCATTTCCTTCACGTTATTTTCTATTCTTCATTTCACTTTTTCACATAACTACAGATACAAGACATAAAAAAAAACATTTGTTCTGTACTTAACTTAGCGCCCATACATTCGTTTTCAAACTTGTGACCATACAGCACATTCCAAGTTTTGAAAAATCGGTACAGTGGTTACTGAGGTTACGTAGTGGCAAAGAAGGCAGTACGACAGATGAATCATCACTAGTCAACTACTGTTCAATTCGCATTTTTTTAAGCAAGGGATATTGGTTATCTATTGTCCATGCCGCCAGAACAACAATGACACGAATCGATCTGTATAATTACAATTACGCGATGCCATTCCATACAATTTTCGACAACAATAAAAAAGTGGGGGCCTCTGTCATTTACGGGCCTCTTCAAGTAAGGCACCTAAAAAAAGGATGATTTCGTAGAAAAATGTAGGCATCGTTAGAAGTCATAAGATCAAAGGCTTTTTCGCACTTTCTACTGGTAACTGTGTATTTTTGACCAATCGTACTTTCCTCGTCCCTTCCTCGGGAGCACTACCGAGTCTGCTTTATAATTTTATCTAGCTGCATTTGCACCTAGTTCTAAAATATTGACCCAACACCACTTTTTTCCTTTATCTTTTCTACTTTCTGTCATACCAAACTACCCACCTAACTAAGTAGTTAGGCAGTATACCCAGGTTACTTATCAGCTTCATTCATTTCATGTTTGCTCATTAGGATCGTTGTGAGCATCCATCTATGGAGGTATGACTCAACTACACGCATTGTTGGTTGCATATGTTTTGTGAAGCCGAGTAGTCTGTAGTTTTCATCCCTGAGAAGATGTGAAACAAAGAAAGTTGGTTGAACAGCAAAATCGCATCTGGATGATTATGTGTATTGATCTGTATGTGTATAAAATCAGTGATATTTGCTGTGTGAGAAAGTTATTACTGAATATGCTGCCAATGAAGTAGATCTATTAGCTGTGCCCTACGGGTTATGTTGTCCTTTCTGAAGACAGGTTATGTTCAAAGTTATCAATTACGATTTTATTCCGGTTTTTTATGTTTTCAAAAACTTTGAGGAGCACTACGAGAAATCGCCACCGCGCCAGCGTTGGGTGCAATTAAGACACATCACACACATCTAGGCGCTGATTTGTATTTTCTATTGACATCGCAAAATAAGTTTCTACTAAATTTATATGCCTGGAAATAGAAGCTAATGTAATAGCCTTTTCACTTTCATATATATTCCTGTGTGTAGCATATTTTCTCGCCTGTTCCTTCACCAACCAGGGATTTTTTCTTATCTCTCTATTTTGAAATTCACTAGATTTGTATATGTAACTTCTAGAATAAATAAGAAAAAGTGAGTGAGCATCTAATTTCTGGTTTTGAATCTCAAGTAAGTGTTTTTGAGGCAGGAATAAAATGGAATTCACATATTATTAGCACACAAATCCTCACTATGCACCTATGCATTGCCGTTTCCTTTTAGCTATAGTATACAACTTAAAGTTTAGACCTCCGGTAATATCAGCTCTGAAGCAGATTTTACATCACATCAGAGCCAAACATTGACAACTAAAGCATCATGACGTTTAGGCAACACATACAACAAAACAAGCTCACAACAAGTGTCCATCCGCTAACGCTACATAATGTCACAAAAAAACATTATAATGTCAAAAACATCGACTTAATGTCACTTTTCAAGATGCTTAATATCAGTACCGGCCAGTCGGCAGTCGACCGTAATAGTGATGCGGCGTGACATCTCTGTGCAGAACGCTGAACGTCGAGAGGTTTTAAGACAGATGACGAAGGGGTCTCTCTGTCGTATTCATCGTATAGGATGAGGATGAACATCAGTTTAGGAATATATTGGTGGGTGGTGATGGTCAGATTTATCACCTAGTCGCGCACAATACAACCACTATTACATAGGTGGGACATCGTAAGAATTGTAAATGGCAGACGTTACATAGTGCTGCCTAGTAACAATACCTTAATCAATGGAGTTAACGGTTCGAATGCTATTTCTCAACTGGGTGGATAGGGAGTGAAGTTAAAGGTCGAATCCTTTCAAGAAGGCACCATCAAGTGAGTGTTGCCATTTATAGTACTTACGATGATAGGCTGTGCAATACTAATGGTACTGTGTGGGTAAATGAACCTTTTATTATTCAAAGATACCTAACCAACCTAGACCAATTCTACTACCAAAATGGAAGGAAGTAGCATAGCACATCGTACGCCAGTGCGAACGCGGCGTAACTTTGTATCGGTTCGCGCGGATCTCGTCTTATACAAAGAGACAGTGCGTCGGTATTGACGTACGATGTGTTATGTGTCTCTTCTGTTTTGATATCCGATTATTTATCGTCTTACCGTTGAGTGACCCTACTATTCTTGAATCTGTATACAATAGCTGACGCTAAGCGGAGTATTTATGGTTCAGCTGAAATGGTGTTATTCCGTTTCAGACGTTTTGCTAAATAGGCTCCAATAGAAAGATGGAGATAAGTAGATTGACAGCTTTACGGAAGTATTGGATTTTTAAAGGCAGAGGTTTTCCAACTACGGCTTGGCTGTTCACCAAAAGCGGATGTGCGCTTGGATGCTTCTATTTAGCACAGTACTAGATCCTTAGGAGCTTTTCTGAGTTAATGCGATCACAGACTGTTATAGACCCTGGGTATTTCTACAGAAAATCACCCAATCAGTTGCTATGACAGTCTGAATACCCACCTGCTAAATTGCTACTCGATGAACACCTATGTTGATATTGCTGTGAGTGAAGTCCATCACCCATCACTCTGTGAGGTCCTGGGACATACATTTATTTAGGAGCTTACAGCTAAACAAAAGTGTTTGGGATATTAATACAGTGGGCTACTCAGTCTCAAAGTGGCTAGATGAGCTTGCTCCATAAATGTGTGACGTAACAAAAAAAGTTCCAAGTTAATATGTTGTATGGAATACCACTTATACTTGCTAGAGAAACTTATAGCTATAAAGCCGAGTACTCAAGCTATTTTTTTGTAAATTTGGTATACTATAACTATCTAAAACTGTAATGACTCATCGATGTTCACGTGAACATCACTTAACTAATAGTAGTCGGCTGTTCATAGGCGGAGTATAAATGTTTAACATGGGTGAACTAGATTTGTCACATGCTTAATAAAGAGTGGTTTGAAACATATTGTAAGTCAAAAATTTGGGAATTACCTTTATTCATCGTCGCTTCCACTTATGAATGAATCTTGAATTTTAGAGGCATCCCGGCCACCATAAGGAGCCAGTGCATAGGCCGCTTAAGCGGGCCCTTATGCACCTCTACAATACTTAAATCACAAGCCTCGCCCTTTTAGCGAAGTTGAGAATCGCCTTGAGTCCAAGCTCCTTTACGTCCTGAGGGTCCAAAGTAATGGACCCCAGTATAGTCTGCCTATAGTAGCTCAGAGCTTCACAGCGACACAAAACGTGCGCCGAGGTCTCTTCCTCTACTCCGCAGCGTTCGCATAAGGGATCCTCAGCCACCCCCATCACGTGCAGGTGCCGCCTTAACGTGTTATGGCCAGACAACAGTCCCACCAGCAACCTTAGGTTGGCTCTACCCAGAGATAGGCAGAAGCGTCCATCCTTAGCACTGGGCCCTTCAATGAGCTCTCGTGCCTGGCGGGTATGTCTAGAGATACTTCTCCATTTCTGAGAGTGTTGTCTTGCAACCCACGTCTCCATTTTCCTCCTAGCTTTATGCGCGGTTACTCCTAGAGCTGGCTCAGGACCAACGAGCTTGCTGGCTGATCCTGTTTTCGCCAGAGTGTCCGCCGTCTCATTGCCCCTTATCCCAGCGTGCCCCGGTACCCATATTAACGATACCGGATGCCTCACTGCGAGGCAATCCAGAGCCTCCCTGCATTGCAATACAAGCTTCCACTTACATCTGACAGTAATAAACTGTCGCTATCGCTTTTCTCGTTGGAATTGACTATAACTGGCTCTATGATGGTGCCGATGTGGTGGTCAAGCTGCCACATTTTTGTTTCTTCCGTCACAACATGACGGATAGCATTCTGCCAAGCTTCGGGCGTTACTAGCTGTATGGAAGTCTCAAGTAAAACCTTAACGTCTGGTAATTTGAAGGTTGTGTTATGGGGCGCGCAATATAACCCTTCACTTGAGCCCAGATGAGCTCTATTGGGTTCAGTTCACAGTGGTAGGGCGGTAACCGCAGCACAGTGACACCACATTGACGGGCCATCTCATCAGTCACGTAACTAATGTTCGCAGGTTTGTGCTGTTTAATTTTTCATACAATTCCGCTTTCACACATGAATCGTCAAACGGGATTCCTTTTTCGCGCAACCATTGCTGCATGTCACTTTTTCGAGATCCCATAGTCGGTACACGTTCGGCTCGACGACTATGGTAGGAAGCATTATCCATGACGATTACAGAGTTGGGCTCAACTCGCTGAAGCACCCCTTGAAACCAGCTCTCGAAGCAGCTGGCATTCATTTCGTCATGGTAATCACCTCCTTTCTTAGAGACGAAAATCAAGTCACACTCTTCTAAAAAGCCACTATCGCTACCAATATGAGTTACGATCAATCTTCGACCTTTCCCTGACGGTCCACGAAGACCTGTTGACAAACCTTCAATGCTTGCTTGTCGGTTACTCACTACGTTTTTGTCTATCCAGGTTTTTTTAACTGTGTGACCTGCATTTACCCATGTCCCGTCCAAATAATAGATTTTTCTGCTTTGTCGCCTATATTCAATCATTTCGCGTAGGTATTTTCGACGCCAGGCGACTATTTCAGGTCTCTCTATCAATACTGACTTCCGATTACGCGTTTCGTAACGAAAATTAATTTCGTGCAGGGATTTCCTCATTACCTCGACGCTCATTTGGGGTATAATTTTATTTTCCTTGATCGCTGCATGTACAGCCTTGAGGGTTGGTATCTCATTCCTAAAGAAGAATGAATGTACGGTTCGCCTTAACGCCATTTTGCTATCGTCATCCAATTTAACGGCCTTTCGTCCCTTCAAATTAAACTTTGGATCAGTAGTAGCTCCAGTTTTCTTCTTTTCATGCACCACCCTGCGAATGGTCCACTCTGGAACGCCTGTCATACTTTCACAACGCGCGAGTGCATCTCCCTGCGACATAGTTCTGTTCAGATAATTGAACACGTTGAGCACGATTTCTTTCGCGTCCCTCTTCAGTGCTTTACGAAGCCGTCTACTTGTTCCCTGGCTTTCAGTACTTCCACTCGTGCCATTTGTACTCTCCATGGTTAAGTATAACCAAAACAGTAACCACAGAAACCACAACAATAACAATCACACAACAATTCTTATAAAAACACACAATACGCGATCGCTCAACGAATCACGTTCCAATGCGTTGCCGACGCCTATGAGTCTACCGGTCGAGGCGCGTCTTTGATTTCATTGGTTCTACCGGCGGAGAACAATCAGCCATTATTTCCATCTCTATCTGTGCTGTTGACCATCGCAAAGCCACAGAAACGACATATGTCGTACGCTATACGGCTGTACTGGAAGGAAGCCGGGATCGAGCTCTGATCAGGTGTTGATCACGCGTATGAGTCATTACAGTTTTAAATAGTTGTAGTATAGTGTAATTTTAGTACAGCGTTGCCAGATCTACTTCTGTGGGTAATGTTATAGATTTACTTAAAAACATGTACCTAAAGAGCCATATTGAAACAATAGATGTTCGCCTATGCTAAAAGAGCTTAAACACTCTTTCTTTCATCTTATCATCTTTACTAGATATGCGAATTTTTCCTCGTTTATTAAACATCGACCACATGTCCTTGTAAGAAGATTGGATTTATTCATTTTAACATGTTTCTATTACATTTTGTAAAGAACCCGCACAAAAAACTGGAAAAATGGATCCCAGTCTAAACATTTAGTATGATATATTTCTCGCATTTATGAACCAAGGTTCCCGCAGGATTAAAGCAACCCTATAATTAATTTCTGAGAAATAGTGGCAAGATGGCCCCATTTTCAAAAATGGTGAATGCGCGCACATAATCGAATTTAAATTCGTCGAGAAAACCATTCAAGTGCAAGATATGAGCCCTTCATGGAATAACTGGTGCGCTAATTAATAGATACCATCCTCCAATTATTATTTATGAGAGGTGCTAATGATGCATTAGCGCTTCAGCTGTTAGTAACGACGCAAAAGTCGGTCAACGTTAGATGTAGTACAAGGTATCCACATAACGAAATTACTCACGTTCAAGCAACCCAATCAAGTATAGATTATGGATATCTTTTATCGATAAGTTTGCGAAATTAACGAGGGTTCATCTTATGATTATGCATTAATAACTAACGGGCATCTAAAACTAGCGCCCAAACTCTAGGCACGTGTGGTGTTTTTTGATACGCTCTCCATGAGAATGGAGCTCGCTATCCTTATAAAAAGTGGACCCTAATCGTTTGATATTCCGGAAGCAGACCCAAACAAAAAACGTAAAATATCCTAAAGCTATGTTCACATTAGTGCCTTCGCCATTTCGCCTTCAAAACCAACTTTGAATTGACCGTTTAAAGTCCATAATTTAAGACAACTATACAACTACGACTTTTACGTGGCCTTGTGATGCGAACTGTCCTCTTTATTGAATTGTTTTGAAATCATAAGCAGCTCTTGCCAGGTCCACTTCAGTGCTAACGCATGAAAATAAGCGTTTGCCCTCAAATTAACCTTGTAAGGATCACGATCAAGAACAACATGATACCTCCCAACACCTTCCTAAAATGTTTTTAAGCGAAATACTTTCTTCAGCATAACAATTCTCAGAATATTTTTTGGTCTTAGAACTAAAATTGGCACATTCACCATTTTTGAAGATATAGCGAACTCCCCCCTATATCTCAGAAGTTAATCATGGATTGCTTTAGTCCCTTGAGAACTTTTATTTAGGTAATCGAGAATTATATCATACTCTATACAAATCGACTGGGACCTGTTTTCCATATGTTTTGTGCGGGGTCCTTGGCAACTTTTTTCAATTATCTGGGGTTTAGAATCCCCAAGTTCTTGATAAACTGGAAAAGTTTGGACTTCTGGGTATGATTTTCACATTCTTTCCATCTACCAGGAATTTATAATATAAAATGTTGTCTCACGCAGTTATTTTTCTGTTGCAAGAGGTGGATGTCTGGATTTCAGTCTTGACCGCCCAAAGTCCCTTAGATCTTGGTGCACTGGGAGTTAGGGGATACTGGTAATTTTGTCAGCATATCTCTACTAATCTCTTGTTGAGCTTTTAACTATTTTGAGGTCCAAGCATTTTTTTTAAATTATGTCGTAAGCGAGATAGAGTATTTTCTCTGCCATTTACGTGACCGGCCTAGTTTAAGAAGGAAACTCAGATCACAAACTCCATGCTCAAGCTCTTGTATTGTACAGGAAGTTGAGAGCAAACTAATTATTTTGCAATGTTTACAATTGCAACGCAAACTTAAGGTTAAAGTTATAAGGCAAGTCCGTTAGTGCGAAGTTTCCTGAATGACCAAGCAAACGAGTTTCCTCTCTAATGACTATCTTATATTTGTTAGCGACTTGCTTCTTTATCCACTGTTATTAACTCTTGATAAGCTAGAGGTTATATAAGATTTAGGAAGTTTGTTCTGTAATATGACAGAAGTAAAATATTTTAGATGATACTGAGGATACTTGTAGCACGAAGATTAATATAATGGTTATTTCTGATGTTAGCTAGCGGGTATTTATTAAGATCGCGTAAGGCTATCATTGCAATTTTAAAAAGGCACTGCTTAAACCTGGAAAAGTCCAGGCATTCCCGTTCCCAAAATACGTTCAGCTCATCTAAAGCGACAAGCGAAAATTAGGATAGCTGTTGATTTGGATGTGCCAGAGATTTCATCTTCGTTCGTCGCCACGAAAATGGAAAACCACTTTAAAAATACGCACAAGTACACACGGATGGATGGTATTATCGTTCTAGAAAACGAAAAGCTTTTCAAGTCGCTCAGCGAATATGACGTTATTGTGCTTGTGAAAATATGGTATTTCTGTTTGTCTCACGCTAAGCGTTTTTGAAAATCTCTTCTCGACTTCAAGACGACTAGTGGTTGGTGTTATGCTCATGGCTGTCTACGTTTTTATTTATATTTAGGATGTTGGGTGTTATTGATAGGACATTGTGATAGTTTTTTATTAAAGTCCCAGTACCTAGGGACATACCAGTTTACTGATGTAAAGAAGATGGTAAAACTATATCGCATAAGAAAACAAAAATTTGAAGGAAATACTGCAACCGCTCTTGCCAGTGCCTGATAGATCGCATGATAAGCAATTGAGCAAAAATAAGTAACAATAATGAGCTATTTATACTTGCAGGCTTGACAAAAATATACATATGATAATATTGAAATGCTGATGCCTTTATCTTAAAATAATTGATTCTCTTAGGGCCAATTTCACCAACAACAGTCCGTTATTCTCCACCTATAGGGTAACAGACCGTCAAATATAACGAATGAGCTTCAAGTTCCAATCAACAAATTTTAGCAACCAATAGCTATGAAAAATTGAAAACAAAATACTGCCAAGGTATCACATGACATCTGGTCATTGAAACATCACCAGCTTATTGAATATTAAGATATTACATATAATTCAGTCAAAATTTAAAGAAATTCAGGTTTTAATTACTATTGTTGATTTTTTATTCATGTTTATATTATTTTCTTCAATTGATATGCGATACTGGGTGTTTTTTCCTATAAACCTCTTGCAGATAGCCATTAAGCACCTACATGATGACAGGCTCTACCAAAAGATATTTCTCGTTTCCAAACACTCATTCATTTACATGCCGTTCATCAGAACCATTATGGCACCTTAGACTGATATTCCCACAAAACCATTCAGGTTTTTTGATATCCATACATCCATAAAGTTGAACATTTTTAGTTGTTCAGGAACTGAACAAACATCCACACTATATTCACCGCGATTAAGAAATTTCCAAATATATGCCTTAAAGCTACCAGCAAACCTAAAACCTGCAAAAAAAACTACAAATTTGCCATATTTTTCTTTTTTCACGAGTACACATTCTAGGTTATATTTATATTAGACATTATTTGAATACAGCTGATTATTGCATTTCAAGGAGTGACACATGTGTGGGATCTGTCAACTCTTGGTACCAGTCACAAAACATATACTCTGAAGGTTTAATTCCATGCTATTCAATGACAACACGGTGACTTGTGCTGTTTGCAGCGGCCATTTTGTGAGGGTGCACAGGGATGCCAGATTGTGCATCAATATCCCGTTTCACCCTCATGGTCCCAGTGGAGTAAGTTCCGCCAACTGTTGAAATATACTCTACTATGCTTTATAAGACTATTCGTGACATTTTTCCCAAAATCATTGCACAACACTTGAAAAAATGCAATTGAAAATTTAAAATTATTTCCATGACGCCACAAAATAGCTCCGTCGGTACTACTATATTTAGAAGTATCAATACATTTCACGAGTATCGTCATCTTTCGATCCGGACTGTGTCAGAAAGAGTGACTGCCTTTTGGCTGCGACATTACCCTGCCAAATCAGACATAACTTTCATCATTTTCAAAGAAATTGTACAAAATCTTCAAAATTGTGAAGTTAGCGAGTTTCACTTCATACGTTGTTACCAGACATGCCCAAATCATCAGTTGCTGCCGTGATATTCATCCCGACCACTGCATCCCCACGGCAAGGCGACCTGTATGTTAAATTTGTATTGATAGGGCAGCGGGTTATGCTATAAATCATATGTCACAGTTTTTGTGCACTGATTGCAATGGTTAGATGATACCAAAAATATTTTCATAAATAGGAGATCTCTCCCATTCCGGATCGAACAATCCACCAAAGATGCTTATAATCGTGATACCTAGTAAATTTACATGAAAAATCCTCTGTATGTAGGTATATAAGAGCTTTCTTATATTGGTTCATCAATTCATCAGTTCATCAGCTAAAAATGATCATAATCAGGATAGTAAACTATGACGAAGGTCCACTGTATGTAAGAATTTTCAGATATTTCATTTGCAATTTGACAACAGACCATGACGCTGTTCACATTTTTCAAATATTCTTCAAGAAGTGTTATCAGTCTAGCTCTAACTATCATAAGTACTATGTTTGTATTCCTACTTTAAATTCAAACGCAGCAAATGTAAAAGATTCATGTCGCACCCTTCACCACGGGACGTGATCGTCGTTAGACGTGGCAACCCTGCGAGTGACAGATAGATAACTCCACCAGTGAATAAACATTCTTACACATATTAGGATCTTAGGATCTGTGTTTTAGCATGGAGAAGACAATGTTTTTATTGCTTTGAAGACATTCATTAACCCGTAAATTAATAAATGATTACTATTAAGATGTAAAGGAAGATGAGGAATTGGATGGAATGTATTTTATATTCTATTTTCTTGCAAAATACAGATAAATCCACACTATTCAACAGGTATGTAATGATAACAGTATATTGAACTTAAATTCGAGAATGCCATGCATTAACAAACGTCCAAATCTGCCGCAAAATTTAACAGCTAGAAAATCGACGTATTATTTGCCGCATTCCCATTGGCTTTTGGGGATAACTTATTGTTAAATGTAAATTTATAACACAAATCAAAATACTTGAAAGTTGACCTGTTTTCTCTGTACAAAAGCATATGTTGGAATCAAGAAGTGGTCTTGTTTATAATACAGTCGAATTTTCACGATTTTATTCAATATTTTAATAGAAATCACTGATATTCTGAGACCTTTGACAGCTGCTGTCAAATTGCATTTCGATAAGGTATTTTCCCATTGGTCCATAATATTAATGTTGGTGAAATCGGCCCTTAGTAACGAATAGCCTGCAGTGACATCTCCTGGTCGCAGGAATGTCTACATTTTCCTCTCACATCCATTAGAGTCCAGAACAATAACAATAGCTTAAAGAATAATCTCGAGAACTTAAAAAGTGATTTTGATGGTTCGTCCCGATTTCACTTGACCATTTTTTGGGTCGAATAATGCGTTTTTAATCACCCTCGGATATCGTGGATATTTTAATTATATTGAAGAGGTGAAGGATTAGAAAGGGGAGTGCTTCGGGAGAGCTGGACCTGGCTGAAAGTAAGCATTGATGGATATTATAATTTTTGAGAGTTATCAATTTTGAATTCTCTATAGTGGTAAGCACACCATGAAACCATGATGACAGTCAATTCCGTTATCCAAATATCGCTCACTTATCTGTATTGTTTCAATTTTACAAAACGATTGGTGTTAAGTAGGTTGACATTGTATTTTCCGCGACACGTCCAAGTACAAAACCGAGATGCACTATGTATTTTCCAATATATGTTCGTTTCCTTCATATGTCTCTGGTCTCCAGATCTATCCTCATCAATGATTTTTATGTATAGAGCAAGACGAGGGGACGACTTCGAAGGAGCATTTGGTTGCGAGTCAATATAAGGAAATTAAAACTTGGATGCTTATTATCACTGCAGAAATACAAAAGGAAAAATCTGGGATGGGATACAACTACGTTAAAAATAATGGTTCACAGATTGAGAGAAAAACAAACATAACTAAATACAATTAAAAATACATTTTTGAGAGCAAGCTACTATTTAGATGTTGATAAAATGATCTAAAACTTTTAAAATATATTTTTTCAGATTATAAATGTTTAAAAGATAACAAAGCTCCTTCATTTAAAGTTTTCAAAATTGAAAACTTAAGATGAAGGAGCTGTATTTAAGTATTTACAATCAAAAAATATTATTTTTAAGTTTTTTTCGATTTTATGAACAGTGAATGGATTTTTATTTTATTTATTTTTTAGATTTTATTATTTATTATGTGAAATAACTAATTTGGTAATTTCTATATAACTTTCATATATTTTATAAATGAGATTCCATAAAACTTCTTACTTTATTTCGTTACAAAATTTTGATACAAACATATAATGACAAATCAATATTTTGCGGCGACTGCCATTTCCAGTTTTAAATGACGTTATTTGCTTATCGTCTTTCTCTATAACCCTTTTATTTGATACCAATATAATAGCGGTGATCACGTAATTCGTAAGTAGCCATTTAGCTGCAGCTGCCATATTGGATGTAGAATGACGTTACTTTGCTTATCATGCTCCCCCATCAAGCAATTTTATTAATTTGATACCCATAGTATAGGGGTAACTATGAAAATTATAAATCGTAATTTTACGATGACTGCCATATTGGATTTAGAATGTTTCTCTCTATAGCCCTTTAATTTGATACCTACTTATATTATAGGGGTCTCGGCGATATTTATAAATACCATCTTGGGGTAGCCGCCATATTGAATATAGAATGTCATCACTATGCTTATTGTGTTTCTCCCATCAAGCTCTCTCATTTGAAATCCATGTCGTTAGGGTGACTATGAAGTATGTAAATCATCATTTTGCGGCGGCTGCCACATTGTATTTAGAATGACGTTGTCTGTTGTGTTTCATATAATCATTTTGTAGCATCTGCTATATTGGATTTAAAATGGCGACAGTTAATTCATTGAGTATTGTCACGCGAACCAAACGGGTATACTAAATTCCACACAAACATACTCGTACTAACAAACAGGTAAAGTGAACAAAAACCTGTAGAATAAAAACTTGTGATAGTAATAATAAAATCATAGTGTACCACAGTTGCGTACTTCTGGGGTGTATCGCCTGCTCTGAAGCATAGTTTTCGGAAATTTCAATGAGATTCTGCTTGATCTAATACTGACAAAAAGTATGGTTATATGTTTTTTATGACGTCATAAGAAAGAACAGAAGCGGATGATTTTTTCAATAATTTTATTTCACACTGTTGTCAGATTTTTTGATAAACATGTACAAAGAGTCACGCTGCAAAATCTTACTTTGAGTACACTAAAATTATTTTCTATAGAGTGTATGCCATATTTCGATAACTTGGATACTACTTCTTGTGTAGGAAGACAATACATCAATATACTCGTAGATGAAAGAAGCATCAGCGATGATTTATCACATAATTTTGGTTTTTGCTGAGATTTAACAGAAATATGCCTCAAAAACCGTTCGACTTTCTGCTAAGATATACAGGATGTCCCAGAAGTCGACCTCAAGACGGAAAAGGGGGATAGGTCAAGTCATAATCGTTATCAGATGAATATAAAAAAATGTAATTCGTGTAATTTTCAAATTATATAGACATTATACCCTGTGATGATCTTTTAGTTCCGATTAATACAAAATCACACTACACAATCTTGAATTAATAAAAGTCGCGTTACTGTCTAAAAAAGAATTTAAATTTGTGGCAATGGAAACTAAAAGATCATCACAGGATGTAGAATTTTCCAATTTTTCTTTTTTTTTTTAAGCCTTTAATTGGAAAGGTATACGATTTTTTTATATTTTTTGATAACTTTTATGACCTATCCCCCGTTTCCAGCTTGACGTCAACATTTGGGACATCTTTTATGTAGTTCAATATATTCCAAATGGGGCATGCTATTACCACTTATAAGTTTGGTATCGACCTTCCAAAGATCCATGTCTACTTTGAAGATCTTCTAGCTTGATACACAAATGCTACTCAAAAAACGAGCTTCGCCAAAATCAAATTCTGTAAACATCGGATTATCGCGTGATTAGGCAATAATTAGAAGAATTCTTGTGGTATTTATATCAGATCCTTGTGACAATATTTCCCTCGTGTATATGTGTTAAGTGAAAGACAGACAAAACAAAACGAATAGGTAGGCGAGAATAATTATCATTTTGCATCTACTGTGGAAATCTTGGAAATGCGTCAAAGCCGATTTAGAATAATATTAAATTTACTCCTGTTGACTTAATTTTCATGTTGCCTTTTCTTTCCTTTGTTTATCCGCGACGCTACGTCTGCAGCAATCAGTATTCATATCTGCTTTCATTCATTTTAAACATGTTTATATCAAATATTCCGATGTGAGGCAGTCTTTGACAAATAAAGCAGTGCTGGGAAAAATGAAATTGGCAGACGACTTGATTCTATGTCTCCTGCTTTTTCTCATTCTGTGTGGGTAGATGGAAATGCCATCGTATCTCAGGCAAAAGGTTGCCCTTGAGTTTGCAATATCATTTTATGTTTTATGATGTCTGCAGCAGGAGAATAGGTATATGTGAGCAGAATTTCTATCGATATGTTGATTTCTTTTGTAACTACATAAAATTTCAGATTCTACTGCTACAGTTTTACCACTGTCCAGGATATGCGTTTCATACCATAATGCAGAATGCTTCAAAGTCTTGTCAAGGAGATTGAGGGGCAGCTTTCACATGTAAAAATATGTAAAAAAACTTGATATACGTAAACAAAGGTTCGTCAGTGTTATTACGTGAAAAACCTATATCATGTCTAAGGATGTATTACTTTAGTACATTCTTTTCTTTTTTGCTTTTGCTTTTCTTTTCTTACATGATTTTTTTCAAGTTCGAGTGTTTTAAATGATAAGTTATGTCTCAGACGGAGAACAGAGAATAAAGCTTTAAGCAGTCTTCCTCTCTCTAGGGTTTTTTATTCTGTAAATTTTTAAAACGAAGCAAACAGCCCCTACTTTATGACATTCCTCACATCACTGCCCACTACTGACCACTGATTTTTGACCTAAGCGTTTGTGAGCTGAGGACATCTAGGTTGCGCCTAGAGCCGTAACTGGAAGAATACCACTATCTATATGGGTCATTCTAAAAATTTGAGACAATATAGGAGGTGAAAGTGTAATCGACCAAAGGTTTCGATATTATCACTTTTTTCAATTAAGTTGCATGGGATATTGCTTTCTAATAATGTTTAGGTGTGTGGCCAAAAATCTAAGTCAAAAATTTAGATTTTATTGATAAAAAATCAAAATTTGTGTCCACGGAGTGGAATGGCTTTCCACGGAGTAGAAATTTCATGTAGTTTTAACATTTATTTATTGTTTAGAAAAATATAAATAACCGCGACATTAATTTTATGTTGACATGTTCTCTTAAAAAGAAAATAAATGATATATTCTTATGCTTTAAAAAAAAGAAACTACAAACACAAATTTTAAGAATAGATAGGTAATAACTAAGTTTAAAAATAACGAATGAATAAAACGAAACATAAAAAGACGTACAAAATATAGTTCATTTTAATAATGTTGCTAATGCATAGTCATCGTCGCTATCGTCGCATATTGCACAAGTGAAAAAAGCGTTCTTGCTGCCCTTGTTGCACATGCCACAGATCCATTTTTGGCAATTTAAGCATTGAATCCATTCAAGATTATTTTTCGATTTACTGTATAGAGTTAAGCATATACCACATTTTGCGTTATCTTCTTTACGTTGTTTTTTACCACCTTTTAGAGATTTAGTTTTAAGTTTCATTTGTTCCTCTTCATTTTCGGAATCTGTATAAATGTCGGAGTAGGCAACTTTTTTTGGTCTGTTCTGTTTTATTTCGTAATGTCCCAGACTATAGTGAATGCATCTAACTGATTCAGGACAAACAGTGCAACTCAAGCGACGTAATTCTAAATAATCAGGATTGGTTGTTGTCCAACAGGCTTGGTGCACTTTCATCGTTCCAACAAAAGTTTTAATACCGCTGATGGGTATCTTGTTATCAAATTCTGAAATATTGCTTGAAGAAATGACGACGATTTCCATTCCTGGGCATGCCTTTGTTAGATGAAAAACCATTAACTCCAAATTTTGAAGATCATATTGACAAGCGACCAGACGATCGGCGGTTCGTTTAAGACAGCCGCCTACACCATCTACAGCACCTTTACCGTGTCCACTTTCAAAGTAGTTCCACGAAATTGCCTCTACATCTAACAATTTGGGAATTTCAGTAGCCATTAGGTAGAACATGGATCTATTGCGATACTGGGTGCTTGGTCCGTCACTGCAGATGTGAACTTTCTTAAGAAATGGCATTTTTACCTTAATGTGCTTAATTAAAGGTTTTAAATGTGCCAAAATTGCAATCGGGTCGTGCCGTAGGTTTTCTGACAATGTGCAGTAAGGATATGCTTTAATGGTACCTTGTGGATCCTTCTCATACCACATTGCAGTGTGAATGGAAATTTGGGGCTTTGATCCACCAAAATGAGCACTTTGAATTTCTCGATTATATTTGCAATTATAATTTTCCGAAAAATCGATGTGGATCAAAGCCTCCGTACCACTTGCAAGATTTTCTTTAATTTCCCGTATCTTACGGTGTTGATGTCTCATGTTAGATATATGCAACATATATTTTGGCATGTTTCTATTTAATTCTGCAACTAACTCTGCCTTTACACAACGAATGATATCTTTTACATTCCTTTTTGTTGTTTTTTCTTCACCTTTAATGATGTATTTTTCTGTCTTTAAAACCCACTTCTTGTATGAGCAGTTTTCTGTTTCCTCATAGGGCAAAATTGGCAGGGTTCTATTCTTACAATCTACACATTTTCTTTCAAGACAGTCGTTTTCCAGCTCACAACATATTTCTCTACAAAGTTCATCGGGACTGTTTGCATTAATCATATGCAACACTTTCATTTTTGTGACCAATAATAGCATGTTTTCATGAATAACGCACAAACATGTTTCCCTTTTGCTTGCTGTAGGAATTAACACCCAAAAAGGTCTGTATTTGCAGAAAGGCTGCATAACTTATTTTGAGAGGAATATTGCCCTCTAGTAAAAATTTATTTTTATAAATATTTTTGAGGGTATCTGTGAGATACCTTTTTTGTTTCTTTACTTTTTTAAAGGTAATTACATCGTTTTTACCCGGACACATTCTACTTACGTCGTCTCTTTCAAAAAAAATCTGTAAGGTGTCTTTTACCTTAAATTGTACTCTAGATATTTGTTTATTTTTAGGTCTATTCAATTTGTATGTGCCACAAATCTTATTCATTTCACTTGTCAAACGATACTGTTTGATAATCTTTCCAGACGTGCATTTTATAAACTCCCTTTTAGCCTTGTAGCTTGTGTTTATAGAAATAAAATTGGCAGATAGTTGTTTTCTTAAAACTTCTCCAACAAAGATTTTTTTTCTGACTTCTGAAGAAACCTTTTAACAATTTTTCGGTGTTTGATAAAGGTGAATTTTTCTTGATTTTTTTATTTTTACATCTCTGTAGTCTTGTTTTATACCGCTGCGTTAATTTTTTGTACTTCTCTACTTTTCTCTCCAATTCCTTTAATTTTCTTACAGTTGCTGAGCGCTTCCTTAAAACCCTTTTTCTTCCAGCGCTTGATCTTCCTGAAACATTTGCTACATCCTGATTGTTTTCAATTTCGTTTAGATCTCTGGTAGGTGTTGCCGGAGGAGTGTTTTCTTTTAGCATCTGCGTAGCTCTGGTTACAAGTTTTTTGTTTGTATTATAACTCCGTTTGTATTCTTTCCACTTTTTTCTTAATCTTTTTTTCTCCCTTCTGGATACTTCCCCAATAAGCTTAATTTTGCCTTGTTTTTTTCGCTCATAATATCTTTCTCTTTCCTGTTGCTTTGCTTTTTCATATTGCTCTGGATTGCTTCTTACTTTCTCTCTACGTCTGCGTTCACAATCTCTTTTTTGCTGCTTTCGCTTCTCTAAGTCTACCTTTGGCTTCGCCATATTTTTGCTAAAACAAAAAACCTATTAAACCATATGATTAGCATAGTCTTATAAATAATTTAAATTAAAGCGTATTCTTCTAAGGTTGAAAAACAACTACTTTTTCTACTCCATGGACACCAATCTGCTCCATGGCCATACAAAAGTCCATGGAGCGGAAGTCCAGGGTGTGGATTTTTTTTGGAAAACAATAGCTTTACACTCGCAAAACAAAAAACACAAACTAATTTGTACATAAAATTAAAATACCAATAAATGGTCACCTAACCGCAATATTTTTATTTAAATTTTACTTGTTCAAATCATTTTAAAAGCCCCCATGGAGTGGAAAACAATAAAAATACGCACCTGCCAGCGCTCACTTCGACTGTCACTACCACTAATCTGCACAAAATTGGGCGATGCTTGCATGTCGAGCGACAAAACTAGACTGAAGCACGAGTACCGACGGGCCTTCGCGCGCTTAAAGATGCAATACCAACCATAAGGAACAAAATTCCCCTAGGTCCACGGAGTGGAACTCAAATGTGGTTACACACCTTTTTACATAATTTTTAATGATTATTTTTAGTAATTATTTTATTTTGGCTATAGCATTATTATTATTGACATTTAATCTTTTGATAAAAACGATTGTTGTGACCCGAAACTATGTAGAGTTTCTGAAATAAAGCAATATCTTAGGCAAAACGTGTTGGTTACAGTCCATGGAGTGGAATTTTGGTACTTTTGGACAGTGTTAAAAATATTTTTAAAGTCAAATTTAAAAGTTTAATAAGTGATCCCAACAAAAGGTATTTTATTTTATTGCCTAAGCATGTTAGATAACTAGAGCGTACTCTTGTTTTAGTAATTTTGGATGGTTACATCAAATTGTCCCAAATTTTGAGAATCACCCATATAAGGATAGGTTTAGGTGCTAAAATATTTGTAAAGCCTTCGTACGTGTATTATGTGTTGTTCGGCAGTTAATACATGTATATTCTTTAATTCATCGGTTGATTCCATCACTGATGTATGCGGTGAACTTATGGTTGACAGCTGATGTGATGACGTCAGCAACCGGTTCCATTAAATGGCGGTTAATAAAAAGACCCATTTTTAGCCTTCAGGTTGCTGTCATATGAGAAAACCTAACCTTTGTTTTATCGTGAATGGATACGTGTTAATTTGGTCTGAGTAAAGGTAACATGGCCACACAAGACAACTGCTGAAATGTATTCTACTAGACTCTAGACGACTATCCGTTGCGAAATTTTTGCTGAAATCGTTGCACAACAATGAATCAGTCGGTACCCCGGGATAGATATCCGCCTTGACAGATAACCTCGTCATGCTCGCCACCTGGATTGCGGCGTTGCCAATTCCTTGGACTAAAAATAGTATTATGTTCGAGGATTTGCTAGTATTTTTGAGATTTTTCAGAAATGAATGTAGGTAATTCCACATGATCGACGAGTTATAAGTTCGATTCAAGTTTAAATCCTTCAGCTGTCCATTTTTAGTTCCCTCAAAATGAATGCCTAATATATCTGCGTATAAGACGCATGCTAATAAAAATTAAAATCGTTCTTCCTATTAATGATCATGTAATATACAGGGTGTTTTAGTTTATAGCTGCATAACTTCAAGATTTGATAGAACTTTTAAAATTAATGCATAAAGTCTATATAAACATGGGTCGAAAAATGCGTGGCTTCCAAAATACAGGATGTTTAAATTTACTTTCTAAAATAGTTTTTTTTTTAAATACTTCGAACAATATTTGATGTATAACAGTGAAAATTGGTATACAAAGGTTTTTTGGTACGACAAAACGACCCATGGGCATAGTTTTACTGTAGCCGCTAGAGGGCGCTCTCTACTGTATCTGTAGTGTATTAAAATGACCGAAAAATTTTTCTTAGTACAATTTTTTGCTTTTTGAATAAAAAAACTAATTCTTCGTACTTTTCAACATAAAAAAGCTCTCCTGTGAGTTTTCGTTATAGTTAGCCGTTTTTGAGATATTTCGATTTTCGAGGTTCGATGCATTTTTAATTATTTATGCGAAAATAACATTTTTTTACATTTTCGATTTGGGGATTACAAGTAATTAAGATGATCGTTTAGATTGTGTTTTTAAACGCAGCAATAATTCCTAACTCCAAATAAACGCAAAAAAACAGAATATTAATTTGTTTAATTTTCCAATATTATTTTTAACAAATTAAATTAATTATTTATAACTAAAATGCTATTGAATAGTTAGGACACACATACAAAATCTAAAGTAGTTGCTCGAAATGTAAGCCCAATTGTTCAATACACAATTAACATCTACGAATGATCGAAAGATAGCATTATTCAAATAAGGCCTTATTTCATCACATGCATTCCTGATTCTGTCTATTAGCATGGTTGTGGTTACGGGAGTCTGGTACACTTTTTCTTTTAGAAATCCCCACACAAAGAAATCTAATGGATTTAGGTCAGGGGATCGTGGAGGCCAGGCGACTGGTCCTCCACGGTCAATCCATCTTTCTGGATAATTGTCGTCCAGCCAGTTTCTAACCATTCTCGAATAATGAGCTCGACAACCATCAAGCTGGAACCAGGCCAATCTTCTTAAATCTAACATAACATCATCCTACATATTTGCATGTTCAGCCTTTAAAAATTCCAAGAAGGTCGCAACATTTAACCTTGCAGGCCAAAGGTAGGGTCCAAATAGTTGATTACGGTAGATACCAATCCACACGTTCACACTAAATTCATGTTGAAAATTTCTTTCCCGAACTGGATGCGGATTTTCATGCGACCAAATATGTTGATTATGAAAATTTACCACTCCACGTCTAGTGAAGCTTGACTCATCGGTCCATAAAACGTTACTTAAAAACTCCCTATTATTATCAGTTCTATCAAGAATCCACTGACAAAATGTGATTCTTCGTACTCCATCCCCTGGCTGTAGTCCTTCCACAGGTTGCAAATGGTAAGGACGTCTATAGTCATTTCTAAGAACACGGTGAACATGGCTTGCTGAAATTCTCAAGGCACCAGAAACTCTCCTAACACTTGTGGTCGGATACCTATCAAACTCACGCAGAATCATACGGGTAAATCTGCGCTGACGAACATTTATGTTTTGATCCCTTTGGAGATTTCCGAAACCATTTTCAATTATTTGGCGATGCACTCTTACAAATACTGAGCGAGTTGGATGTCGTCTGTTTGGAAATCTTCGTGCGTATTCTCTGGCTGCTTCTGGTGCGTTTCCATTTACAAAGCCATACACAAAATGAATATTCGCTAACTCTTGATTGGAGAATAAAAATGGCATTTTTATAAAACTTACATAAAAACAGGTGAAAAAAAAATAAATTTCGTGCATTCACAATTGCAAAAAAACGTTTCAGGTTTCAACAGACAACAAAACTAACTGTCAACTTTTTTTTTTTTTTTTTATACTCCAACTACCACGAAGGCCTAAGGCCTAAGCACCCATTGGGTACCGTGGGGCTATGGGGGATACATGGGAAAGGGGGGACGCCACACGGACTCTGGCGAGGGAACACGTGTGCATGCAACATGCACACATTCTGGCTCCGCCTACGAGAAACTAATTGACGTTTAACCTTATTCTGCTTTCAATTTCAAAAATATTTGCAGGCACAGCCTACTTCTAAAAATTATGGAGATACTGACTTTTTAACGTTATTTTATCATAAATAATTAAAAATGCATCGAACCTTAAAAATCGAAATATCTCAAAAACGGTTAACTATAACGAAAATTCACAAGAGAGCTTTTTTATGTTGAAAAGTGCGAGGAATCAGTTTTTTATTCAAAAAGCAAAAAATTGCACTAAGAAAAATTTTTCGGTCATTTTAATACACTACAGGTACAGTAGAGAGCGCCCTCTAGCGGCTACAGTAAAACTATGCCCATGGTTCGTTTAGTCGTACCAAAAAACTCTTGTATACCAATTTTCACTGTTATGCATCAAATATTGTTCGAAATATTTAAAAAAAACTGTTTTAGAAAGTAAATTTAAACACCCTGTATTTCGGAAGCCACGCATTTTTCGACCCATGTTTATATAGACTTTATGCATTAATTTTAAAAACTCTATCGAATCTTAAAGTTATGCAACAATAAACTGAAACACCCTGTATATATAGTATAAAAAATTAAACATCCTTAATATGGATCAGCTACTTGAGTTGGAAGAATTTAATTTTATGTATAAAGTAATATATAAAGCGCAGACGTGTAATACAGAAATACTTTTTAACAATGACATGGTAATAGTACTAGAGCACATATGTGTATCTGCCAGTCTAATGTTAATACTAACATAGGTCTGAATAATCTGATATCACAAGCATCTACGACATACAATAAGCTCCCAGATCAAATAAAATATAACAAGTGTTACTGTTTTGTAAAAGATCTGAAACATTATATTCGTAAATAATTTATATTGTAAAATTTTAATAAACGCATTTAGAGTTATTTTCATCATTATTATTCTCGATACCAATGCTTGAAGCACTGTTTAGAGAATCGTGTATTATATACATCTGTAATACTTATATATATATATATATATATATAACAACAAGTAGGAAAATAATGGGCAAAATCCGCAAAAAGGAGGAAAGTGGATTCGAGCAGAAAATAGGATAGGTAACCCGAGCGATACGTATTTCTGCTGGTTGGCTTCATCAGGCCCGAAATGAATGCACATATGAAACTACAAAAGTAGATACACATGCCCACACATCCGGATACGGGTGTAACCTGAGGAAACGAAGTTGGAGGGGAAAAAAACGACACACGAAGTCCACAACAAGAGCCAACCTACACATTGTAGTATAAAATGGCTATACGACCTCGAATTTTCAAGGAGACGTCTAACCACAACCACGCGGCCGGTTATAGCCACTTGCTGTGGTACTTCAAGCCCAAAGGATCTTCAAAGAGAATATGATCATGCGGAGAAAGGTATATAACAACAAGTAGGAAAATAATGGGCAAAATCCGCAAAAAGGAGGAAAGTGGATTCGAGCAGAAAATAGGATAGGTAACCCGAGCGATACGTATTTCTGCTGGTTGGCTTCATCAGGCCCGAAATGAATGCACATATGAAACTACAAAAGTAGATACACATGCCCACACATCCGGATACGGGTGTAACCTGAGGAAACGAAGTTGGAGGGGAAAAAAACGACACACGAAGTCCACAACAAGAGCCAACCTACACATTGTAGTATAAAATGGCTATACGACCTCGAATTTTCAAGGAGACGTCTAACCACAACCACGCGGCCGGTTATAGCCACTTGCTGTGGTACTTCAAGCCCAAAGGATCTTCAAAGAGAATATGATCATGCGGAGAAAGGTATATAACAACAAGTAGGAAAATAATGGGCAAAATCCGCAAAAAGGAGGAAAGTGGATTCGAGCAGAAAATAGGATAGGTAACCCGAGCGATACGTATTTCTGCTGGTTGGCTTCATCAGGCCCGAAATGAATGCACATATGAAACTACAAAAGTAGATACACATGCCCACACATCCGGATACGGGTGTAACCTGAGGAAACGAAGTTGGAGGGGAAAAAAACGACACACGAAGTCCACAACAAGAGCCAACCTACACATTGTAGTATAAAATGGCTATACGACCTCGAATTTTCAAGGAGACGTCTAACCACAACCACGCGGCCGCGGCCGACGTCTCCTTGAAAATTCGAGGTCGTATAGCCATTTTATACTACAATGTGTAGGTTGGCTCTTGTTGTGGACTTCGTGTGTCGTTTTTTTTCCCCTCCAACTTCGTTTCCTCAGGTTACACCCGTATCCGGATGTGTGGGCATGTGTATCTACTTTTGTAGTTTCATATGTGCATTCATTTCGGGCCTGATGAAGCCAACCAGCAGAAATACGTATCGCTCGGGTTACCTATCCTATTTTCTGCTCGAATCCACTTTCCTCCTTTTTGCGGATTTTGCCCATTATTTTCCTACTTGTTGTTATATACCTTTCTCCGCATGATCATATTCTCTTTGAAGATCCTTTGGGCTTGAAGTACCACAGCAAGTGGCTATAACCGGCCGCGTGGTTGTGGTTAGACGTCTCCTTGAAAATTCGAGGTCGTATAGCCATTTTATACTACAATGTGTAGGTTGGCTCTTGTTGTGGACTTCGTGTGTCGTTTTTTTCCCCTCCAACTTCGTTTCCTCAGGTTACACCCGTATCCGGATGTGTGGGCATGTGTATCTACTTTTGTAGTTTCATATGTGCATTCATTTCGGGCCTGATGAAGCCAACCAGCAGAAATACGTATCGCTCGGGTTACCTATCCTATTTTCTGCTCGAATCCACTTTCCTCCTTTTTGCGGATTTTGCCCATTATTTTCCTACTTGTTGTTATATACCTTTCTCCGCATGATCATATTCTCTTTGAAGATCCTTTGGGCTTGAAGTACCACAGCAAGTGGCTATAACCGGCCGCGTGGTTGTGGTTAGACGTCTCCTTGAAAATTCGAGGTCGTATAGCCATTTTATACTACAATGTGTAGGTTGGCTCTTGTTGTGGACTTCGTGTGTCGTTTTTTTCCCCTCCAACTTCGTTTCCTCAGGTTACACCCGTATCCGGATGTGTGGGCATGTGTATCTACTTTTGTAGTTTCATATGTGCATTCATTTCGGGCCTGATGAAGCCAACCAGCAGAAATACGTATCGCTCGGGTTACCTATCCTATTTTCTGCTCGAATCCACTTTCCTCCTTTTTGCGGATTTTGCCCATTATTTTCCTACTTGTTGTTATATACCTTTCTCCGCATGATCATATTCTCTTTATATATATATATATATATATATATCGTTTAAGAAAATATTTATGTAATAAAACTTTGTTTTTTTTTCCAGGAAGAAGTTCCTTATTCAAAAAGTATTTTATCGTAAAAAAACTTTGTATTTATAAAAGTATTCAGAGACATTAACGTTCCACCGCATAGACGCCAGGCGACGCAAAATGTAAATAACAGCTTTTTTAGCTTTTTTGGCAAACAGTGGGACGCCTCAAATTTTGTATATCTCGATTGGTGTCTCTCAATATATTATCCAAAGCTTTTTTTATAACATTCTAGCAAAATAGCAGAGGTAGGAAAATTATCCGATGAGCTGGCAACGCCGCAATCTAGGTGACAAGAATGACAAGATCGTATGTCTATCCTGGGGTAACGACGGAGTCATTTAGTACGTCAGACCGGCAGTTTTTCAATCGTCATTTGCATTTTTCAAGCGGTGTGCAACGACTTCGAGAAAAATTTCGCTACGGATAGTCTTCTAGAGTCTAATAGAGTATATTTCAATAGTTCTCTTCGTGGCCATGTTATCTCTACTCGGGTCGTTAATTTGAACTTCGTATCATTTAAAATCATTATGGCAATGTACACAGCCGTTGGTATTGTGGTGGAACGTTCGTTAAACGATTCAAGTGATGATTCGGATGAAGAAGTTATCCAATGGAGAGAAATAGCAAATGTTCAGATATGCATAATTCAAAATAAAATCACTTGCCTTCAGATGCTATGATTATTTCGAATTGTGTTAAAAAACATTAAATTTCGTGTCACTCATATGCTGTAGCATAACTTCAATCTTTTCTTCTTCCATTTTTTCACATAAAACTGTAGTTGTCAAAAAATGGTAAAATGTAGAGTATAGAATATCGTGGATCAACCGAGCCCGAATGTCGGTGGATGCTGTTGGCACCGGTGGCATATCCACCATCAATATAAAGACAAGTTTGATGTACAACCGGTCGTTCCAACGGAAATTAAAGGATGGAAAATTCTCTAACCGGTTGCACCGTTAGCTCAACCGGTGAATTAAAGAATATACCTTATATTGTGATTTTTTGATATCTGGTTCTATTTGGCTTTGTGTGTGCAATTAAATAGGTTACGTCATTGCTGTCAGATTCTTTTCTTTTGTGTGGGTGGTCAAGCAAAACAAGTTGCGACTAACATCTCGGGGACTTGTGGCTTAATCCGTCTTAAGTCACTGGCGCTCAAAAAATCAATATAAGTATTGCAGCTTTTTATGTAACGTAATATGGGTGCCATAATGTTTTGTTTCCAGATACGGCGTGATATAACCTGGCATTATTTAATTGAGAATTTTCAAATGAGCACACATATAATTCGTTCAGATACACCGTTTTATTGAAGTAAGTATTGTAATCCCGAAAAATTTCGGAAATGATAGCTTAAGTTTTTCGGTGTTATATGACATGTACATCACGAAAAATCATGTCCCTTAGCTCCGTTGGTCTGTCTGTCTGTCGGTCTGGCTGTCGATGTCCGGTCTGCCTAACGATGTCGATATATCGGTTTGTCTGTCGGTTTGTCAATCCGTTAACCGTTGGCCCATCTAAACCGAGGAAAGTACCGCTCGGATTTGAATGAACATTTCACACAAGGCTACTAATATGCCGAGGACGAGGAAGCTTTGCAGTTTTATAAAATCGGTCTTGGTTTAACTTTTTTCCAGAGGCTACAATTTGAACATGCTTATTTCGTCCATTTGATCAAAGATTGCAAATCATAGACATATGTTTTGTGCTTTTTTTGGCAACTCATCAGGATGGTTTGAGCTTTTGTCTCTGATGGAAGCATAGCAGCTATCCTCTATCCGTGATACAAGGTTTATTGCGCTCCCTTATTCTGATAGGGTCTCACTTGTGCTTAATATAATTCTTCATGAACTGTTGACGGCGTTGCATCAGAAATGTAGAGTCAACCTACTTGACGCCATTTTTTTGATTAAAACATATTTTCATGAGACTTCATTATCTGGCCGAGTCAAACCACATATACGTTTTAGTTTTTGTTTATTGTTCGTATTTTTGCTTATATGCCATCCAGATGACAGTTAATTTATTCTTCTATTTTTAATTCCTATACAGTATGGTTCAAGAATAAAAAAATAAAATCGCAATTTTAAGATGGCACCGCGTAAAACGAGAAAATCCCAGAATCTTCTGAGGTAAGCATTACCATTACCCAAAGAGCATCCAGCCCCACCAAAGCGACAAGCGAGCATGAGGTTGCCTGGCACTTTTTTAATGTACTAGATACGTCACCGTCGCCCATCGTCAAAAAAATGTTAATTGTCTTCCGAGAACGCGAAAAACCTACCCAGAACTATTGTTGCAACATGACCGCTAACTGATTACTAATTCTGCAAGTCCATTGTCTAACCAAATCAGCAACACTGTTTATCGCTAGTAAGAAATAGTAATCGGGCTGCCAGTTTTTTTGGACAAATATAGCGAAAATCTTCGACAGGCATCCTTCAAGCAGAATCTGTACGGGTTTGAGAAAACGATACTCAAAGTCACATTTATAAGAGTTCGTCGAGGATTGGGTGTCGTTTGAGGAATATTCTCTCCTTGGATTTTAAACAAACAATAACGCTTCCTTAAGGACGATTTAACATCTGCATCATGGTATGCTGTAACAGCTGTCATCACAGATTGTGATCGAAGTCAGAAAGATTTTTCTTTCCTGGCCCTATCTAAATATTTAGGCATTTGTGTCAAATGCTACTAAGCAATACGAATAGTAATGAAACGTCGTACAATCACTAACGCCCCATGGTATGTTTCCAACGAGACCCTTCACAGAGAACTTGACATCCGTTACCTAACAACAAGCGCAGCTACGTTATAGTCAAGCGGAATCGCATACGAGTAACAACCCATTGTTGCGCGAGTCAGTAGACTACACAGTCGAGCAAATTCGCATGCACACAAGGCCGCGACTCGCACTGTGAACAAAAATAAATCGTGCGACTTTAGGTTTAACCAAAATTATAATTTTTCTTCAACAACCAATCCCAAAATTAATTCTAGGACCAATTTAAAATTGCCGAATACTAATTAGCAATGCCCAGGCACCCCTCAAATTGACGCACTTCTTTTTTCTTTGCTCTCCCTCCGTCCTTCCTTACTTTCTTCTTCCCTTCTTTCTCCCTGAATTTGTTTGGTACCTGGGCAACCAGACCTGACAGACCTACTGACTTACAAGACTTCAACCAAGAGCAAAGGTCCTATGGACCGCTCTGACAGACAATGACGAATAGAGAGTAATGAAACGTGTTTCTCGATTGTATAGCGAATAGCAATTTTACGTATGTACATCAGAGCGGACTAATCTATAATATAGGCCACCAGTGTTATATACAGATTGAAATCTTAATATCTCGCTTACAATCTCTGAATTATTACACGGTGTTTTATAGTAATGGGTATAGTGAACCTAAAAAGATTATTCGTAGAAGAGAAGAAATATTCCTGTCCCTTACCAATAGCGACGTTATGAAGATTATTTATTTGCCTGGTTGTTATATAAGCGCTCTAATTATTTTTGTTTATGTTTGCCCATAGTGTTTCGTATTTCATCTTTACTCAATAATTTTCATTATATGTAGGTCGTGTATATCGGTTTCACATAACAGAGAAACTATAAGTATGTTTTATTTTTAATCATTCCTTAACTTATTTAGTATCTGTACTAATATCATGTTCGCTCTTTCGGATATTTTTGATTCTCGGTTACTCATTATTTTAATAACCTTCTTTTAAAATACCGTTTGTGAGCAAAATAATGTTCAAAAAGTATATATACGTTGAAACTGTGAAACTCATTATTGCAATTCTGGCTAGAATATCGCTATTCGCTGTAAAATCGAGAAAGCAAGCACATTTTTTACTATTATACTGAGTAACACTTAACACAAAAAATTTCGTCAAGTAGGTTGACTATGCGCTTTCCACGCAACGCTGTCATCAGATCATAAAGGACTATGTTCGGCCCAAGTGCTGAGCTAGCTACATACATGCATAACAAAACAAAATTAAGTGGATCAAGTCAGTCACATGCCCATATTAGCACGTAATCCATAGTCCCCATCCATTGGATAACGCTGACGCTAGTTTCAGTCACGATACTACTCGTATAACAACCCTGCCGGCGTTGCTGTCAGACGCGAGGCAGGTATCAGCGAATGAAAGTCGCCGTTTATTGGCATTTCTATAAGTTATAAAGGCAAATATAAGGCGAAATCTTTGATGTGTGAAATATTTACTGGTGCGTAAAATTACTGGGGTTGGAAGCGTATTCATAAACTGCCTCCAACAAAATGAGATTACTTTCCGACACCCCTACAACCCCAACCCCCGGTCTTTAACCTCTACAAACGAACCAGGAGCCTCTGAAACGTCAAAAACGAGGTTTCAGCGATTTCTATATTTTTTAGATTACAATACTTCCTTACCAGTATGCGTGGGAGGTAAAAACAAACTGTACAAGATTTATTTTATCAAAATCACTTAAATAGATAGGGCCAGTAAAGAAAAATCTTTCTGACATCGATAACAGCCTGTGATGACAACTGTTACAACCGACTCTGAAGTGCAAATGTGATATCCTCACTTCAACGTTCCCAAAGGAAGCGTTATGATCTGTTTAAAGTTCTTGGAGAGATCGGTTCTCAAATGGCACTCAATGCTTAAAGAACGTTTTTGAATGTAACTTTATCGTTTTCTCAAACCTGTATTGGTTCTGCATAGGTGTTTATAGATATGTTGGTCAAAAAAGTTAGGTTACTATTTTCTTACCAGCAATAAACAGGGTGGTTAATATAATAATTATCATATAATAATAAAAGGGTGCATCTGAATGAATTCTACCGCGAAAAGAACCATTCTGGTTTTAAGATACTCATTCCAATGTTTTACAAAATAAAAATGAATGAGTATTCATTTCAATATCTCAACCTCTTTTCGTGGTGAAGATTAAAAAAAATATATTTTTTATCACTCTGTATTATGGAACGGAACATTTTGGGACCTGCGTATTTTACAAAACCTAGTGGCGTACAATTTCACCCTTTAGCCAACAGGCGAGGAAGTATTGTAATCGTGGAAAATTTTGAAAATGAGCTATTATGTTTTTGGGCGTTATGTGCCATGTACGAGCACATTACGAAAAACCATGCCACATTATTTTC
Source organism: Acanthoscelides obtectus (assembly GCA_963669975.1). Classification (NCBI taxonomy): domain Eukaryota; kingdom Metazoa; phylum Arthropoda; class Insecta; order Coleoptera; family Chrysomelidae; genus Acanthoscelides; species Acanthoscelides obtectus. The sequence continues at coordinate 36,554,557 of CAVLJG010000001.1, forward strand.
GTCAGCCCTTCTGTCTATCGATCTGTCTGTCCGGTAATCCTTGGTCTTTCTAAAAATTGGAAAGTACTGTTCGGATTTTGATGGAGTTTTCGCACAAAGTTATACTGCTATGACAAGAATAAAAAATCTTTAAGGTTTTTGAAACTCAGCAAGCGAAAGGCAAAAAACAAATAACTAAAAATCGACCATACTTTTTTTGACGTTTCAGATGGTCTATATGATTTTCGGAAAACTTTTTGAAGAGGTTAAAAATTGGGGGTTGGGAATTGGAGCGGATATATGGATGAGTATATACAAAAATTGGGTAACTTTTAGACATATTTTGTTTACTATAGTTTTCAAGTCAAATAAATGTCGACAAATTCGGGTATTTAAGACAGATAATAATCTAATGAATATATTGTTCCAAATAAGGCTAGTCACTTCTATGAGTAGATTTTGAGATATTTCGATTTTTCTGAAATTGACCGCCAGGGTACTGACGAAAGTTACATATGACTGAAAAAATATGCAGTTTCATAGAAAACATAGAATTTATTAGAACTTTGAACAAATATCTTCGAATCTAATAACCACGTCTTATAGTTATAGTAACTATTTACAATAAGTAAATAGGGAATATCTGGTCACAAATGGGACAGTATTCAAACATTTTTCACAAAGATTTTTCATAACATCCAGTAAATATATTATACACTTGCTGCATGGTATTATATATATATATATATATATAAAGAGAAAATAATCATGCGGAGAAATGTATATAACAAAAAAATAGGAAAATAATGGGCAAAATCCGCAAAAAGGAGGAAAGTGGATTCGAGCAGAAAATAGGATAGGTAACCCGAGCGATACGTATTTCTGCTGGTTGGCTTCCGTATCCGGATGTGTGAGCATGTGTATCTACTTTTGTAGTTGCATATGTGCATTCATTTCGGGCCTGATGAAACTAACCAGCAGAAATACGTATCGCTCGGGTTACCTATCCTATTTTCTGCTTGAATCCACTTTCCTTCTTTTTGCGGATTTTGCCCATTATTTTCCTATTTTTTTGTTATATATATATATATTAATTTAATATAATCATTGTAGAAGGAAGATAAACCAAAATATGTGTGTAAAAATAAAAAAGAATTAAAAAAATGTTACCTTGTTTTATAAAGTATCCTCCCGACAAGTATTTCAATGCGGACCAGTATTTGATCGTGCGGTCTTGGAGCACCGGCATGCCCTCCCCTGTGAGGTCTTAAGTCACCTGATTCACGAGTACTTTGTACTACACTAACAAAGGCATGAGGGGTTAGTTGCACTCGATTGGGAAACCGATCCGCATAAATCCGTGATGCGTCGGCAGCATTTTGTAAAGACTCCCCCCCGTAAATAAGAGTCGTGTCCACAAGTTCAGCATTTTCGTAAACATGTGCCATTTTTTATTTCGTTTGAGCCACGCAACAAACACCACTATTCACTCACGTGTTACCGACTGACACATTGACTGAATACAACTGAATAAAATTGTAGTAAAAAAATCGTGATAAGCATTTCAAATTCTTTCGCTTTTTTGTTTCCGATGCGATGAACCGATAAGGCGGATTATATCCGTTGTTGCCAAACACGAGCACATAATATTATTATTGAGACAGGGCGGTACTCAAACTTCTAAAGGGCTATAAGTTTGTTACTTTAATTTTACCAGAAAAATGTTAAAGAAAAAAAACATTTCTTTTGATCAGATCTAATCACTGTTAAAATAAATGACTCAACTTCGAAGTCACCCTGTATATTATAAGACACTCATTCTTTCTTTCCAGCTGCTTGATGACTGTTAGCATCGTCTTATCAACATTTCCAAAACCAAACGTTGCACTTTAATTGTTTTCTCCTTTGCAAGCTTATGTCCAGTCTTTTTGTAAGTCACTGCTCTGTTTTGTATTCTCCACAGTTTGTATTTGTCTATTACATTTCAAGATATAGTTTGTTTGACATGTTCCTTTTTTTATTACTTTTTGTTTTAGTGTAGTAGTAAAAGTGGTGGGGAAGCACAAGCCTAAGAACTAGGTCACCTTTGACCATTTTTGCCGACCCCGCAGTACCAACACTGTACACTGTACACACAAGCGAACTACTAATAACTAATTATGGAATAAACCAGCTCCAGCAATGCAATGTACCTATGTTGACCCTGCACCGATCTGGTGGTTTTTCTTTTAGTGTAGTATTCTTCTAATTGAATTTTAATAACTTTGCCTTCTTCACTAATTCCTTCTTTTTAGCTATAACTTCACTCACTTCAATTCTATTTGTTTTTGACGATCTTTCAACAGATTTTATTATTCTTCTTAACTGTTTTTCAACTCGTTTTTTGGAGATGAGTATTTAGTCGAGTTCAAAGTTTTTTTAATTGCTTACTTCTGGACTTCCTCTGTCTTTGGCTACTCTTATCTGTTCCTTTCGGTCTTTGGTATGCGCTTACAATAATTCTATTTTCTTCAGGAACTGGTTGTATTTCTTTATCAGTATTTAGAGGAGTATTCTAATATATAAAATTATGAGTTTGTTTGAACAGTTGCTTTTTTGTCTGTATCTTGATCTTTTCCATTTGTCCTATGTAGTTGCTCGTTGCTCCAAAGGATTTCTTTGCCGTTTCTTCTTTTTTGAGTATCACATCCTTTGTTTTTCTTTGTATCTAGCTGATTTGATGCAGTCGCTTTTAACTAGGCTTTTCCTTTCTTTTTGAATATATATTCTTTAGACACATTCTGTGTTTTTTGTTTTCGGGAGGCATAAACTGTAATGAGTAAAAGATCTAGCGATCTAAACAAAAAAAACCAGTACCGTGGAAGCCCGTCAGTCCATTGACGCAGTATTAGACAAAGGACTCACGCCAAAGTACTGACGAAACTGACCTTATTTTGAGAGTATAATTGGAATTAATGTTTCTTTTGGTATTTTCCAATATCAACAAGCTGTGTTATAACATATTGTTAACTACTCGTACATATGAATCAAAATAAAACTGAAGTTTGTAAAGAAACATCGCCTCACCACAGTACTGATATTTTGACTGGATCGGCACGTGTATTCAAAGCAACCACGACTCTAGCACTGGCTTAGTATGGGAAACTGTCAAAACGTACGGTCTGCAGCTCTCTTCACTACCGACGTTGAAATTTAACAGAGATGCAATCTCGAGTCGGTGATATTTGGCGAGAATTTTACATTTGAACAGCACACAACGGACTGACGAATAGAACTAAACATAAAATTTATAAACTTTTGATAACTGACGGTGGGAATATTATATTATGAAAGTTGTACTATACATCACAATCACAGATTGTAGTGAAATAGCAAGTTTTCTTAGATTAATTGTATTGATCAATAGACGATCACTTGATTGTACGGTTTTGGGATTGTGACATGTCAAGAGACTGACGTTTTGAGGATCTTTTCTATTGTTTTAAAAACTTGTACTCAAAATAAATCGCTGCATTCGGGCGACCAAATAAAAGACTTTTAGTTGCTTTAAAATAAAATTAAATATAAACAAAATTTAATAAAACTTCATATGTATTGATTGATGACATACCCAGATACCCATTTTTTGTAGAATCACCCATATATCAATTTTCTGTCATTAGTAGATTTATACGTATTTCACACTTCATAGATTTCTCCGTACATTTTCCTTTAAAACTTAAAATGAGAGAGGAATATCTTCGATACGCATCTCCTTCTGGGTCACAGTCTCCCCCATCAGTGTCACTCCGTCACTGTCAGGGTGCCGAATCTGACGATTCATCGAACGTTGAAGTACTGGGAGATGGGCGACGTTGCCAAATGGACAATACTATCGGTGAGTCTGGGAAAAGATTTCTAAGGGCGTGTTTGAGTGAGTTGATTCGTTAAATTCTTCTGTTTTACATGTTCATACCTAATTTTTTTCTCCGGGGGTCTACTTGTGCCTGACCGATGGAAGCGTTGCGTGGGATGTACAGAGTCAACCTACGTCAACATGACAATTATATTATTCGACATATTTATCATAATCATATAACTGTGAGAATCTTGGAAAAAGAGCTGCTTTGCATCAACAAAACAAAGGTGAATGAATGAAGTCGTTGACACGGTGGCAAAAGAAGCTGCTGTATCCGATGTAGACATAACCTAACCTTACCCACAAATACATTATCTCAACCAGGAGGGTGACTATGATAGATCAGTTGAAACAGGAATGGAACCGTTTTTGCAATAACAGTAACAATGTATATCAGAATACACCTCTCTTTGCCTACTACATAAGCTCGCTGACCAAAGTCATCCAATCAGACGTTACATATCAGATGTCTCTTTGACCATGCCAAAATCTATTTAGTTGCAAGTATAACGAAGCTACCAATGAACTAATTAGTGTCCTTGTCGCTGCAGAGGTTCCTTTTCCCCTGGATGTGATCACTAATGATTTTTGGCTGCAGTATCAACACAATCCAAACGATACTATGAAATTTTTCAAATCTGTTGAACGTTTGATTTTAGAAGTAAATTAAACCTCTTGAAGATACCTAGAGCGAATCAGAGCAAGAACGTGTTATTCGGTGAACTACTCGTAGATGTAATCCTGGTGATTCTTCCTGTGTAAGCCCCCCTATACCTCTGCTAACCCTTGTGTGGAAACGTTATGTTCATCGAAATATCTGATGAGCATGACTACACAATTCAACTCACTATGATAGGTAGCGCGGTCGGGTGTCCCAGTGTTCTTCCTATTCACCCTCGTCGTGTTAGTTATTAGATGCTGTGCTATGGCGAATAAATCAAGTATCTTCAAATTATCTTGTGTGTGCTTATACTAATAATCGTGGCTGAATAGGTATATTCACTCAAAGCCTTTAGAAAAACTACTTGTAATTTTTTCATTAAGCATAATAGTGTCTAAAACGTTGAATCACCTCGTAAGTATAATGGAAACAGGAGATTTTCGGACCCAGGTTTCCATAAACATTTTCATATTCGTACGTACTGAATCTCAAATTTCTTTTTCATCATTTTGTAAAACCATTTTGGTCTGTTATATATTGTTAAACCCTCTTTTGTGGACGAAAAAATAACACAATTAACGATCTACTGCACGGGCGACCTTTAGCAAAAGTAAATGATCAAATCGCATATTTATTTTTATCGACGTTCTGTTCACGTTAATTCATAGGAAATTCTGATTTAATTCCCTTAACTCCGTTTCTTACTGGTGAAACAGCAATAGGTCAGCAACCTCTACCACCACCCTGTAACCGTACTAAATACCAATACCAGGACAATGCACGGTTATTCACCCCAATGCGATGCCGTCATATGTCTAGCATCCTTCCCTGAAAATAACAAAAATCGAACTCCCCCTGACAATTCCCCTTAACTCCAACAACTCCCATTGTCCGGCGGATATTCTTATCCTTTAACTATCGTGTCCTAATAAAAGGTTAAAGCTCTTCCTGTGCTGATTTTCATCGATGGTGGGTGGTGAAAATTTGATCCATAGTCTAAAGACTACCAGAAGTAAAGTCACACCGTCCATTGTTGTCGGGTAGTCGAAACTTTTTCAAATGGGTAGGCAATAGGGACTAAGAATATGGGCCTATTTAGCTGACTTGATTTGTTTAATTCATATGTTAAACATGCTCCTAGTTGAACTTTTTTCTGAAAGAGGCTGATTTGCTAATGTAATACTTTCTGAATTGATCAAGCGTAGCGTGGTTAGTGGAGAGTCAAGCTACTTCACGCAATTTTTAGACAGATGGAAGCACCTATAACCTGCCTCAGGCAGCATGGATGTACAATGGTCGCGAGGTCAGTCTTTCCTGTCCACAAGGTTATTACGTAGAAAACCTATCTGTCAAAAAAAAAAACGATAAAATGTCAACTTGTTGGAGTGAACGACAGCTAGTTTCTAGTTAACATGTTGTAGGGGAACCTACATAATGTCATAAAACACCTAATACCTCTGAGGAAGTGTGAAATTCTCCAGGAACGCGGCATTTATTTATGCCAAAGTTATTAGTTATCTCAGCAATTAGAAAGCTTTTGTCGGTTCCTTATAGAGATGGCCGATATCGTTATCCTAGGATATCTGTGTATCTTATATAGTTACTTTTTGATATCAATGATTTAAAGCCGTGACGAGATCACGAAATCGCATGGAGCCAACTACCAAAGTATACAGGGTGATTCAGAAGTCGTGACCAAACACACAGAAACGCATTTTGAGGGCGTCTTCTATGTAACATTTTTTCCTCGACGGTTTCATTAAAAAGATACGGGGTGTTGAAGTTTAAAAATAAAAAACAGTTTTTTCAATATCTTCAAAACCGGACTTACCTAACTATTGTTCACAATCAAAAGTCTTTGCTTAAAATTAACATTTTTTTTATACTCCAACTACCACGAACGCCTAAGGCCTAAGCACCCATTGGGTACCGTGGGGCTATAGGGGGATACATGGGAAAAGGGGGGGAACGCCACACGGACTCTGGCGAGGGGAAACGTGTCCATGCAACATGCACACATTCTGGCTCCGCCTACGAGATCTGCCGGGTGGTACCTCCGCGTTCGACAGTCAGAGACCGTCTACCACCTACGGACAATCACAACATCCATAGCCAAGAGAAAAATTTCTCCTGGGACGGGACTCAAACCCGCACAGCGCACGGCGACTGATCAGGAGACCGAACAGTCTACTAGTGCGGCCACCGCTGCTGCATGCACCAGTGGCGGAAATACAGGGGACTAGTGGCATCATTTTTCCAAATAAAAATAGTACGCCACTGTTTTTTTCGAAACACGCAATTTTTTTAATGTTGCCTTTAATTTGGTACTAATAATAATTACACATGTGCTTTTTTCATAGACTGCATTGTTTTCGTAAAAATGAAAAAACAAACTACATAATCAAAGTTCTATTTCAGTAACTGTTCAAAAAGACCACCATGCTGACGGATACAAGTGCGGCATCTTTTTAATAAAGAAAAACCTACTTCCGCAAAATTTGTTGTGGCTTGAATTTGATGAAACGCATTATCTATTCTTTCTTGTATTAATTCAGCATATACTAGTTGTTTAAAAGCGCCTCACAAAAAGAAATCCAGGTGGTTTAAATCAGGAGATCTCGCAGGCCAATGTGTGAGTCAATTTCTGCCAGTGCATCGTTGTCTAAAATGATTATTTAACCATGAGGTTATGTCACGACGAACATGCGGTGGGGACCGTCGTGCTCTCGATGCTAACGGAACATCATCTAACACATTTTCTATGTAATTCTCTAGGAAAGCTAAGTATGAGTTTGTATTTAAACGGTGTGGCTATACAGTTCGCCATTGAAAATGCCGCACCAGACAATTCTAGAAAATCTGTGTTGAAACCCAGTGGATTCTTACAGAACAGGGATTTTCTAACGACCAAATATATTTACCATGAGAATTAAAGGTTCCACTCCTCAGAAAAGCGATCCATCTGACCACAAAACCAAATCAATAAAATCTGCATTTTGATTATACATTTGCAGTAACCACTCACAAAAATTTGGCCGTTGCACTTCGTCGCCGGGTTGCAGACATTGCACATTTTGCCGATGGTAAGGATGTAAAACTTTTCAATTTAAACTTCTCCACGCAAGACTTTGGGAATATGGTAACTGGGCTGCAATCCACCTAGTTCTTGTACTAGGATCGTCCAACGTCAAATTAACCACTTCCAGTTCCTCTTAAACAGTATACCTCTAACTCCGTGAAGTTTCGTATTCCATAATGCCGAAGTCTTAGAAATGAACGCGTGAAAACCTATCGGGTAGGTTGGCGCCTGTTAGGAAATCTACGTTGATACTCCCGACAAGCCGCTAAAGCATTTCCATTACAGAACCCGTACACAAAAATAATATCGGCGTACTCATCATTGCTAAATTCCATTTCACAAAACTCGAAAGTAGAAAAAATGGACTTTTGACTTAACTTTAACAAAAAAAAAATGTAGTAGTAGTAATGATAACAACCGTATAACTCAAAATTTTGACAAACTATGTCCCAAGAAACGTCAAGTTGGTGTCAAGGCCTCCTATTTTATTTTGAAATTAATTGTATCTCGGTACTTCATGAATGATCTAGCTTGTTTTATTTTTATTTTTACGAAAACAGTGCACTCTAAGAAAATTGAGGATAAAATTCGAAAAATCACGCGTTTCGAAAAAAAAAAACAGATACTATTTTTATTTGGAAAAATAATGTCACTGATCCTCTGAACGTCCGCCACTGGTGCACGTTAATTTTAAGTAAAGACTTTTGAATGTAGAAAATACTTAGATGAATCCACATACCAAATTTTAGTTCATTCCAGTTGACGGTTTTGAAGATATTAACAAAATGCTTTTATTTTTAAACTTCAAAACCCCATAGCTTTTTAATGAAGCCATCGAGGAAAAAATGTTACATAGAAGACCCCCTTAAAATGCGGTCCTGTGTATGATATTTCATATTTGGTTACGACCTGTGAATCACCCTGTATAAGGCACGATATCGATTATAGGCCATAGCAGTCTTACGGTGGTATATGATTCTTGACCTTAGCGGCTATCGCGCATGCACATCTGACGCATATTCAAACACAGAACGGCCTAACTACATTTTCTTAAATATATTATATTGTATGCATTACTTATCAATTCTTCCAAGTTGGAACATCCTGACTGCACTGTGTACCTACCATAATTACTGAATATATTGTCCTATCTTCAAATATTACCAGCTTCCAAACACAGAACGTCCTAGCGTTAAATTACAAATTTTAATAAATTGGTAATTAGGACGTTTTAACTAAGGAGGGCAGCGGGATAGTCCCGGGAAGCACCTAGTTCCCGAAGTCGTGATCACGTCACGCTTTTTTATGGTATTTGGTAACAGCTGCGATTCGAGATATAGAAATATCTGTTACTAAGTAACCACTAGTTCCTTAGTCTGTTTTCATCATCAAGTACCTTACTCAGCATCATCCTCCCCACAAGAGGTTTTATATCAACCCATTTGACCTCGTTTAATGCCTAGCAAAATTGTCAGCAGTGAGCCTCTCAGTCCCAGCTGGGAAACGGGGAAAAGTTGCATAACACATCGATACGCTACTGATATCGGGACGTGCCTTTGAATCAGCAAAATCAGCGTCAACACTGGCGGAAGCTATGCTTTTTAACTGACTTCCGTTTTGGTGCTAGACCATACTATATTCGAGTAGTGTATCAAGAGTATTCCCCTCATCGTACTCAGTCTTTTACCTTCTACGGTGACATCATCTGAGTCAATTGGACGACGAAGTCAATATTATATATTTGGTGACTGATGACTAATGTGCTGTTATCTGTGGACTAAGGAGTAGCATAGTGAGAACAATCATTTTCATGTTTTTAAAAATCGATCCAGTTAGCGAACAGTATTTGTGAGAAAATTAATAATTATTGTCGCTGTCATGGAAAGGGTCGCCTGAAGATTTCGACACAAAGATACAACCATCATATAGACGAAAAAGCAGTTAAGCTTTCAAGAGTGAAGGATCCTGAGGGATCCAAGGCGGTATTGATGAACTCCTATCCACTCCGTCGGGAATGAACGAGCTGCGGGAATGCAATCCCCAGTCGGAAGTTGAACTGATTCGATCTCCTAGTGAACCTACTGTTAGTAATCCGTATACTTTAATTTGACCTATCAGCCACGTTCAGTGCAACGACTGTCACGCTAATCGGTTCCCAACAAGGGAGAGGCAGAAGAATGTGCTTGAGAGGGATGGAATGTTTGTATCACCCACACACCGTCGCTTGTTAATGCTGACGTCATCGTAAACAAGTTACTGTTTTGTTCACGGAAATTTCGAATGTCAGATGAAACACTTCACCACCCACATATCAGCAGAGGTGTATTGTTATCGCAAACTTCTATATTTTCAAAGATATGGATGTCTGTTTGCTCTTTACGACTAACTGGCATGCCCTTATTTAGGAAGCGTGAAAAAGAAGGTGATATAAGTTGTTTACGTACAGCACACATTCTGAACTAATCTAAATAAAACTAACTGAGTGACGCTTACGATTCGACACAAGTTAGTTATAATCTTACCTCCCCCCTTCCCGCTGTTAAGACGGATTTTCGTCTGAGATATCTTAGCTGGTGCCAAACACGTCGTTTTTGAATGTTTGACGTTCAAAATTGAGGTAAGTTATCTTTAATGTTTGTAGATAACTTCCCAGTCTCTATTTAGGAGAAAAATACAACTACAACGTCTAATACATCAAAACGTATACACTGATTATTATCTTATTATTCGCTCTTTGACAGTTGACAGGTATGGTATGCTCCTCTTGAAATCGTGCGTACGATCAACTACTTAACTAGGTCAGAAGCTAATTTTAACTCAGGTGAGAAAATCGGTAGTTCGTAAGCAACTATAGTTGAACGCTTGCTTTGCGACTAATCACTTGACATATCAATAGTAAAATCCATTTTGGAGGAGCGCTACTCAAATGTAAAGGAATGTTAAGGGACGCAATATTGTGTTCTTGACCATTACAATCTGTAGCTTTATTATTACTGCGTCATCTCAGCAATTTGGGATCTGGCAGTATGTAGTTTTTCATCACTGCGTGATTTCAGCAATGTGGGATCTGTAAGTCCGTAGCTTTTTTATCACCTCGTTAAATCAGCACTTTGAGACATGGCAGGCCGTAGCTTTTTATCATGGTCTTATTAGATTAGGTCCTGACAGTCTGTAGTTTATCACTGCGTGATTTCAGCAATTCGGGTATGTTAGCCTGTAGCTATTGTATCACCTCGCCATCTCAGAAATTTGAGTCCAGGCAGTCTGGAACCCTTTTATCATTGCCTGATCTCAGCAATTTGTGACCTAATAGTCTGTAGCTTTTTTCTCAGTGCGTGATCTCAGCAACTTCGGTACTGACAGTCTCTAGTTTTCTTGTCAATCCATGATCTCAACAATTTGAAATCTGGAATTAGAAGTTGCAGTAATACTGTAAGGTGATAATAGGCGCTGATACAATATTTTTTTGGAAATCAGTACACTGGAGCGGAGTCGCAGGAAAAAATCAAAATAACCCCAAGATGACACATGACAGTTAGGCATGATTATTACGCAAAAATTGCAATTTTTGCAATTGTGAAACGGTTGAGTAGCTGCTACTCCTCTTTTCATAATGGATTACTCCAGATCAAGTCAACGAGACGTTCAAAACCTTTTTTTTTATACCGAAGCAGCTGCGCAGGCAGAAGGCTGAATGCCAGGACACCGCGCCTGTTATGAGGATCCCAATGAAATTTTGTTAATCCGATTTTTGAACTGTCTAACGTTAGTAAAACTGGGAAAAGCTTTATCTTGTAGATTGCTCTATAGGCTCGACACCCTCGGAACAAAGGAGCCGTCGTATCGGCCAGTTCTGGATATACGGAGTTCTATCCGGTTAGGATGGGAGGCCAAAGTCAGGCGGGTCTGTCTGGCAGGCTCATCGCTCTGACGACCAGAACCCGTTGGTGTAGCGGTAGAAGAGAGCCAGATCGCGGACGGCCCGCCGACGCGAAAGGGTCTATTGGAGAAGAGTCATCGAAGAAATATATTAGCGTTTTTATGTTATTGAACATGGCAATTGATGAAACCCGATTTTTCGTTATTTCGTTGATTCGTGGTTAATACTCGTATCAATCCAATGCAGTTGATAAAAGCAAATCTGCAAAGCTACTTACCCTCTGTCGTTACTACTCTTGACCTCACCAGGTCAGCTTTGTTCGCAACCAAAATTACTGCTCTTGTGCTGATTGTATCCAGCGTCCAAAGATTCTGCAATATGTTCTCAGCTATCTCCAAGCTCGACCTATCGGCACTGCTGTATACGACGCAGTAGGCATGCGGGTCGGTGTATTTCCTTATACAGCTATCAGGCTACAAAAAAGCAACATTTCAGACCTCATTTCTATAGTTTTCAAATGAGTTCGCAGATCTGTTAAAGCACATTTTGATAAGAAGGTTTTTTATACTGTGGTCTTCTGAAAGTGTCATGAGCTTTCAATAGTTCGCCATTGCGCAGCTAGTGGCAGAGCATTATACCGAAATAAGACAGCACACAGCGCCATCTATTATCAGAATTGATGATCTAGGCTTTGCTGGTGATCAGTTGCAAAAAGCACGAAACAGCTGTTGTTCGCGGTCTGTGGTCAGACGAACAAAAGCAGTATCTTTTGAGTATTACATTGTTATCCCGCTTAACTGTCTTACCCTGTCTTTATTTCTATCATTTGGGGAAAAATATAACTAACCCTGTAGATAATGTGACCTCAGAGTGTGGTTCTTTGTACTTTGGTCTTCCATACAAATGGATGAGGCTTGGGCGCCACCTAGTTCCAAAAACTATACATGAAAAGGAAATAACAAGTAAAGCCTTTCGACCTATCAAAACATGAACTGACTGCCAAATGATGGGCCTCTGGAGCTGAAAGAAAAAAAAATCACAAGGCTCGCAAAAATTTATTGAACAAAAAAATTTTCAAAAGTCCTGGGAGACAAACAAGAGGAAATTAGTTGATACTATCCCCCAGCTAAATGGTTTCCAGCTAAAATTTAAATTAAAAAAAATCACCTTGGTAGGTGCTTGCTATAACAGAATGGTGGAATTCATTCCCACACAAGAGAAGGGAGTCTCTCGAACGAAAGGCTAACCAACTGTAAGGTAGAAAGCTCGAACAATGATGGTTCTTGGAAATGGGGACTGCTCCTCGTAGACGTGAGTCCTACTTATAGACCGTTTCGGAGTGTTAATGCAGATAATTCCCCTCAGCTCGATGGTTTGAGTGTAGCTGTAATAACGGCTAAGTCCCCAAGAGGGTGAGAAAAGGGGCCCGTTAACAAAATTCCCCAGTGGAGGCCGATTTCTATCAAAATCATCACAACCCGGCAAAACTCAGCACTAGGTGTGAAATTATCTCACTAACGTAAGGTTGGAGCTGCTGAGCTGCTACACGAGGGCACCAACCAGATCACAGATGCGCAACTATTTATTTTCTAGTAAATATAATTCTTGTCAATATTTCGAAAACGGAACATTTCCAGATCGCACGCGCCGGATTCGGTTTCGGCAACCGCAAAACAAAATATGAAGATTGGGCTCAAATTATCAACTTACATTGAAAATTAAAATGTTTGCGGTCCTAATAACATCTATAGTAAGTATTTGGGGTCACTAAAACTGATTTTGAAGCTATTCTGAGTGAGTCTGATCCCGATTATGATGTACATCCTATTATTTAGATTATAATATAGTTTTATTATACAGGGTGGAGCATTGAAAACGAAACAGACGCATTTACTGGCAGCTCAGTTTTTTTTTTGTAAAAACGCTCAGACCTGTCGATTTTGTTTTCGAGGGGGACACAAGTTTGGCAAAAAATCACGTTAGCACGTGCAGCCCCCTAAGCGGGGGTGACACCACCCCCAAAATCTTAAATGGAAAGAAGGGCCGAGTGATACCTTATTTTAAAGGTCTTTCAATTCCCTTTATAATGATATAAAATTAATGTACTTCAGTTCAGTAGTTTTGAAGATATATTGATTTAAAGCTTAAATAAAACTAATGCATCATCATTAGCGGAGATCGATACATTTGGCGGGAGTCATTCAATGGCACCTCTTCTACGAATCCATTGATCTGGAAACGTCTGATCTAAATATTGTCGAATACGTAATGCGTAATGTGGTGGGGCACCATCCTGTTGGAACATCAACCTATTCGCAATGTACCGCCGATCATTCTGATTTTCAGTTATGGCTGTTAATGCAGGATCTATGGCGTCTTCCAGTAATTCCAAATACATTTCACCGGTCAAATTTCCAGGAAAAAAGGACCAACTAAATGATCGCCAAAAATACTAGCCCAAACATTTAATTTTTGTGGCTGCTGTGTATGAACCTCATGATAAATTCTGGGATTAGAATAGTACCAATATCGGCAGTTATGACGATTTACTACGCCATTTAAGAAAAAGGAACATTCGTCGGAAAAGCAAATGTTTATCGTTTATAATTCGTTCACTCATATCTTCACAAAATTGTAATCGCCGATCAAAATCATCTTCATTAAGTTCTTGTACCAGGTGAATTATATATAGATGAAAACTATGGGCCTTTAGAATCCGTTGGACAGTACGTCGACTAACACCACACACAGTCTCCAATTTGCGGGTACTTAACGTAGGATCTACATAAACTTGCCCTAAAACCCCCACTTCTATTGCTTCATTCCTTATGGGATTTTCAATGTTGCGTTTTTTATTGGCGACTGACCCAGTTTCCAGAAATTTAGCTACAAGTTCTGGAACATATTTTCGATGCACGTTACTGTTCTCATGTCGCTCATTAAATATTACTGCTGTTAGCGCACTGATTATTTCCGAAAAATATTTCGATAATTTCAACTCTTTCTGCTGTAGAATATACCTTGGACAATGTATGTAATAAAGCGTTACAAGTTATTTTAGCAACAAAGTTTGGTCAAATCAATCGCAAAATATGTACTAAATTCCTATTTAAAATAAGTACGAGATATTTCCTGATCTTTCTTCAAGAAATAACTTTTTTGCCACAAAAAAACGCTCCAATAGCTATTTTCAACAACAAAATGATAAACAAACCATGGGCGTAGTGAAGAAAAGCATTTACTTATTAAGTAAATTCTTTTAGTTAAATTTCTTCTGAAAGTAGTACAAACTAATCTGATGTACCTGTTAAAGTCTACTTTAAGCTTTAAATCAATAAATCTTCAAAACTACTGAACCGAAGCTCATGTATTTTACATCATTATAAAGGGAATTGAAAGACCTTTAAAATAAGGTATCACTCGACCCCCCTTTTCATTCAAGATTTTAGGGTTGGTGTCACCCCCGCCCAGGGGGCTGCACGTGTTAACGTGATTTTTGCCAAACTTGTGCCCCCTCGAAAACAAAATCGACGGGTCTGAACGTTTTTCCAAAAAGAAACTAAGCTGCCATTAAATGCGTCTGTTTCGTTTTAGATGCGCCACCATGTATAATATATAATTTTAATTTAATTTGTAAGATTAAAAGTAAACATTGTAAATCTGTGCGACTTTGAGGTGTTAAAAGTCTATTTTCATTATCGGTAACTGCATGCCAACGAAGGTCTGTATAATCAGGTAATCTGGGGCGCCTAATTTGAATATCATTATGTAGGCATTCTAACGTACCGTGGTGCCAAATCTAGGTAAACATCGGTAAATAACAAGTCACACGGGACCACCCGCGAATCCTGGTGCTAAATTCAGAATCCTCGCACCGGATTTACTGGGGAAACAAGCTTCCATCAATATCATAGTCGCGTCGCGCACACTCTTTGAAAACGTTTTATTGGTATTTTCTGATAAATAGAATTCTCGAAGCGGAACATTGCTGGGCTGAATGGACCCCGAATTCGAGTTCAGCTACTCAAAGTACGTACTACAAGCATAGTTAGACCCACATTCTCGACTCACCTATTGTTGACGCTTTATGTAATGATTCTAGTCACTAAAAATTTAAATGTCTTAACTGCGGCCCAAATAACCCCTATCGTACGTACGTATATTTAGGCTCGCTCAAACGGAATCCAAAGTCACTCTGTATGTACCTGGTCCCGTTTAAGCCGCAGAGAACCAATAGCCTACATTTTCTCGCTAAATATAAAGCTTAGACAGCTCGTGTCATGGAAATTTTCTGGGTAACATTCTGTAACACCACCCTGTATAATGCTAAATTTATAATACTTACCGATAAATCTGACGAAGCGAAATCTATGAAGCATAGCTCTGACTCTTCTCCAGCTAAAAGGACGGAAACTGATTTTTCCCCGCTGTCGTCATCTGAAAATAAATCGCTCTATCAGCAATAAGTTCCACTGGCTACCAACATGAAACAAAATTCTAGCTCGTCAGTTAAAGCGACTGCTGGAGAAACTTTCTTACATTGTATAAAAATAAACTTCAGGATAAGACCGACTCGATGGTCTTGTAGCTGCACCCTTTCAAGCATGTACAGAATTGATGATCGTGTATTATTTAGTATTACGATATAAAGCCATATAAATAGGTTATATTTTTTAAATGAGACGCCTTATGTACAGAGTGTTCAGTATAGGGATGGCACCGGTTCATTGTCAACAATGTCGAAGCGTATCGGTCTTGGCTCAGACACTGTTCCTGTTGTAACGGCGTCGTATAACTGGAACTCTGGCTACTAGCGAGAGACACTCTCTTACATCAGTTAAAAGATTCGCGACGCCAGACCCCTTCCATGGAAGTTCATGACTTGGCCTGACAAACGCTAAGATGGTTCTTGACTCGTCGATAGGCAAATAAATACCCAACCGGATGGCGAAAGCAGTCTAGCCCAGTGGAGTCTACAGACACAGTCGAGCTGTGGACAGTGAGCGCGGGACTGAGATGAAATCATAGTCCAGTCGGCATAGCATTAAATTTTTTATAAAGGTCTAAAGGTCTAAGCTGTAAGTTGTATACTATAGCTAGAAGGAAACGGCAACGCATGGGTGCATCGTGAGGATTAATGTGTTAATGTGTCGATGATAATTCCACTGGATTCTTGTCTCGAATACACTTACTTGAGATTTAAAGCTAGAAATTAGTTGCGCGTCATTCTGGAAATTACATATGCAAATTTGCTGAATTACAAAAATGAGAGAGATAAGAAATAATTATACCCACTGTACACTGTCGAATTACGAGTCAAATACATGCTAACGGTAATAACACACAACGCAGGCGCGGTCGTGATTTCCCGTAATTCTCTTCAAACTTTTTGAAAACACCAAAAAAAAAACGCAAAAGTTTAATTTATGACCTTGAACATAACCTGTCTTCAGAAACGATAACATATAAATAACCCGTCGGGCACAGCTAATAGATATACTTCATAGGCAGCATATTCAGTATAAGGGTTTTCTCACACAGCAAATATCAATGATTTTATACACATGCAGATCAATACACATTATCATCCAGATGCGATCTTGCTATTCAACCAGCTTCCTTCTCAGAGATGAAAACTACAGACAACTCGGCTTCACAAAGCATATGCAACGAACAATGCGTGTAGTTGAGCCATTCCTCCATAGATGGACGCTCACAACGATCCTAGTGAGCAAACCTCGAATGACTGTTCGCACCCTAAAAACTACCTAGTCTGCAATATGACATTCTATAGGTTTTTTTGACATTTTATATGTTTTTTACATAATACCCGTGCGGCAGGGTTATTACGTAAAAAACCTGTATAATGTCAAAAAACCGACAAAATGTCAACATGCTGACTAGATAGCTCCTAGTGTGCAAATATTTCAACCCGCTCTTGCTCGCTATGAGCGCTGTGGGAATCACCCATAGCGTCACCTATGAAGGAATGACTCAACGACCATGCTGCAAGTCAGTTCGCAAGCATGCTTCGTTGGCTGGGGAGTGAGAAAATAGTCTGTAGAGTATATCTCCGAGAAGATGTGACAGGAAGAAAAATGGTTCGAGAAACGGAGTAGCAAGATTGCATCTGGATGATTGTGTGTATAGGTCTGCATGTATATAAATCGGGCAAAATATGTATATATATACTTCGAAGTTGAGTCATTTATTTTAACAGTGAGTAGATCTGATCAAAAAAATGTTTTTTTCCTTTAACATTGTTCTGGTAAAATTAAAGTAACAAAGTTATAGCCCTTTAGAAGTTTGAGTACCGCCCTGTCTCAATAATAATATTATGTGCTCGTGTTTGGCAACAACGGATATAATCCGCCTTATCGGTTCATCGCATCAGAAACAAAAAAGCGAAAGAATTTTAAACGTTTATCACGATGTTTTTCGTCAGTCGGTAACGCGTGAGTGAATAGTGGTGTTTGTTGCGTGACTCAAACGAAATGAAAAATGGCACATGTTTACGAAAATGCTGAACTTGTGGACATGATTCTTATTTACGGGGGGGAGTCTTTACAAAATGCTGCCGCGGCATCACAGATTTGTGCGAATCGGTTTCCCAATCGAGTGCAACCAACCCCTCGTGCCTTTGTTAATATAGTACAAAGGGCTCGTGAATCAGGTGACTTAAGACCTCACAGGGGACCTCACGATCAAATACAGGTCCGCACTGAAATACTTGTCGGGAGGATAATTTATAAAACAAGGTAACATTTTTTTTTTTGATTTTTTTTTATTTTTACACACATATTTTGGTTTATCTTCCTTCTACAATCATTACCTGAAAATTAATGACTCAACTTCAAAGTCACCCTGTATATATATGTATAGGTGAAACATTAAAGCTTCCGCCTTTTGTTGGGTACTTCGACAAAAAATTAAGCAAAGAGGACTTTATACTTTTTTTATTCTCTCTAGCTTTCAATGGACTTTGCCATCATCATCAGGAGCTGCAATTACATTGATAACAGTAGCAACAATAGTGTAAAATGAATTTAAATTGACTTGACTTACAGTAGTATGTCAGGATGTTGCTAATTGTTGTTTACGTTCAGGATGAGGGAAACACCCAGTAACATGGTGAAAGCTGGATAGATGGTACAATGGTCAAAATTATATAAAATACACACAACTGTGTGACAAGAACAAGTTAAAAACAGATTTAAAATTTTTAGAACATGAAAGCATTACATCGTGAAGCCACTTGATGATTGCACAAAATGGTGGACATGGAATAATGAGTGAGATGAACCCTTTGACAGAAGGCCGAAGGTTGTCAATGTCTGTGTAGAAAGATGGAACGAATTGTGGGCGTGTGCTACGTAGCCAAATCACTTCAGATGATGTGATTTTCAGAATGTGTTATGTAAGAAATTGTTAAACCGACCAGAGGCAGTTGAATTAACTATATTTTAATTAATGGGCAATTAAATTAACAATTATTATTAAATCGAGAGGAGAAAATTATTAGAATTTGAGTGGAATGAAGTTTATTGGTGGAATAGACCAAGAAGCAGATTCCATTTATGGTTGTGAAGAGTCAAAATTTGGTGAGATATGTAAGTGCTCCAATTTTTCGCAGTTTAGCAAATATGAGTAAATGACACTCAGTTGCTTAACATCTGTCTTTTTGTTGATACAGTTGTTATTCATGAAAATGTGGGACATTTCCAGGAATAAACGTTTGGATAGGTGTTTTTCTTTATCAAGAACTTTGATACTTGTGTAATTCATAGAGTGCCCTGTTGTGTTAACATGAGATGCTAGAGCGCATCTTTCAGGATGAAGCCTAGAATCACTTTTGCGTGATGTAATCCTTCCTTTAAGAGATCTGGAGGTCTGACCTATAATATATATATATATATATATATATAACTTGAGACGTGGTCATTGTCGTCTAGACCAGTTAGGTTAAAAATTAAAGCTTCCGCCTTTTGTTGGGTAATTGTCGAAGTACCCAACAAAAGGAGGAAGCTATATATATATATATATATATATATGAGAAAATTATTACTAAACATGCTGTCCATGAAGTAAGTATATCTATTACCTGCGCCAGACGGGTGATGTCCTTTCTGAAGACAGAATATGATCAATGCTATATCTAAGGTTTTATTTTAAAATCCATGCCAGCTTGCATATATGTAATTGTCGGGAAGAAGCATACATCTCAAGTAAGTACTATTCGTCATTATTCGTCAGAGCGGTCCGGTGGACCTTTGTTCTTAGTTAAAAGTCTCGTCAGTCTGTTGGTCTGTCAGCTCTGGCTACCCAGATACGAAACTTGTTTAAGCGGAAAAGGGAAAGAAGGAAAGAAAGGAAGGAAGAAATAGAGCAAAGAAAAGAAGTAAATCATTTGAAATAGCTTATTGCTTTGGCTACTCGAATTATTTTGTAACTCCCAAAAATAATTTTGATCGGTTTTGTATACTGAAATGATTTTGGCTGGTCTGAATTTACAATTTACTTTTGATCACAGTGCGAGGCGCGATTACCTGTCGTACGAGCAGAGCGTTTACTTTCAAAGTAGATTCAACAATAACTCAAACAAGAAATAGGCTCTCCAATACCTAATACCTCATTTTTAAAAATGTTCATGATTAGAATACCGCCAGTAGCAACTTTTTGATATAGTAAAAAGATTAAATATCCATTTTCATAGAAGGATCATCTATTTTACCAAAAAAAAAAATCCAATACTCCTTTTTATAGGTATATTTTATTATATACTAAGTGACATATAAATCCGAACACCCAGTTTAAATGGTTTTATTTTAGTAAAATTTTGTATAAGTACTTAATGAAGCATAATAAGTAAATGATAAAAATTTCAAAATGATTGCACTGCTTTAAAGCCCTTTGATCTTTAATAATGTGTGGATGCACCCTGATCTGCTACGCCTGTGGTATCTCATTCCAGGCAACCACCAACTCCTCTCGAAGTGCTTCTAGAGTCTGAGGAGGACGTTGCAAATTGAGCAATCTCCTACCCATCATATCCCACACGTGCTCAATTGGGGATAAGTCGGGAGATCTTGGTGGCCATGGTAACAATGTGACATCATTATGTTGAAAGAAGTCTATTGTGACTCTTGCAACATGTGGTCAGGCATTATCTTGTTGGAAAGTTCGATCTGCCAGGGTGTCAAGATAGGGTAAAAGATGGGGTTCTAGAACTTCGTGGATATAACGCTGCGCGTTCATGTTACCTCTGATGAAGATTAAAGGTGACCTGGAACCATAAGCTATAGCACTCCAAACCATAACTCCAACAGTGTGATGAACATGTCTTTCAACAAAAAACTGTGGATTCCTCCTTTCACCACGTCGCCTTCTAACCCTGGCACGACCATCGTGCATGCCTAAACAAAATCGAAACTCGTCACTAAAGACAATACTGTTCCATTCCTGATCCCAGAGTGACCGTTGTCTGCACCACTCAAGGCGATTACGTCGGTGTTCTCGAGTTAAAGGGAGGACCCAGTGTGGCCGGTATGAAAACAAGCCAAAACTTCTCATTCGTCGGTAAACACTTCGCATGCCAATAGGTCTTCCGTGTTCTGCAAACCATTCATTTGCAATGGACCTGGTAGTGGAGAAACGGTCACTTAAGGTCAATAATCTTAGGCGGCGATCTTCACGGTCTGTTGTTCTACGGCGGCGTCCCGTGCCTCTTGCTCTTTGCGTACGGCCTTCTCGAAGTAACCACAGTGTCTACACTTCTTTGCACTCTAACTGCAATTGCCCGAAAAGAAAGTCCAGCTTCCCGAAGTCCCACTATACGGCCCCTATCAAACTCACTAAGTTGACGAAATCGTACAGGTCTCCGTACTCTAGGCATCGTAACCGATCGTAAAGGATGTCAAGAACCAAAATCCGCCAACGTTGATTCTTTACTGCGGCTGAAATATTCATTTTTAGAGCGTTGGTGAATCAAAAAAAAAGCAGTATAAAAACCGGAATGTCCAACTGATAAGGCTGAAAATTTTTTCACTTGTTATTTACAGTAATATAAATACATTCACCAACTTTTATTAAAATAAAACCATTTAAACTGGGTGTTCGGATTTATATGTCACTTAGTATAGATTCAATGTCAAACGCCGCTTGCCACTGCGGTGGTAGAAAATTCCTGATCCATTCAGAACTTAAAATATCCACTTGTCCGTGAATACGTGCGAGAGATTTAAAGCTGAACGGAATTTAGCTTTCAGTTTGTTCCGTCGTATGCATAAAAACATCGCGTGCTGAAAAGCCACATTTAACGGCATAATAGCTATTCAAAAGTTAAGCTGCATTTACATATTTTGTACACAAGTTGTAAGTACAAAATGTTTAACAGCTCAGATAACACATAAATGTGGGTTGGCAAAAACAAACATAGTTTTAGATGCGGTTAACGTGGAGAGTAAGGAGAACGCTATGAACTTCGTACGCAATTCATCGATACATTTTAATGTCGCCGGAGGTAGGAACACCAACTGTATCTCGTGAACCAGATAAGAAAGAAACAACACTACTTTTCTAAGTTTGAGGGCAGATGTTATTTTTATTTAACCGGTAATAATCGGGAGTTATTAAAGTGCTTATACGGCCAGATCCGCTTTCCAGTGCCTCATTTGTGTTACTCGCAGTAACTTGGAGCTACCCACCACCTGTCAAAACCGTTGGTTGAATAGCAAGATCGCCTCTAGACAATTGTGTGCATAGGTCTGCATGTGTATAAAATCAGTGATATTTGCTGTGTGAGAAAATCATTACTGAATATGCTGCCAATGAAGTATATCTATTAGCTGTGTCCGACGGGCTATTTATGTTTTTCTTTCTGAAGACAGGTTATGTTCATAGTTATAAATTACGATTTTTTACGTTTTTTTTGTGTTTCCAAAAACTTTGAGGAGAATTACCTCCAGTAATGAAATCTCTGAAGCAGATTTTACATCACCTCAGAGCCAAACATTGATAACTGAAGCCTCATGACGTTTAGGCAACACGTACAACTACAAAACGAGTTCACAACGTGTCCATCCTCTAGAGCTGAGTTAATATTGTACAAAAACCTACATAATGTCAAAAAAATTGACGTAATGTCACTTTTCAAGATACGTAACACCCGTGCGGGAGCGTCACACTCCGGGTGCATACAAATCTCATTTGAAAAGCACTGGAAGGCGGCTCGGCCACTACTAGTGACATGCAGTATTATGACACTATTGAAATATACGCAGTTTGTGAAACATTTACTTCTCATTAGGGAAGAATAAAAACTGGTACATCCAAGTCCATATTAGACGTTTTTTAACGCACTTGATAGGTCTCAGCAATGTCAACCTTAGTTTTTGGCGGCGGTCTGTGCTATTTGTACTAGTTGCATACAAGTTGTAGTGTAAATAAATGATTAAAATTGGTGGGCTGGTAGGTAACTGAGCGACATGCGACGCTTAAGGCCGTGTCTAACCGTGAAATCAATAAATGTACTTTTACATTTCACATTAATGGCAGGAACAGTTGTCAAAATACTGCCTGACCCTATCAGTCCCTGGCCTTATGAAGTAGTTCAATAATTCCCCAAAGGGTGGTTATACTAGAGAAGATAGTTGGACTAGGCGAATTAATTAGATATAGATGGAAAATCCAGCCCAAAACATGGTGTCCACAAAACAGTTGATGGCGTCTAAGTATGTGATGTTCTTATTTGCTCAGAGATGAATGCGGTGTTGCCAGATCGACAGTCCCTTTTGAGTGGATTTATTGTCCATGTAAAAGCATGTTCCGTTCAAATTTGCTAAACATTTATCTACGGTGCGAATATTTATCACCAGTTTGCAGCCTACGAACAATACAGGTATTCTTCATTTAATTAAGTGTTAAATCACACGTTGCGAGTTCTCTCCCCGTCATTTAAACAGAAGTTATTCTCAAACCATGTAAGCAATTTAGTTTAGTAACAAATATGGAAGTTAGCTCGAAATTATATTTTTTCTGATCTTAAATTTGACTAATCCTTGGTTTATTTGACATGGTTGCTAGTTATGTAGACAGCCTAGCTAAAGACGATATGTATATTTATTTTGTATGGCTTTTTGACGCCACCACTAAAAGCCGTGAAAAGAACTCAAATCCATTCAGCTCAGTATAGTCGTAGAGTTTTCTAAATATTTAATATCAGGTTGACAATATCGCCTCGGTACATGTAGAGTCGTCCAAGACCGAATCGCACAGATCCTTGATATAATGCCAAGCCATCTATGAGCGAATCGCCAAATCAAGGGCGGTCATAGGTCATTGTTTTTTGTAAACGAGGGATAGTTTAAGAGCCAACCGCAAAGGTTAGGTTACATCGTGTACACTGGTATATGTTGAAAACTAGTTAAATCTTACATATTTTGATGTTAAGCAACAAACTCGGCAAGTTTCCAAGACTGGGGCTCACACATTTCGTTCTTTTTCGAAATCGGAGCATGCCCTTCCGCATTCGTGTTGCGGAAGGGCGTGTTCGAGAGGATTATATAGTCAAAATCACAAAAGATGACTATTACGTCATACCATAAATTGTACTGAAGTAATCAATGGACGTACGTCGATGATAAAATCGCGAGTCAGAAACATAATGACAACAAATTTATATTATGATATTGTGAAGTTAGATTATTTCACTGATTACATTTATTTTGATTTTATTTCATGGTTCTGAGTGATACCTTAATAATAATTTTAGTGGGGAGTTTTTGTTTTGAAAAAAAAAACACTTATGAGTAGAATACCTTAAGACAGGAACACCAAAGGCCAAAGTATCATTCTACAACAACATAACCTGCTTCAACATAACCTAACTATTCATCTTTCAAATATGATCGATCATGCAACATGAAAACATCGTCTATCTTTGTTGGATACATGCAAATTGGCTATACAAGTTGTTTAGACAATAAAATTTTGTTTGTCTCTGTCTAACATATCAGAAACTTCATTAAATATATTCACAAATCGCTGACGCTTGTCTTTACTGCAGACTGAAATGATGACGTAATCGTCGTCCGTGTTTCGACTATAGTTGAGCATTCAATGTACTTTTTTCTGTCAGTCACAGCACTCTACCTTCCTGTGTCACTTAACTGTTCTGCGAATGTTTTGTGGTTTTACCATGCTACATAACCTCAAGGGAGAACTACATTTATCAAGTCCATCGCTCGTAAAAGTAAATTGCGATTGAATATTAAATGAAGCGGTTATTAGGTTTACAGTTCAGGTTAAATGAGGTGACACGTATTACGACGTTAGCCTCACATTTGCGATCACTGCGCTGTCCGTTCGATCGAGAATGCATCCAAAAATCCAGAACAAAACCAACGTCAATAGAGCCCACCAACGGATTATCAAGACATTCCATGACACTGCCTTCTCTTGATATAACCCCTATTTGGCAATAATTTATAGTATCACTTCGTATTAGAGAGGGCCTATAGCATTATTTTTAAGTATCTGTGATATCTGATACCGTTCCTGTTTGATATCGGTGATTTGAAAGAGTGACGTGATCACGGTCTTCGTATAACGATGGGTGAACTTCCGCTGATACATCGTAGGGAACGGATTACACCATATCTGGTGCAGGACTCTCTATCCCAGTGGGGAAAAGTCATACTATTTAAGTGATTCAATATTTAGTCTGTTAAGTCATCGTATCATATGTAGTGACGTGCAGTTATGGGTATTCTGTGTTAGCAATAATTTGAGCCTTGCGGTAATCTTCGGTGGTATACGACGACTATCGCATCTTACTCATATTCAAACATTAGCGCCATGATCCTGTGATACCTTTTTCGGTTGCCATAAAGCGCCTAATTCTCGTCAGGCTTTCTCGCGATATTTGTAACAGTCGTGATTCGAGATTTAAAAGTAAGTTACTAAATCACAGTTACAAAATCACAGTGAAATATCCATTACTTCGTATAGCCTCAAAATAAAAGGATCCACTTTCAATTCTGTTCAAGTCTCATTTTCGTTGTGTGAAAACAGAAACTAGGAAAGGATGTTATGATTTGTGTTGAATTTAGTTCCGATTGCCCTCAGATTTGCACGATCTAACTTTGTTTAAGTGCGATAGGTGGTCTTATGTGCTTGCGGACTCGCCTGATTGTTCAGTCTACTGAACCGCTTCACAGTCGGTTACCTAACAGTTTCGGTTAAGTAAAACGACTCTGGACCTGTCTTTTTTTTTGGAGGGGGAGGGTGTGGAGTGTAAACCCTGTTTTGCAGACAGTTATAACACAGGTAACCGTCTAAAAAATATCTGTCATAATACGGTTTTCTATTATGAGCTAACAGCATACAAAATTAACGCAAACCTGCTCTGTAAACAGATGGAGATTTTCTGATGGTGTAAAAATACCAAATTAACATCATAATAAAAGTTATATGGAGTTATATAAGAA
This sequence comes from Acanthoscelides obtectus, assembly GCA_963669975.1. Lineage (NCBI taxonomy): Eukaryota > Metazoa > Arthropoda > Insecta > Coleoptera > Chrysomelidae > Acanthoscelides > Acanthoscelides obtectus. The sequence goes on from CAVLJG010000001.1 coordinate 36,580,540, forward strand.
CCGAAGAACACAAAAGTCAACTCAATTCTCGGTTACTTTTGAAATACGAGTATCCCTGTCAGCGTCAAGAGCTGATTCTTAACAAGGTAATACCGAATGCCTATGTTCGTTATATCTGCTGTCTCAATGTCCACTCGTGTCAGATATGTATATGATATTTTAAGAATTTTTCGATTGATTTTCTGAAGGTTCCAATTGGGCTATTGTAATTTATTTTAATTTTTTTATTTGTATTTATGATCTGTATTTCGACGTGCCACAAACACTTTTTAACATCACCTTCCTTTCTTCTGTCAGCTTCAGCTCAATTTTACCTTTTTTCGTCTGTCTCACAATGAGAACCGAAGCACCCATTTCATGTAAATCGGTCTCCTAAACGTATTAGCGTAGGAGTTTTCACCCTGGTCTGTTTTGATTATGAGCGTGTTTGGCTTTCCCACTTTTCGACCACGGTTTTTGCGTGTCTTGTCATCAAACACGAGTTATTATTATTATTATTTACCTCTTCCATGTACTCTGCATTTCTTCACAACAATTCAAGGTTTCTGAATCCCACCAGACTGATCAGGAGTTCATATATCTTCTGCCTTTGAGCTACTGTTAGAGCTTGCTCTATCATTTTATAGAGCTGCCCGTGCTCCTTGTTTTCAGCAACCTTGATACCTACAGTTATCTTTTTGCTTTTTACTGGTGGTCGCCACACTCTACGTCCGATGTTTGTCTTAACGGCATATTTGATTTACTCTCCCTCATCGTTTAGAGCTTCTTCCAGTCCTTTGTGTGTACCACTTCGTCGACCTTCCTCCGAGCCGTCCACCAGTATTAGATTTATTATTTTAATTTTATTGGCGCCTCTTCTGACCGGACCTCAACTAAATGACCCCACGGTTCGAACTCTGGATTCACCCTTGTAGCCCTGTCAGTTAGGAAGTTTCCTATTTTCGAAAATACTGTCAATTTTACTTGCATCTAATAGTCTAGCTGGTATCTCTAACAAATCTAGAATAATTATTTAGATGACCTGATATTCAAGGAAATCATAAAATTTCATATGTTGAATGCTGTAACCGATCGCCCTCGTGCGGACGTGACGTCACATTACACAAGTTCAACTTCGGCACTGATATCGCCGCCGCTGGACACCGCATCAGTCGCAGCTTATTGCTTGTACTGCGGCATTGACTGGCGTATACATTCGTTTTCCGTATACGGTTTCTTAATCAGGAATTCTAATTCAGAATTCCGTGAGCCTAGCGCGAACGTTCAATTTTTTGAAGTGAATATTATACTACCAGTACGTTCAGTAGCAGCTCTGTGAATGCTTGACGATAGAGAAAAGGCGATTTAATTGCTTTTACATTATCATTATCAAAAAAGAAGAAAAAGAAACGTTGGTTTCGGGTACATCCGTTAAACAGTCGGAGAATCTACGAGAGTCCATTTTATCTAAAAAGAGCAAAGTTACGAGCTCATCTGGATAAATTCCTTGATTTCTACATGATGTCAGTACAATCTTTCGATGAACTTCTTAATGGCATATGTGATAAATTAAGGGAGCAAGACACCTGGATGAGATTATCTCTGGATATACAACATTGATCTACAAACCGAGGCCGAAGCATAAGAGTCGAGTTTGCTCAGTACATCATGACGCCAGCAGGAGAAATACGATACCTATATAACGAAAGGATTACCAATTTATAACTATTAGGGCCAATTTCACCAACAACAGTCCGTTATTCTCCACCTATAGGGTAACCGACCGTCAAATACAACGAATGAGCTTCAAGTTCCAATCAACAAATTTTAGCAACCAATAGCTATGAAATGTTGAAAACAAAATACTGTCAAAGTATGAGATGACATCTTGTCATTGAAACATCATCAGCTTATTGAATATTAAGAAATTACATATAATTCAGTCAAAATTTAAACAAATGTTTGATTTTTGAATAAAATTCATGATTTAATTACTATTGTTGATTTTTTATTCATCTTTATATTATTTTCTTCAATTGATATGCGATTTTACTGATTCAGGATCATCTACTGGGTGTTTTTTCCTATAAACCTCTTGCAGATAGCCATTAAGCACCTACTTGATGACTGGATCTACCAAAAAGTTCATAGATATTGCTCGTTTCCAAACATTCATTCATTTACTTGCCGTTCATCAGAACCATTATGGCACCTTAGATTGATATTCCCACAAAACCATTCTGGTTTTTTAATATCCATACATCCATAAAGTTGAATATTTTTCGTTGTTCAGGAACTTAACAAACATCCACACTATATTCAGAGCGATTAAGAAATACCCAAATATATGTCGTAGAGCTACCAGCAAACCTAAAACCTGCAGAAAAACTAGAAATTTGCAATATTTTTCTTTTTTCACTGAGTACATATTCTGGGTTATATTTATATTAGACGTTATTTGAATCACAAAACATATACACTGGTTTGAATAAGAGCTGATTATCTCCTCATATTTTAAAACTAACCATATCGACAAGTGACACATAATTCTGTGGGATCCGTTAACACGTCGTCCCAGTGGAGCAAACTCTGCCAACTGTCGAAATAAACTTTATTAATTCCAAGTCTTATTTTTGTTTTACTATGCCTGCTTAGATATTCAAATACGGCCAGGAATTATTAGCGCCTGGCTATTTTAGGCCTTCAATAACTCCTTATTTTAGATATCTCCTTATTTTGTATTTTCCACGCATTCATGGTAGAAAGAAAAATATTTTATCGAATATCGATACCGTATACCGTGCAGCAGGCACGCCCATCACTACTTTGACAGATTGCAGAATGATGTCAAGGTGACAATCGTTATGTGGCAGTTGTTTTTGTTTTTGTCTGAAATAGGTAAGTAGGCTTTGTGTATCCATTTTTATTTTTATAGCGTTTCCAGAAGTTCATGTTTCGAAACGATGTCAAGGGCCGGCAGGGGAAAATCTTTCTCTGAGAACTGAAGATCATTAAACGCGCTGTTTTTAGTCTATTGTATTCTATCCCTTGGGGAAGTACAGAATGAAGAAAAGACTACAGTGCTCAGTGGCCACTCAGTGGCTCAGTGCTCCTCTGTAATGATAATATTCAAATACTACTAAACACCTAAATAGCTTTCTGGCCTTTCAATTTCGAAGCTACCAGTCCTCGCTTAGAGATGGTAGCACAGTTAAGGTTAAGGATAGACTCGGGGTATACGGTTACGGATGTTTATGATTTCTCGAGATATCGATATATCGTCATGAAACCATCGATGCGTAAAGATCGATGTTCTACGTCCGATACATCAATGTATCGTCTATCGTCGCCATCCCTATATTGTATACCCACCAGTCACCAGTCAAAAACCTTAACCACCAATATTTTACCACTATTTATAATTATTTTTAGCTCTTATTTTTCAGTAATTACTAATAATTTTAGGTCTATGTCTACAGTAATTGCGTTATGCACCTCGGAGATGTAGGGATTAACATGTTTTACACATATCGGTGTTTTAGGATGGGGACGACCATACTGTTTTGATTGCTTTGAAGAAATTCATTAACCCATGAATTTATAACAAATGATGTATGATGTAAAGAGAGATGAGGAATTGGTTGGAATACATTTTATATTCTATTTTCTTGCAAATCCGCACAATTCAACAGGTATGTGTAGCTATAATGATCACATATACACACAGTATATTGAACTTAACAAATTTCGAGATTGCCATGAATTAACAAACGACCAAACCTGCTGCCAAATTTAACAGGTAGAAAATCGACCTATTATTTCTCACATTCCCATTCGCTGAGGGGATAACGGATGGTCAAATGTGCACCTATAACATAAATCAAAATACATGAAAGTTGTCCTGTTTTCTCTGTACAAAAGCATCATGTTGGAATCAAAAAGTGGTCTTGTTTATAATACAGCCGAATTTTCACGATTTTATTCAACATTTTAATAGAAATCACTGATATTCTGAGACCTTTGACAGCTTCCGTCAAATTGCATTTCGATAAGGTATTTTCCTATCGGTCCATAATATTAATGTTGGTGAATTGGACCCTAAAAGTACAATAGGCAATAATCTTTGTAATAAAAGTGAAATAAAATACTCTCGTTTTCTTTTTCCATGTCAGTGCACGAGTGTCAATCCTGTATAACCTCTTTGAAAACTTGCTGCCACGCCAAATCGTTGACATCTCTATTGTGGTAGTCCTTGTCATGAATATCCCACAAGCAGGAGTGCTTTTCGACAGCCAGCTGCTTCCTAACGACGTGACGTCCAAAACGCACGTCACTGCGAGGTTCTGGATAGACATTTCCGACTATGTGGGGTGGTACATTACAAATGTATGCCAGTGCTGCGTTCCGCGAGACGTCATTAGGTTTTAACCGTTCCGTTTTTACGAACGGACGTACGGAATGTGTTCCGTTCGAAAAAAAAACGAACGTGTGCTGCAATCAATGTATTTTATTAGCGTTTGATGCATTCGGGTCTCCGAATACGGAAAACGAATTCGGAAATGAAACGCGGAAAACGAATGGGGCCAGAAAGGCGTACGAATTTCAAAAACCACGCGAAAGCGGGCGCGGGTAGTGGGGATAAGTAGCTTGGTACTCGTAAATTTAGTCGCTATGGAGCATCATACCGGTGAGCAACATACATTCTGTGTAAAGGCTCATTAAAAAAATGGAGTTTCGGGCAATATTGCGCGACGTCTGTTTGGCTCTGAATTTAGCTTGGATGATCTAAATCAGTGTCCTAGTGAAAGTGTGATCAGGTTGAGGGTCAGAAAGTTCGAGTCTACCGGTCCGACACATAATCAGAAACCTGGTCCAAGGTCAATACAAACACAGGAAACTGTGATCGAAGTTTCGACATCCATACGGCGTGATCCCCAGTTATCATCCCGAAAGAGATCAGCTGAGCTCGCCATATCAAGAACATCTTTAAGGTACATTTTGGTAAAATATTTTAAATTTGACATTAGCGCATGGACTGAAACCGAATGATCACCATCTATGCCGTGCTTTTGCTGAAACGGCGCTTTCAAGCTTAGATCGATATTCTCATTTCTGAAGAATCTCATTTCCATTTAAGTGGATTTGTCAACAGGCAAAATTACCAGTACCGGACCGGAGAAAGTTCCAAATTAAAACACCAAAGACATTTGCATTCGCGTAAAGTTACAGTTTAGGCAGCCATGTCGGCTGAAGGAATCATCGGATCCTATTTCTTCGAAAATGAGCAATGCCCGACTGTAACTGACCAGTCTTATCTCTACTCATAAATATTACATAACTATTTCTCTCCATAATTTTAAGAAATACAACAGCAGGACTTGGTTTCAACAAGACAGCGCGACATCTCATGCAGCTAACGAGTCTATGGCAGTTATAAACGAAATGCTGAACATCGCAAGAAGGGGACATTCCGTGGCCTCCCCGGAGCCCAGATCTCACACCACTGGATTTTTTCTCTGGAGATATCTCAAGAACAGCGTTTACGTTAATAATCTGACGACGATTGAGCAGCTCGAAAACAAAATTCGCAAGATTTCCGCTATCCCACAAGCAGTGCGCCAGCGAGCGTTTACGTATTTGAAGTCTAGATTCGAGGAGTGTGTGGCTCGCAGCTCTCAATGATGTTATTTTGAAAAACTAAGCTCCTATGTTTTTTTTTATACTCCAACTACCACGAAGGCCTAAGGCCTAAGCACCCATTGGGTACAGTGGAGCTATAGGGGGTTACATGGGAAAGGGGGAACTCCACACGGACTCTGGCGAGGGAACACGTGTGCATGCAACATGCACACAGTCTGGCTCCGCCTACGAGATCCGCCGGGTGGTACCTCCACGTTCGACAGTCAGAGACCGTCTACCACCTACGGACAATCACAACATCCATAGCCAAGGGAAAAATTTCTCCTGACGACGGGGACTCGAACCCGCACAGCGCACGGCGGCTGATCAGGACACCGAAGAGTCTACTACTGCGGCCACCGCTGCTGCCTAAAAATGTGTTAACTTTATCAAAAATATAAATTATCTTTAGTGCGCTTTGTGTTTTTTTTTCTGATTTTTCAAAATCCGCTCGACTTAATGGCTCACCATGTACAAAAATTGAAGTAGGTTTTCTGCTTGCTGACTTGCTGACATAAATCTCCCAAAGATGGAACGAATAATCTGCACGCAGTATTAGAGAGAAGCTAGTACTTTTATTTTGCGTTATGTTTTTTGTTATTCTGGGCTTGCGCAGTATCGAGACAATCTTTCGTTAACCGTTATCTGGATAAGAAGCTTCGCTAGAATTGGAAAATAAGGGAGACGTTAGATAGTTGTGTCCTTCCTTATTTTGATTTTGCGCATTAGCGAGACAACCTTTCGTTCTCTGTTATCATGAGAAGCTCCGTCAGGTTACAGTGAATAAGGAAGGGCTTACTTCGTGAGGCTATTCCATCCTTATTCAGAGCTGTTGCCAGAATTTGTAACAAGACGAACATCTCCCTGATGCAAAATACCCGCACTTAATTTCTTATCCGTCAGATTGAGTCAGAAGAATATTTTTACCTATACTTGTATCGTAAGCATGTAGGTACTCCGAAGTCATAAATTGTAGGACCAAGCTTGATTTGCCCACGGCTGGACCTCCCAACATGAGGACTTTATATGGTGATGGTGGAGGGGCGGAAGTGGAGGACTCTCTTGAAGACGCTAAGCTGCACGAAGCTGAAGTCCGCGCTGAACCTGCGGCGCTCACAGCAGCTGGAAGTTGTTCTGTGCTGTAACAAAAGAAACACGTTTTATAAATAGTGTTGCTCGGACGATAACTTCGTTATTACTAAAATAGATAATTGACAAAATTGTAGTCAATAGTATGCGCCTTACTTGGTAGGTATTTTTAATTCTACAGGGTGATACTTAAGTACGTGGTGACCCAAATATATATTTTTCTAAATGAAAAGGAATTTGAAGTGACATACAGGGTGTTCGAAATTAGACGGTGATATTTTAGAGGATGATTCCTTGTTAAAAAAAAATGATAAAAAGTTTGAATAAACATGGGTCCTGAAATGCATAGTTTTCAAGATACAGGGTGAAACCTAAGAAATATTTTTTTATTATATCTTAAAAAATGTTTACTTGATTCTGTTGAAATTGGAACGGATGTGCCAATGTCCAACCTCCATGCCGAAATGATTTTTTGTTTTCAAAGGCACTTTTTTAGCAAAAATTCATAAGCCAATTTTGTCCAGTGACGTGCAATAAAAGAGGCAAAGAAGTTGTATTTTTAGATGCTTAATCTAACTAATAGTAAAGTTACAAAAAAGACAGTGACGTACATTCCTTTGCCCATAATATGCCTCTTAATACTATGAATAATTTTGCAAAATCTCAACAGGATCGAGCGAATATTTTTCAAAATATCATTAATTTTTTTTAATTTACCACCCTGTATCTTGAAAACTCGGCTTTTCTGGACCCATGTTTATAGGAACTTCTTTCATATTACTATAAGGAATCACCCTCTAAAATATCTCCGTCTATTTTTCGAACACTCTGTACTATGGGGTTTTCTTTCTAAATTGTTGAAATATTTGGCAATCGATAAAAAAACAACTTTGATAACTCGCACCTCCGCAGCTCTTTCAGCTAGCTACTGACTTTTTCGTTAGAAGAACTTTATGACTCCAAATTTTCTTATCGGCTTACGGGTGCAGATTTTTTTAAATGAACGGTTTATCAAAATTTTCAAATAAAACACCCATATATTCTCACTCTTTTTGACTCCCCTTATCACAAGTTGTCGATATAATATTTATGGGAGTTTGCACGAATGGTTTTTGAGTTACAGTTAACTTGCTGATGAATCAGATATCAAGGTGAATGCAAATATTACAAAACCTTTCAGAATAAGAATAGCGTTAGTTAGTGATGGCAGATGATTAAAATTTATGTATTTTCAATATAAATTTAGTCTACCTAATGTTATACAATAAAACCGAAAAGTCAAGGAGCTGTCCCTATATTTTAGTAACTTAAAAATCAGTTCTACAGAGCTTCATAATCCTGTATCACATAGAAGTCTGTGGAAAAGGGAATCACATAGTCTGAAAATATACTGGGTCTTCCATTTAAAAACTTTGAGAGATCGATTATTTTGCATTCTTCACCGCCCTGTATAAACTACCCAAAAAATTGAAAAAGTGTAAATAGATAGAAAGAAAGTACAACCGTAAAATTTTTCTGGGAGAAAATTCAGTTCTCTAGCTAGAACAGTTCGGAGGTTCGACTTGTCAATGTTGAGTGTTTTTCCTATAGATTGCCCAATATCTCAACAATTTGAAAATATAACCCTGTTTCCCTGTTACATCAAAATGCTTCATTTGGCATGATCTATCCAAATCGGTAGGTAAAAAAGTTAAAGAAGTATGTTTGTTTTACCAAGTAATTATGAAACACCTTGCAGAAGTAACATATTTTCCCAATAAGCAGCATACTGTTGGCTACAATTTTTGCAATTATCGTTTTCAGATACCGTGAGTAAAAACGGAGCTTATCTATCGGACCCTCACAAAAAACTCACGCTGTATATTCATCAATTTATCAGATAGCTATGTTATATGCTGTGGCCTGCCGTGCTAGACCTAGCCTTAATAATAACAGAATGCCCTTGTAGAAGGGATGGCAGACAGAACACATCAACCGCCATACTTTTTATTTGATTGCAATGTTACCTAAAAGAGCGCACCGACTACATTTAAAGTACATATCAAGAAAATAAAGAGAGCCGCAGAACACATCGCACGCTTATGCCATCACAAAATCTCTTTGAATTATCAAATTCGGCGCGTAGGTATTCCGTATTCAAAGAGATACCGTGTTAACATGGGCGTGCGATGTGTTTCTTCTCTCTTTATTTTCGGTACCTACCCGAGTATAGAGTCATTTTCAAAGCAGCGCTGCCAGATCCACTGTCAAAAATTTTCATAAATCGGTTAATTTAATTATTATCGTAAATCTACTGGAATGCGCGCAAATAAATAATCATATATCTTCATAACATATTCAAATGATAAACGGCATTTCATCCCAGAAAGATTTTTTTACCTGTACTTTACAACTTATGAGACAGCATGTTTCTCATTCGTTTTTATCGATGTGATAACGGTTTACTCAATTACCTGATGTTTAGAAATATAAAGATCTGATTTCTAAATTGTATATGACATTCTGTTTTGCTTTATACTGTAAGAGCCTTCACAACAATTTTGTGTGCGCTCCACCAATACACTTCCATAGTTTTCGAATCATTGTCACAGCTTCCACAAACTCATCATTTATTTCACAGAGCATTACAGGGTATCCTGCGATTATAGACAAAATATCAAGCCGCCTGCCGCCATTTCCTGATGAAGTACTGAAGTGTGTTAAAATGTCATCAGAGAACAAAAAAGGTTGGGATCGGGCGAGGGAAATGGATATATATATATATATATATATATATATATATATGGAATGAATACAGATAGATCAATTATATCTTCGCAGTCAATATAGTTTTTGAAGACAAGATTCTATGATATCAGATTTGAATGTACCCGGTCATTATTCATGTCTCCAACTGCCTGAATGCTTACTTTTCTTCGATAATATATTTCACAAAGAAGAAGAAAAAGAACTTCCTGTTAAGAATAGACCTATAGCGGTTTCAAAATAATTCTAGGTTATCATAATTCATTAACGGATTCTACCTGAAGATAGCCAACCTAATGTTATATTCCCGTGACCAAAAAAATATTTGAGATAGAATGAGGCACCGTAGCATCATCTATGATGATTTGTCACAGCTGTTTCTCTATATGTATATACTAAGATTTGTGACTCGTAGATGTCGCTGTAGCCAACTATATGAAAATACAGCATAGAGTACCTGTCAAAATACTTCAAGGAGTGTGTATATTTCATATTTTCATCTCTTGAGTTATGACGATTAAAAAATAGGAAAGATGATATATTATTATTTCAAAAACCGCCGCAACTTCTTCCACCTTCAAATCTGCCATTGGTAATAAAGGAATCATCAACTTGAGCATTTTATAGACGAATTGCTTATGGGTGAAAGATGAAAGGTAATAAATCAAGGACCCTGGCTGTAATAAAGCTTTTCAAACGCTGGGATATTTTCAGTACGGATTCGCGTCGTGTATCGGCGGAGTGTGGGTAGAGACACAGAGGGACCTGATTATTAGGGTGGGTCACTTTTATATGTGAAAAAAAAATGTTCCTTTTTTTCATAAGCTCAGTGACAAAAAGGTGCTAAATCATGAGTGTGAACATGTTATGAAGTTTGATTGCAATCAGAATTAATCTTCTGCCTCCGGAATCATGTGGAAATTGTCAAAGATGGGGTTAAAGGAGGTATAACTGCGTGGCATACAAAGTCACACTAATGAATATAATTTACAAATAAATGTCTTGAATGAATAGTAGGTAAACGTTTATTGAACAGAAAAATGTTTACAACAAAAATAATAATGAATAATCATTGAGCGAGGGGTTTATTTTGTAGAGAAATCCTTTTTGCTATCAAATTTTGGCATTGCTTTTCTCGAGTCCATCTGGGCTTTGATGAATCCCTCTCTCATTAGCTTATTGCACAAAGTGGTTGAGGCCTCGGTTACAGCTTTGACTGCTCTTTCTACTGCTTGTGTGTGACAAGGAAGGCGTAAGAAATCCAAGTCTCTTTCTCCTTTCTGTTCAATAAATAATCGGAGATATTTTTCGGTTACAGATTTCAATAATGGTGGCTCAGAGATATCTTCTTGCCAATTCAAAAGATCATAATACGTTGATGCATTGAAGTTAATCTGTGGTAACTTAAAAATGCGCAAATCTTTAGTTGTTACTGATCTAGCTTTCAAAATGCGTCGTGCAGCTAATTCACGAATGTGCGGCTGAGAGTCTGTTAACATTGCGAGCAATACGTTTTCCGGATGTGCGAAATAGCTGTTTCTTTGAATTACTGGATCGACGATAGATTTCAAATTTGCTGGTAAATATCTGGATAACTCGATGAGTTTGAAAAAGTGTCGCGATCCATCTTTACAGCTAGAATGAGATTTTATAGAAAACCATATCGGAGCATAAACCTTGATAACATACGTTGCAAGAATAGTTAGACTTTCAGGCGGAGTCTCTACAGAAACATACAGACGGAGGATCCTGTTCGCACGAGTCAGCCACCTCGCATGCGACATTTTACCTGGTGATTTATTAGCCAAATCGCTAGGAAATACACCGGTTGAGATTGCTTCAACCATTCTGTACAAGTATTTTTGGTCAGTACTGATATCTTTAGCAGAAAGCTCCGGTATGCTCGTTGGAATAGGCTTAAACTTGCTTATAGGTCTTTTTTCGCAGTTCTCGAGATCTTTGCCAATCGTTCCTGAAAATGTTCGTGGTCCAGAGGTACTACCATCAATATATTGGAACAGATGTCTAAATGGTAGTTCATTCATATGGAATAAACAAATAATCCATTGTAAGGGTCTACCTAACCGTTTCTCTAGCAGTCGTATAATACCGCCATATATGCCAACATTCACATTAGTTCCATCACATCCAATTGCAGTTAAATCATCGACGGATATATCAGCATTCAAGAAAAAGTCAAATATTTCATTTGCTATACACTTTGCAGTGCCTGAAGCAGGTGTAATATAGCCTAAAAACTCCGAATAAGGTTCTTTTATCAAAAAAAGGTGCTCTTCAACTATGCGTTTTCTATAGTTTTTTCCTTCTATTTCAGACATCATTAGAGTCTGATCTTTTCTTCCGTCAAAATACAATGCGTGTATTTGTGAAACAGTTTGCTGTGAAACTATATTTTCTCTGGCCTTTTTTCGTTCTCGGCGTAGTTTATTTTTATCTATTACTTGAGAACCCGACGCATGTAGAACAACTGATGCGATAGCTGCTCCTGCCCTATCCGACACTCCGAATCTATCGCATGTTTTTGATAGCAAAGTATAATCAACTCTAGTGTCACTCTTAGATTGACCACTTGAAGTCCTCAACTTGATTTGTGTTGGTTCTTCAGCATCGGACTGAACACTTTCGGATTCAGAAGTGCTACTCAGCTTTTCCGTACATGTTTCGGTTTTTTTCAGTCGTTTGCTCTTAGAATTTTCTCGTATTGACTTCCTTTTCAGTGTTTTTGTAATTTTTGTTGTTGTGACAACATCTAAGGCACCTATCACCATTTGCCTAGCGGTTCGTTGATCAGTTATAAAGCCACGTTCTCTTGCAGGTATTTTCTTGTTTTTCGGGTAAGCACATTTGAGAAACTCTTGACACTTGCAAGCCGAAATATCAAACAAGGCTTTACTCCCAAGACGAAACCCTTCCAACGTGTTTTTAGGTATTCTTGGATTAGATTTGAGGAGATTTTTGCATTTTAAGTGATACGTTTGTAACATTACCTTCATTCGTTTGGGTTCAACTGTAGGGATAGAGGATTTTGCCCATATTTCTATCAGTCTTGCAACTACAATAGCCTCTATTTCTTTATATGTTGGCTCTTTATTTGTTTCTCTCTCGTATTTCAACCTGTGTCGGGTCCACTCATAAAATCGCATTACATCCCCATAGGTTGGCAATACGTTGTCTTTCAAGTCATTTAAATCACCAAATATCGGACACTTCCAACTATTTCGAGTACGTTCCATTTTTCTGACAGCGAAACTTACACGTCCGCACTTTCTAACGCAAGATACTGATTGCGATGAACTGTGCGCGACTTGTCTTACCCGTGTGTCTTACCTAACACCCCCACTCTTACCCCTCCCTCTCCCTGGCTACTTGAACTCAACCAAACAGTAGCTAACACTAACGCTTAGGCAACCAAAGTAACAGGAACCATAATCGAAGATGCATAAAGAATTAGTAAAGTGACGCCCGAGGAGACGCTAGAAGTTTACGTACACACAATGCTTTAGTACAATCCGGAGGCAATAAAACTCAGAATTATGTAATAAAATTTTACATATGAACTAACGGCACCATTTGGCACCTTTTTATTACTGAGCCTTTTTCAAAACCGAAAAAAAAATTTTTTGACCCACCCTACTGATTATGATTTGTTCACCAAAATATTCGTACAGATCACACAGTGGCGAAAATATGAATCTGAATATCCATACTAGCTAGTAAACCAGGCTGCTATGCAAATTATGAGCGTGTGTGTCCAGCTTTACATACACCCTTCAACTCTATAGATTCACCAACACACATGACGCTATATAATAGGCTTTTTTTATAATTTACTGCCAGGAGGCTACCAAGAATAAACAGCGCCATCTATGAGACTACGACCTTTTCAAAGTATACAAACGTGAATGTCTGTTCAGTCTGTTAGCACCACGTCTGGAGTATCAGTGGTGCTTTGACAGGGTTGTTATGTTGGGGGATTTTCCCTCAAATTTGGAAGATTTTTACTTGGACATTTTCTAGGGATATAGTGTTCTGAGGGATATCATACGTTTCGTGGATAGAGAGCATCCTCCCGCTCTTCCACTAATTCTACCCTCTTCCATTAATTAACTGTTATATGGACAATTTACCATTCTGATTGACTTTTGTGCCTATTCTGGGGAAATTCTGTCCGAGTCAGCTAGCAGCGCCGTGCTTTGACATATTCGCCACATTAACACCAACAAACATATTGACATTTGTCTCAATTCGAATTAACTCGACTATACTATTTGCTGATTTGTTGTAAGTCCTTGGTGTAAATTGTCGGAAATCTGTTCGAAGTTGTTGTTGTTATTTAGTTATTTATGAGGAACTGATTAAAAGTCTGCCTTTGTGCGGTGAGAGATTGCTTAAAACGAGCGGGAGCAGTAACATGTTCATTGTTTGGAGTTCCTGCTATACTCCAAACTTTTGTTCAAAGAACGACCATATTTATGGATTAAGTCATCTAAGATAGGATCCCTTGACAGAAGAATAACCAAAACACCAAGAATTTGTTCCAGCGTTTTTGGAAAAGGTAAGCTCCTTAGAAACAAAATTGGTGGAGGTTTCATAGAAGCTCCAGCAGATTTAACAGGCAACGATGATCCTAAATGGATTCCTAGTCAAAAAAAGGAACACTACAATTCCATTCTCTATTGATGCTAGACTAAAATCATGCAACCTCACGCGCAGGATCGTAAAAGCTAATTACAATATTTATACGCAGAGCTGGTACACTCCGATCACTGTGCCCTCAGTCATGTGTTGAGTTTTGGAGTCGTTTTTGTCTCATTTGGTCAGTTTTCCAGGTATGTAGGCTGCATAGTCTATTCTATAATGAATTTGCTTCGACTCACTTAGTGCTAGCTAAGTAGCTGCGCACAACATTTGCTGCGACATACGTCTGCGACTTGCTTAAATGGAAACGTACCTCAAGGCACACAGGCTCATGTTCTCTATGCTAGATCTATGTTGTACTGATGATCCCTGAAGACGAGATGCTGCCGTTTATGGTCGATGGAAGAGATGGCTGGCAAAAATAAGCTTGCATTGCAAAACAAAAACGTTTCCTAGAGGTAGCTTCGGAAGATGCTGGAATACCCTTTTACCTTAAATAACTCAAGACGTCAGTTGCAGCGTTTCTATTCAGAAATAGAATAAGGAATGGAGCTGTATTATGTTGGAGCTGGGGTTGAAAGTTTGAAACAACTGCTCAGGTCGCGTGTAAATAAAGGTGGAAAGTCCACCATGGACGGGGATGAAAATAGTTCTTAATTCATCATGGCTGGTATATAAGAGTCAAAAACTTCACATGAGAGCGTGACAATTTATACATTTTGCTTAAAAAGGCTTACTGAAACATGCTTTTTCTAACACAAAAACAATGCTGACGCTTTTGAGAATGCTCAAGGATCACTGAAAGGAAGATTGTTTTTCTGCCAGGAGGTGATGATGGACTCGCACAAGCTTTAAACTGCGAATTTATAAAATTTTACTGATTCACCAACATTCCGCCGTTGTGCCACTACAATTTATTGTATGGTGAATGTTTTCATGAATGTTCTGATTTTCTCTTTACAGTGTGTCCCAGAAATAACACGCCAGAGTGACACGGTAGGCAGATTGGCTTCAGATCAATCAAATGAAATCAGTATGACATTTGTAAAAGTTTTCTAGTTTTCGAGATGTTGCTACTTCTAGGTTCTTTCAAAAAAAACTACCTTTACTCCTTTTTTGCCTGTTATAGCTATAAAGAATTTCTAACTTACAAATTTTTCCCTGGGCTACCATTAATACTTGGTTGAGACAACCGAGTACTCATTTTATTGAAAATTAGCACGGTATGCTATAAAAAACTGATCTATCACATTTGGTTTCAATGCGAAAACCTTTACCTAATTACTGTCCAAAAAAATTTACCAGACTGAATCGACAAATGAACTTAAAAACTAGCCTACTTAATGCTCTTAAGATACTAATCTTAATCTGCGTAATATTAATAGCTGGCAGTTGAAAAATCCCCATGAAGTGAGAGAAGAGAGTTATTAGCACGAATTTGAAGTGGGATCCTATGGATGAAATATTTCCTAGAAGATGGATTGGTCTATGGAAAACCAGTTCGATTAGCCGATGAATTGCGTCATCGAATGCGTCAAGCTGCACGTGAAATATCCGATTTATGTTTGATACGTTCAAAAGGACAATTTTTAAGAAGATGCAAGTCGTGTATAAGAGTCGGTGGTAGACACATTGAAAATTTGATGTGAAAATAATAATGATAATAATAATAATCATTTATTGCAGCCAGTATTTACATCCCAAGATATTAATTTAATTTGATTTAGGTAATTTAGGGTATTAATAATTAATCATAACTCTTTATTTAATTTGAATGTCGTAAAAATCAATGGAATTAAAAAATACAACTTAATGTTCTGTTCATTATTTTAAAGCCTACATACAACAATGAATAAAAAAGGATAACAGATAGCTGTTTAAGACAATTGCTAAAATAAAAAGTGTTTGCAGCAATTACAATTACATTTATTATTTTTTATTTGTAGTATTTCGACTTCAATGACAAAACTTAGAATTATTGAGTTTTTGGTAGAAAGAACCTACAAATGTTATACCATCTTTGAAAGAGCATCGAATAGATAGTTTTTATGGTCATTTGCTGATTCAGTCTGGTATATTTTTTATAGTAACTAGTCAAACTTTAGTAAAGGTAATAGCAGTAGACCCAAATGTAATAGTTTAATTTTTTTTAGTAGCTAGTTTTCAATGAAATGAATACACGGTTCTCTCAACTACTAATGGTAGCCAAGGAAAAGTTGAAAGTTCTCTATAGCCATAGCAGGCAAAAAAGCAAAAAGTAGGGATTTTTTGAAAAAACTTAAAAGTGGCAATATCTCGTAAACTAGAAAACCTTTACTAAGGTAATATTGATTTTAGCTGATCAATCTGAAGCCAATCTACCTCCCGTGTCGCTCATTTATTTTTGGGGTAAGACTACAATTTAGAGCATATTGCAAATACTTCATTTCTTACTTTAAAATGAAAGGTTAGGATGTACATTTTACGAAAATATTATTTTTTCTTTGAGGGTCCCTCTGCTTTCTATTTTATAGAACTTCAAAGTTGTATTTTTGGTGGTAATATTCTTGGACAGAATACAGTTTTATACGTTGTCTTTTTTTGCTCTTTGCACTAAAGGATGATCTAAATTATAAGAATATAACATAGACTGTAGGTATAGTATTAATGAAAATATATATGAAACTATAAAAAATCGTTGTTTTTTGCAAAAATTGTTCAAAACCAACCGTGTTATTACACATTAGCTTATTAGCTAAAATAACAGTTCAAAGATCAATGATCATTTCATCAAATCATCGAAAAGCTTGCAATGTTCTTTGTTTTGTTTTCATTATTTAGTGATTGGCAACAGTTACTTTTCTAGTTACTTCTCATATATACATATATATCCGGATGTGTGGGCATGTGTATCCACTTTTGTAGTTTCATATGTGCATTCATTTCGGGCCTGATGAAGCCAACCAGCAGAAATAAGTATCGCTCGGGTTACCTATCCTATTTTCTGCTCGAATCCACTTTCCTCCTTTTTGCGGATTTTGCCCATTATTTTCCTACTTGTTGTTATATATATATATATCACATTTAGTTAGGTATATTTTGTAACATCAGCTTCACTTTAAATAATTTTCAGTACATACATCCTAAAAGTAAATAGATTATAAGTAGATATAATATAAAAAAACAATAATTGAAGTACTTTTGTGAAGGGCATAAGTGACTATAGCTAACGCTATCGTAGGGCACGAGGCAGATTCAGTACAGAAAAAACTGCCGGCCACACCTCCAAATCGCATTTTCATGACAATCCGGTGCCGATTGCACATTTTTGCGCTAGTATATAAGTAAGAATTTGACAAATCAAATTAAGGTATATTACTATCCATGATTTGGCAACATGGCAACTAGATGGAGAGAGTATGATAGTGATGGTGTAGTGATGGGAATATCTATCTAAAATAAAAGAAATTACTACTTAATAATGAACTATGTTATCATTAAAATAATGCAAAATTGCATTGTTGCGATGAACAGTAACACAGTAGTTTACAGTGTATGTTAAATTCATATAATTTTGAGCAATCTTTTGTGTAAACAAGAAAAAAAACAGCCTATAGAGCAGTATTCTATACCACAGTATTACCACCCAAAATGCAGCTTTGAAGTTCTATAAA
The DNA here is from genome assembly GCA_963669975.1 of Acanthoscelides obtectus. Classification (NCBI taxonomy): domain Eukaryota; kingdom Metazoa; phylum Arthropoda; class Insecta; order Coleoptera; family Chrysomelidae; genus Acanthoscelides; species Acanthoscelides obtectus. Next base: position 36,598,344 of record CAVLJG010000001.1, read on the forward strand.
ATAGCAAGCAGAGGGTTCCTTAAAGAAAAAATGATATTTTCGTGCAAGTTACATCCTAATCTATCATTTCAAAATAAGAAATGAAATATTTGCGATATAAGTATAGTTCAGCCTTTCTGGGGCTCCCTGTATATCTTATGTATACAAGAAAAATGAAACTAGAAATAGAATCGTTGTTTACTTTTATAATGGCTGGATCATTTACCTCCCTTTTGCAAATGTTGTCCTCTGACCTATAACAGAGGGAGACACCGCAAAGTCAGCACTAAGCGAACATGTTTGGGAAACAGAGCATAGGGAAAATGGGAGGCCGGCGCGATAGCAGCGTGGACGCTGTTGTGGCGGAGCGTCAAAGGATCGTGCATCCCTATGATTACAGGTATTATTCCGAATTGTGAGCACATTATTCATCACCGGATTTTCCATTATTAGCGGGGCCAAAAGCTTCATAATCATAGAACTCCCCTACAACCACCAAACTCACTCCCAATTTTTTAGGGAGGTCGTAAAACGTAAAAAAGTTAGAACAATTTTAATTTTATCGTCTTTTGCCCCAAGCCACGCTATCACGACCAATTTCTAAAAAGTACAAAGCTTTTGTGAAAATTTAACATTTAAAAAAATACAGTCTCAATTCCGAAATTTTTCGCGTTTACAATATTTCCTCGTCAGTGGCAGAGAAAGTAAAAATAACAATTGAAGCTGAAGATCGCTGATCCCTCGGAGCACTTTTATACATTTCTACTGTGGTAATTGTACGTAACTTCCAAAAAAAAATCTTAGTCTTGCTTGCCAAAAATCATCAAAGGACAAAATATACTTAGAACCTAAGGAACAACCCATCAATGTCTCTCCATGTTAAGGAAATGGCCCTTCACTCAACTAAAATAAAAAAGGTGTCCCCTCTTAATAAGCATATTGAAAAAGTGACACCCAGAAACGAAACTCTTGCGACATATACATTTATTTAGAAAGTCATTGTGGTCCTGGGGCAAGAAACTTTGAGTAGCCCTTGAATATTTCATAGAGTTGGGATTCTCTGTATTTAGTTATTCAGTCTCCCATTAATCTTCCTGTATTAGTCTGACATTGCAAAATCCTGTTTCAAATAAATTCGTTATTAGATTCTCGTTACATAATTTGGAATCTATAGAACTTTTGAGCTTTGTTGTTACTACGGCAAGGATTAAAAGCGTCTTTTAACGCTTTTTGGCGGATCACAGTAAAGCTACAGGAACTAATTTTATACATTCATCTCCCACACACTTATGAATGCAATCGGCCTTCTTGCGCGGATGTTTGTATAATCTCACAATTACAAAAGGAATGTAAAGGAATCAGCCCATATAAAATTAAACAACAAAATGTGTTTCTAGTTCTGCTGTGGACTGTGGCCCAATCTGAATATCCGTCAGGGAATGATCTAATATCTAATTGATGTTCTCCAATCTAAGTCCATGAGTTTTTATTCCAGGTTTCTTCTCGTGCCCAAACTGTCTTATACTATTTTCTCACAGGACAAATAGCATGGTACCCTTTGGATGTTGAGGTAGTAATTCTCGCGTTTCAGATGCCAAATAATGCAGTTCCAACATTTTAGTTAAAGATTGCATAAAAATTAACCGGTGTGCTGCGACAACAGTTCTGGGTGGTTTTTTCCCGTTTCATTTTTTTTAAGGACTTGTGGTGTGTTTGGAACGATGGATGAGGGTGACGTATCTGGTACAGTAAAAAGCAATAAATAGTCTCATACTAGCTCGTCGTTTTGGAAGGCTGAACGCCCTTTTTTGATAATGGGAATGACTACTCCAGGCGGCTCTGGGCAATTCTGGTTTTGCGAGGTGCCATCTTAAGATTCGGAATGATGACTTCCCGCAATCTCAGCCTGTTACGGGACTTCCAGACTATTGTAGTGCCACACTGAAATTATAATAAAAAGAAGAAATAAATGAACTATTACCTGGAAGACAGATAAATCAAATATATGTCATTGTACCGAAGAAGATCACATTTGTGACTGAAACGTTTACTACAGTAAAGATCTTTTAATACCCAATTGGTCAGACAAGCATAGGGGATAAGCTCACAGGTATACAGTTTTTTTGTTTTCACCACCTTAAAAATTTTCTCGTCAACGTATGGCTCTTCTGCATTTAGGCTTGTCTGTATGAAAACTTGCTTGACATGGGCGTAGGATTATAGTTTACTTTCTTTTGCTGATATTCGATTCAAAGCATCGTACTGCCTGAAGATACAACTACAAGAACAACTGCTCTCTATCACGAAATGTACGTGTGCGAGCAAGAGCAAGTAGCAGCTGCGTTGAGGATCGGCTTGCGCAATGTGTAATTTTCCTTAGAGAAGATAACTAACTTAGCTTTCGTTCATCCAACCAAGGACGGCCAAAAATGGATGCCTGTTTCGTGCTATCTGGTAACTCCTCAGCATGGTGTAGGCCTGGTCTCAGGTAAGACAACGAACGAAAGTTGAGCAACTGTCCTATCCAGACAACGAGTATAAGGTCTATCAAAAAAGTGTAAGCAGCAAGTCTAACTGATGGAACTGTATCCCAGTTCACATTGTCAACCGGGTCACCATTGTGGCCGCTAGATGCCGTAAATTATGATGCTATCGTAGATACAATGTAATCGCTATTAAACAACAAGTACAAGTAATTTGTCCGACCACAGGCAGCCAACCATGGACAGCTGTTTTGTACTATTCAGCTCCTCAGCAGTGGTCGATTCTGGTAACAGATGGCAATTTTGTGCTGTTTTGTTTTGGAAGTTAGACTCCGCACATGATACAGTTAGACAATATGTTCAATTATTCCGCATGCCATTGTGATGTAACTGCTAAGGATTGTGAAAAGAATTATATGCATGTTATATGTCTTTTTGTCGTTTACATACATTGAAATGCAAATACTCAGCACTGGTAGAAATTTCCTTCTATCCATTGTTTATTGTACACCTGCAAGGCATCTTCAGCAGAAAGCCACGTGTGCCTAAGCATAGATCCAAAAATCGATACCATAATGTACTCATTGTCATAAGTTCATAACCCGGTTAGATTCCGTCATGTCATTTTATTCTTTGCAACTGAATAAGTTTGTAGTCAAGTAACGGGACTCAGCGGAGTTATCCCAATAAAGTTTTAAGAAACATTTCTGTAGATTCAATGCTACGACATGCATATAGCTCATGAAAGGCTGAATGGTGGATAAGAATGTTTCAAAAAACGGTACTTAGTGGCTGCAACGAAACAAAATTTGTATCTATATTTTGATGTTTTTTTATGGGAAAAGGCTCAAAAGATTTCGATGAATTAGCCCAGTTGATATGCTCAAAAAATTAAAATGCTTGATTGCCATAGTCTTACCTGGTGATGTGCGACTGGATACAGGCCATTGGAACATTCTGCTGGCATGATGCATAATTCACGGCAGAGTCACCTTTTTGAGTAAAGTTTTTATGTAACACGTAGTTCAACATTTCTAGTGCTTCTTTCACTAACGAACGTTACCACTAAGCTTTGTTTTCAAGTGTTGTTGAATACTTTCATAGATTCTTTTGTATAGTTAATTTCTCATAATCATACTGTCATTGAATTAAAAATTATACAGAATTTTTTTTTGGCTACATTTGAGAAAAATATCTGCAATTATAGTAGTTTCAGAGATCCCGAAGTAGATAGTCATACCATATCTAAGTACCCAAAGCTGTAATTAGGGAATATGCATGTGATTCAAATGCCGGTGAATTATTTTTATTTACAGTATTGCTACAGAATTACCCTTTCAAGCTTATTTTATACTTGAGTATTAATTAATAGAAATGGAAAAAATACGAAGTAAATTCAAAACATCGAAGCGCAACACTATTAGTGTGTCGTCATTATGTGCGACTTGTGAATAGCCAACCCTTTGTTGATTGGTCAGTCCGACTTAAAATGGCAGATCTTTATTCTCATATAGTTATGCATCGGGGTTACTTTAGACTTTAGACCATAGACGGACTTGGATCTTGAGATATAACCCTCCTGTGTGCAACTAACATTGACTGGATGTGGTTTATAGTACGAGCCCCTTCCCACTTCAGTTGGTACACTTCAAGATTTGTACCAAAATATGCCTTTATAAACTAAAAATGACGAAACTATTTACTTCTAAAACAATTTATTTTCTCAAAAACATTTTAGATACACTCTAGTCGTAAAAAATACATATTTGAAATCACTTAGACCTATAACTAATAGAACATCTGAATCAATAAACAATGTGCGAATAAATGCGCGAAGTTAACAAAGCAACAATTGAAAGATTACCATTGGGTAGCATCAGCTTTATTTTTTATTACAGCTGAAATTCTTTGGGGCATAGTGTTAACCAAATTTTGGCAAAATTGGTGTAAAACAATCCCATATTTCTTGAAGCTTTTGTCTCAGTTCGGTGATTGTACGAGCAGGATGTTGTCGTAGAACGATTTTCGAATAGTGCCACAAAGTTTCAATAGGTGACAGATCTGGACTGCTAGAAACCCATTTCAAAAGTAGTACATTATTTTCTTCCATCCATTTTATAGCCTTTTTTGAGGTATGGCACGCTGCACCATCTTGCTGAAACACAAAATCTTGGCCGGATGTCAAACATTCTTTTATCACTGGTAAAAGCGATTCTTCTAAAATTGCCAAATATTTGTTTGTAACCACATTTCCATCAATAAAATGAAGTTTTTCTACTCCCTTTGATGACATACTGTCCCAGACCATAATGGGTGCTGGAAATTTCACTTTTCTCTTCATACAGTCAACATATTCCATGTTGACTTAATTTTTGGCGAATAACTGTACTGCGACTGTCACCAACACAAACTTCGAATCGGGCCTCATCACTCCATTGTATTCCACACCATTGTTGAGGTGTCCATTGTCTAATCTCTCTAATTCTCAGTTTGTGGACCTCTCTATGAGTTGTGGACCTCGAAATTCTCCTTCCAACAGCGTCACTCCACAGAGCAGTTAATTGTAAATAATTGGCACGCCTGTTTTTCACGATTATTCTTCTTAATGCTCTTCGGTCAGCATTTGTGATATTACTTTTTTTCACATATCGTGGCTTAATAATAACTGAACCCGTTACGTTATATCTTCTAACAATATTTCTCACACTGTACCGTGATAAGTCTAATAAAGTTGCAATTTCTGAGTTTGATTTCCCAGAATTAAAAAATTCAATTATCAGTAACCGAATTTTCTCACTAATAACCTTTCCTCTACCCATTTTGAAAACCTTAACTACCCAAAACTATTTTAAACGTATTCTGACAGCTGTGATTAATAAAAACAGTTGTCATGGCTTTTATTTTTCACAGCCACCTATGCGTTATAGACTTATTTTGCATTGAAATGAAAATAGGTTGATATGCTGTAATTGCAACATGTGTTATTTTTATGCTGCAAATTTGATTAGGGTGTTTTCTACTATATATTATCAAAATATTAATTGTTAATATTTTTAAACCTATAACACCATGCTACATTTTTATTATTTGTGTTTGATAAGGAAAAGACTAAGACTTCAATAGTTGGGCCAACTGAAGTGGGGAGGGGCTCGTATGTATTATTTAAATGGCAAGTAAGAAAAAGATACATGATCCTTGTAATCTAAAGCGAATAAAAATTCATATTTGGGCAAAATAGTAGTTATTTGTTGTGTAGTTACGTTAAAATGATACAATATGAATTGCTTTTCGGAGATATATTGTCCCTTTTCGTGATTTTACACTACTTTTCTCTTATTATAGTATCTCGAGGAATATTAAAAAAATACTTTATCCGGTACTCTTTGTGTAGTATTTTTGCACATAGGTATAATACAGAACTTATAATAAGGTTTCCGTTCTCCGTCCACGCTTCCTCTTTAATTATAATGTATGAAATCAAACTTTTGGAAACACGACAGCACATTAACCTAAAAGACAATCAAATGACATGTCGAGAGTTATGACGTCACTGTGGAGCGCGCAAAAAGGCGGCGTTGAATCATTATCAGTGGCGTTGCAGTTTATTAAAAATAAGTTCAATTATTAACATGAACTAAATATATGTTTATGGTATTATATTATACGTGAACATTCGAGAGAAATACAGAAAAAAAAACATGAACATTCCCTATTTTCATTCGTTGAAGTTATTGCCCACTTTGCTGTAGTAGGATTGTGTCGTGAGGGTGTCATACATTTGCTAATGATATCCTACAGTCAAGCCATGGAGGTTAAATTGACAGAAGATCGATTAGATTTAGATCAGAATACGATATCAGTTATATCTTGTTTGACCAATTGCAGCACAAATGGTATTTTTGAAAATAATTCACAGCAGAACCAGAGTACAGATGCCATCGACGCACTCTTTCTAACTTACATATTGCACGCTTCTCACACTTCTCTCTCGTACACATGTCAGCAACATTTGAACTCTACCGAATAAAATAATACTACCTCTCGAAGTCTAGTAACCTCATTAAATTACATTCTAAGAATAATGCTATATAGATAATTTCGCCCCGTATGTGCATATCGCGTCACCGCGCTGTCTGCTACCTCCTTTTATAAGTCCCTCAAATCCACTATACTACAACTATTTAAAACTGTAATGACTCAAACGCGTGATCAACACGTGATCAGAGCTCGATCCCGGCTTCCTTCCAGTACAGCCGTATAGCGTACGACATATGTCGTTTCTGTGGCTTTGCGGTGGTCAACAGCACAGACAGAGATGGAAATAATGGCTGATTATTCTCCACCGGTAGAACCAATGAAATCAAAGACGCGCCTCGACCGGCAGACTCATAGGCGTCGGCAACGCATTGGAACGTGTTTCGTTGAGCGATCGCATATTGTGTGTTTTTATAAGAATTGTTGTGTGATTGTTATTGTTGTGGTTTCTGTGGTTACTGTTTTGGTTATAGTTAACCATGGAGAGTACAAATGGCACGAGTGGAAGTACTGAAAGCCAGGGAACAAGTAGACGGCTTTGTAAAGCACTGAAGAGGGACGCGAAAGAAATCGTGCTCAACGTGTTCAATTATCTGAACAGAACTATGTCGCAGGGAGATGCACTCGCGCGTTGTGAAAGTAGGACAGGCGTTCCAGAGTGGACCATTCGCAGGGTGGTGCATGAGGAAGAAAACTGGAGCTACTACTGATCCAAAGTTTAATTTGAAGGGAAGAAAGGCCGTTAAATTTGATGACGATAGCAAAATGGCGTACATTCATTCTTCTTTAGGAATGAGATACCAACCCTCAAGGCTGTACATGCAGCGATCAAGGAAAATGAAATTATACCCCAAATGAGCGTCGAGGTAATGAGAAAATCCCTGCACGAAATTTTCGTTACGAAACGCGTAATCGGAAGTCAGTATTGATAGAGAGACCTGAAATAGTCGCCTGGCGTCGAAAATACCTACGCGAAATGATTGAATATAGGCGACAAAGCAGAAAAATCTATTATTTGGACGAGACATGGGTAAATGCAGGTCACACAGTTAAAAAAACCTGGATAGACAAAAACGTAGTGAGTAACCGACAAGCAAGCATTGAAGGTTTGTCAACAGGTATTCGTCGACCGTCAGGGAAAGGTCAAAGATTGATCGTAGCTCATATTGGTAGCGATAGTGGCTTTTTAGAAGAGTGTGACTTGATTTTCGTCTCTAAGAAAGGAGGTGATTACCATGACGAAATGAATGCCAGCTGCTTCGAGAGCTGGTTTCAAGGGGTGCTTCAGCGAGTTGAGCCCAACTCTGTGATCGTCATGGATAATGCTTCCTACCATAGTCGTCGAGCCGAACGTGTACCGACTATGGGATTTTGAAAAAGTGACATGCAGCAATGGTTGCGCGAAAAAGGAATCCCTCACCGAGTATTATTTGCCCCTAAATACATCAGAATTTTCTGAAACGTCAATAAACGCGGTTTTTATTTTCTTCGGTTTAGCGTTTTTCTGCGCCGTCACGAGACCTACAAAGCTTTTGCGTCCTTGCCATAGTAGTAATAATGTCATCGAAGTCCGAGCAGTACTTTCCAAGTTATAGACGATCCAAGAATTTTGCGGACAGACCGGCAGACATATTGACAGACCGACAGACAGATAAGTGAAATAGTTTTTCATGATGTGCAAGTCATATAATATCCAAAAACGTTTTCGAAATTGCTCGCGATTACAATACTTTCTCGCCAGTAGGCATGAGAAGTAAAAATTGAAAGCTGCTCAGAAAGGGCTGTGCTCCACCACCATTGCTATTTATACGTAGTATACACACTGGAAGAATTTACAAGATAACGACATCTCTTTGCGTAGTATTAAATACGCTGTCGATATCTTACTCCTCGCAGAAAATATTTACGATTTTCAGAGAATTTTAACGCAAAGCGTTACAAGTACAAAAAATAAATAGGATTCTTACTGAATATAAAGAAAATAAAATTAATTTGCACAAAACAGCGTCAACTTCTATGTGAAATATTAATAGACTGAAAGAGTGAATGACTATAACTACCTGGAAACAAATGACAGTAAATCAAATGATAGCGCAAAGGAAATTAGGACCACAATAAAAAAAGCTCAGATTGCATTCAGTAATATGGAGTATACGTTGTGTAGTTTTAGTTTGGATTTGAGATTGAGGATACTCAAATGTACTCTCCTCGGCAATTCTGTATCCATGCATTGGGCTTAAAATTAAGTCAGTATGAAAAACAGTAGTCTTAATATGAGGTCCCAAACACCTCATGTATCGATAAAGCTAGAGACTCAACAGTACTCGAAATACTCGATAGGGAAAATGAAATAATGCTTACCGTCAAAACAAGAAAATTACAATATTCATGACACAATAAATCGTTGGGAGAAATACATACAGGGTGTCCCGTAAATGGTCCGACAAAAAAATAGAGACGATACGCGAAGGGCAGAAAATATTCGCATTTAGTTGGTCTCCCATTTGAAATATCATTTACGATAAACACAAGTAGGTGAACTTGACAAACTCGTAATTTTTATTTTAGAAAACCATGTTATTCAACTTTGGTATTCAGCAATGAAATAAAAATGTACTAGAATGCTACTGCGATAAATTACCTGCTCAACCAGCAACAAAAGAAACAACAAACGCGGAAATTTTTCGAAAAAGAAAAAAAAAGATCTCAAAAACAGTGAAACTTTTACTAGGGTTATTTTTTGGTATGTTGTAGATCTGCCTTTCGCCTGTCTACCCCACTTTTTTGTCGTACTATTTACCGGACACCCTATATAATTCTGACCGATCATGCAGGTTAAAATTTGATGTACTCGTAAACAAAATAGAATGTCCTGGTTAAGAATCTTAGAAAGTAGTTCGGCTGGACTAGTTCCAAAGATCAAGATAGCATTGCTGATAGCCAACCTTCATAGCGGAGACAGAAGAAGCACAAAAATAATGAATACAAAATTAGTCAGACTGATATTTATGCTAATATCTGTACTAAAGAATGTGGTGGATATACTGCTACATATTATAGTACAGTGTCCAAAGACCTTTAACGGATAACGAACGTACAGTATACTTGAATCTCGGACTATAAAAACTCTCTATCGCTCTAGCAAGCCTGAGGACTACACAACCGTTTCCGGGAACTATATAATCACACCTCGTTCATCAAACTAGAGCACAAAACTGTAATAAAACCGCACTTTATCGCACTGACAACGTTACTATCATTTTCAAATATATCGGCGTACTTTGCATTATTATTGTTGTAATCCGGGATTATTGTACCGATGCCGGAGTTAGCAATTCTCCCGGACTCTGACGTTGAGTGATCGATTGTCGAGATGGAACTACACCGCTCTACGGAACAGCGGTCTACTTTGCTGTGCTATTGATATACGACCTGTTAATAATTGTATAGAGCGGGAACTGTGGGCTTTAATAAAGGATTACAGAGTTGAGACAAAACGGCCACTAGGGCATACAGATAAAATGCCGAATGCCGCTACGATATATAGGGTGTTTCACGTAGAACTACAGCGATCAGTTACTAGAAAAGTTTCAGCTTAGAATATAACTAATGAGACCAATTGAATCGGATCTCGCAAGTCGATTTCTTTACTAACGTGCTCTTTTTACTGAAAGCGCTTCATTAAAGATAGATGCATATTCTGGGCATACACCTTGCCTTGCCTTGCCTAATATTACGTTCAGCTCAAAAACATCGTCCGGGACTTACGTGGCTTTTCCACGCACTACTCGACGGTGGTTTCTTGAATGGGTCATTTCAAAAAAAGTACCAGCATCCCTGTATTGTTTTATTTTCATATTTATGTGCTATATGCACCAACATATCACTGTTTCATTCACTAACTACAAAAATAAGATTACGGGCCTTATCTGGTTTGTCCGAAATCACTTTTTTAAGAGGTTTCTTGTTTCCTGCAAAAACCATTGGCTCCAGCCTTCTTAATTGTGTGACTGAGATCTTTCAAATGTACGCTGGATATTTTAAATAGCTGTTCGTATAGATAGTCTGAACATAGAAGGACACGCACAACACTTATCTTGCAATGACAATTTTTTTGTTTGTTAAAGAGTTAAAGTTTATGCCTGGTAGTCTATAAGCAGCCGATTACCAATTATTGAAGAAAGTTTTATGAATAAGTCTATGTACGTTTTGATGATAGTTAATCCATGGTTTAGATGTAAAACTGGGAATTCTACTTTCCCAGGAGTTCGATTTGCCCTGATTTCCCCTATGTATCCTAAAAACATTGAAACTTACAAAATTAAAACGTGTGGTACGTTAATAAGTCACTATTTAAGTTAATTTTCAATAATAAGCATTGATTCTTTTATTAGTTAGTTATACACCACTTAACCTACTTTCTGCTATAACAACGAAGTCCGTAATGGTTTTTCGGGCTTTTTGCATTATTAATTTTTAATTAATTTTTAATTAGTTTATAAACAGTGGAGGTTATTTGAAATTTGAATCTTTTAGAACTCAAATGCGACATTAAGCTCAAAAAGGTATTGTGATACTGGTTTATTTGTCAATAAAACAGTATTTGTCGCCTCATGAAAAATTCAAATTATGGGACGAGGTTTTTGCACTGACCGATTCAATTCATAATAATTTCAAAATGGAGCCCCTTCGGTTAAACCGGATGTAAATAGTAGATATTCTAAATAGAACGCCCTGTATATTATTCAACAAAGCCCTAAACTACAATCTTTTTAAATGAAAATCACATATTTCAACGTTTTACTGTATAAGTCATTGAAAATATGGTTGTCTACTTCTCAAATTACTAGTTTAAGAGATATATATGAGAATATTGGTTTTTTCTTTTCTTGGTTGGCCATGACGTGGCGACAGCATGATAACCTTAGTAAGTTTGTTCCAACAAGCAGTTCCAAACTAGTTCAGAACTAATTCCGAATTATTTAAGTGCGCATGCCCGAGGAAAGTATAATTCAGAACTAGTAACGAACTATTCTGTTGATACAGAGAGTTACATGGCTTGTTGACGTAAGCATAACCTTAGTTGAAGTCAAATAATTAATATCTGTGTACTAGACCTGGAAATTGGTAAAATTTATTTGTTCAGCGTAGTGTACATCTTGGGAACGCGAGATGGCATAAGTAACAAGAGGCTCGTCTCTTAGTGAAAAAACATAAAGAAATGACTTGAAGTTTTGTCATTTTGAGAGCTGGAAGAATTTATCATTTTGTCTTTAGAAGAAGCATACTCTGCTACAGTAGCAGATGACGGAGTTAAGAGGAATGCTGACAACACTGAGCTAACTAACTTAAAATGAAAGAAGTACAAATAATTAATATTACTAATCACATGACTGAAATAAATTCATCAAAATTATCAACACTTGCCAGGACCGCATTTACTATATAGGCGCGCAGAGCTAAGGCCTGAGGAGCACCTGGTCAGGGCCCGAAGAGAGAGCGTGAGGTGGCCCTGTTCATTGATAAGCACAGAACAGGAAAATAGTAGTACAAATCTATTATTTGAGAAAAGAAACATACTTGCAAAGTAGATATTAATTTGAACTCTAAATGGTGTAAACATTGTAATCATCCTCTGAAAATGTTAATATTTTATCCTATGTATGTATTATTATCTAAGAATAAAGAGCAAATTGACAATATAATTTATATTTTAAATTTTGTCTCGCTTTCTGGCAGAATTTTTCCTAGTATTACACTAGGGCGCAAAAACTATTCAGATGAGTAATCTTTATCGTCAACCAAATCAGAAACGGACAGCTGATTGACGGCACTTATTATGTAAGCGCACATGCGCTAACAAATTTGACCTTTTAGTTCTCTTAGAATTAGAACTATTAGAACCAGTACAAATAAGGTTTCGACTCAGTATGGAACTTGTTGGAACATAGAGCAGCTAGTTCTCTTTTCTGTTGTAGCGGTCATTTTAATATGTGCATGTCAATCAAAGCTAGTACTTCGTCTGATTTGCGTCATGGCCAACTGAGACTGTATGGTAAAAGATTTATTGATTATTTAAGCAACAGAAAAGCCAGTATTTCCATATAGCTCGAAAACTACTAATTTGAGAAGCTGGCAACTTAATGCAAATTAACCTTACTTCTATTGGTACGATAAAACTATAAAAAAATGTTTTTAATTTTAAAAAATTACTCTGTCAGCTTTATAAAATCTGTTGTATTCTCTACTAGTTGTTATCCAATCCTGAAATAAAATCAACTAAATTTTTTTACAAGGCATACGTTTTTTGTCACACACTATACTTTTTGACCGAACTATATGATCAGAAAGGAGCGAATGAAGGTACAAAGTGGGATGTAGTGATATATACCGGGAAGCAGGGCCATTGGCCTAGATTCCTCGCAGGCGGCAACTCAACTGACAGTGCAGAACTGACGTCAGCAATATCAGTGACGTATGTGCATAACTTTGGAAAGATACCGCGTGGAACACAAAAGCTTCCAGAATACTGACTATGGACCAACACCATCTATAGTTCATTCCACGGCTTTTGGCGGGTTAGAGTAAGCCTGCAGGAATTATTTTCATACATCTCCCTCAATCATACATACCGGGGCACTGAGAAAAGGAGCGTTCGTAACGGTCAGTTCTGGAGGTATGAAGTTTGGCACGGTTAGGATGGGAAGCCGAAAACAGGCAGGTCTGTTTGGCAGGCTCATCGAGTGGCGGCATCATGAAGGAGAGGTCTGATGAGCAAAGCCCGTTCTCATAGCAGTAGAAGAGAGCCAGATCGCCGACGGCCCGCCGGCGCCGGTGCGAAAGGGTTCTGAGACTGTCCGTCAGAAAAGAGCTACCGATCAGTTGGACAGCCCTCCTCTGAGCAGCATCCAGCCTGGATAATGTAGTCGAGATACCAGCACTCCAAACATGTGAGAAGTACTCAGACTAGGTCTTATCTGGGTAATTGGCCGAGGTTGTTTGTGTAAGGTCGCAGACATGCGTTTTTCAATTTTGTTTCACCGCCATGAGATTTTCCGCGTCAACTTCTGGGTCGTCCACATTTATACTTGCCACAAGTTGCTTGTCACGGACGTACAATCTGAGTTCACCTACTTATTGCTAATCCTTGGTACTGCCACAGTCTGTGATAAACGTATTAAAGTATTTTGAGGAAGTGACTGAAAACAACGCTCCTCTATCGTCCAATACATGTGCTTGTGAGTGTGCAAGAATCACTACCATCTGCATTAAGGATTGGGGAAGCTAAGCTAAATCGAAGTGATTGGGTTCTTATGGTAATATTCAACATTATCGTTGTTACTTCGCTTCCGTCAAATAAGCGAGAAAATTCTTGTGATGGCGTTAATGGTTGAATTTGAGGTTTTCTAAAATGTTTGCAAATGTCCAAATGAGGAAAATCCATACTGCCGATCGGCCTATCTGTTGCAGTTTCAGCAGCTTTGCGTAATCTGACTATCGGCTTAACCGAATTCAATGAAATTTGGGTAGCGATATACCAGAATGTCAAAGAGATAATACTGCTATGTTATTGGAAATAATTAGTAGCTGAGTTGTGCGCAAAATAGAATAAAAGAATCGTCAAAACGTGCCCCAACTTCATTTTTATTCTTCTTTTGAATACGTGATCCTGCAATACTAATTGATGTACTAATAATAAACAAATAAATTGATTGAGTCATCAACAGGGTAGTTATCCACGGATGGTGACGCCCCAACTAGCAAAGTAGTGGTATAAGCTTTTGGTAAAACAACCGTTCAGCCATAAAAGCTCTCTATTGTTGTTGCATGAACACCAAAATGCTGGCTTAATGTTGTGTGGAATGCAAATTTGCTCTAAAGTGAGATGTTTAAAATATTCTTATAGTATAGTTATACAACACCTTATAGGGCAAATTTTTAACTGTTGTATAAACGTTTATACAACTATTCTATACGGCATATTTGCACGTTAGTCAAAATGGTTGTGTTGTGGCATCCATGGTAACGTTTATAAAACAAACCCGAGCCTTGTTGTTTTGCTGTGCAATTTACTACCTTAGCCAACAAATTGCTCCCAACGGAAGCACTTTAACAACTGTTGTTTTGTAATTGTTAAAGGCTGTGTGTACATATGCTAAATATGTTGGTATACAACTTCACCATAACCTAACTTTTTGCTGTCATATTTTTGTTAAAATGCCATAACCAATGTTTTAAGACAAACAACGCATGCATATTGGTTCAAAATGTTTTATCAACTGTTCAAACAGAAGATATAGATCTGGTACAAATTCTGGGTAAGTCATTCGACTCTGACGGTATTTAATTGCAGACATTTCTATAATATTCTAATAACCTAAAGACAACATGAACGATGCCATGATTATACACAACCACCCACCATATTGGGCAAACATTTATTCCTCTACTTGATATTGAATAATTATGTTTCAGTTCGAAATTACAGATATAAAGTGATAAACATTAGTGTAATTGTGTCTAAATATAGGATTTGTGGAAAATTTAGCGCAGATAAGTTCTGTTGTCCATCTTAAAAATCTAGACATACTTTTGATCATTATCAAAATATGAATCAAATACGAAGCCCGTAGAAATTGGGTAACTAATTTGCACGATCATCACAATAAAATCTGCTGCTCAAGTAATTCAATAGCCCTATATCACAGTGTAGAAGTTTATCATATACCTGTGTATGAAATTCACAATGGCCGATATGTAAGTAAACAAGATGACTGTAATGTGTTAGTTATATATTCTTCTTCGTCTATACAATACATAAGAAATAGTTTGGTTGCAATAAAGTAGAATCACGTAACAGAATAGTTGTATAGTTGACAAAAACTGAATGTTGCACTGGCGCAAATGTCCTATAGCCGCTGCAAGAAGCTTACACTTTTGTTGTATAACTGTTACCTGCAGCCCTTGTACAACCTCTTAAATGACTGAAGTGTCCTTGAGGTGTGCCCATTTCGCTTGTATAGCAGTTCTAAGAGGGTTTTGCCAATGTTCTTACAGTATACAATGCTGTTTAAGGAATACTGTATAATCATTCTTGCAACTCTAATAGGAGTGATAATTGTTAGTTGGGGCGTGTAACTCCACCCAAATTAACTTCCAGACTATCTAATTATAGCATGGGGAGTTTTTTGTGACAATGTTTATATCTAATATTGACACAATTCAGACCGAACTCTACTTTAGGATAGGCAGCAGCGGTTGCATAGTGGTAGACGTTATTAGTCAGTCGCCTTGGGCTGCGCGGGTACGAATCCCGCTCCAAGAGAGTTTTTCTCTTGGCAATGGATGTTGTGATTATCTGTAGCTGGTAGACGGCCTCTGACTATCGCACGCGGAGGTACCACCCGGCGGATCTCGTAGGCGGGGCCAGAAAAAGTGCATGAGGCATGCACATGTGTTCCCTCGCGAGGGTCCGTGTGGCGTCGCCCCCTTTCCCTTGTATCCCCCTATAGCGCCCGGTACATCACGGGTGGTTGGAGTATGAAAAAAAACTCATTCTTTTTGGTGTGTCAGCTTGTATGCTTCGCAAGGGAATGGGCCCAATAGTGGAATAAGTATCTCTAAATTGATTTCTAACGCATATATTATAAAAAAACACAAAATTTTTAATACCAAATATCTGAGGGATTATTAAATCTATTTTAATAGAATTCTGCATATAAGTTCCTTAGGAGTAACCCAAAGGTGGCCGGATGGCTGAAAAGTCATGTCTGCTCTTGTTTTTTGCTCAAGGCCAACTCCATGTATGTGAATCATGAAATATTTCTAGGTAAAAAATTGTCAATGAATGCGTCTTTCTTTCTCGTTCTTTTTTAGTTGAAATAATTCGTATAAATACAAGTATTTCATTATCTATTCTGCACCCGAATGTAGCTTATGCCTGTCTTTGAGTCTGTTTCTTAGATCTCATTCAACTATTCGGCCTTTCTTTGAAATATTTTATCTTTTCTTTGGAGAGAGTACAGTTGGAAATTTACGTTACCACTTAACCTCCCCGTACTAAAATCCGCTACTGCCGCGTTGCATGGATGAAAACTGACAATTGCCGATTTAGTTTCCACTTGAATGAATGAATGAGTAACGAAATTAGAGGCGTACGGCACGGGTATCATGTAAAAAACCAATAAAACGTCAAAAAATACCTATAGGATGTCAACTTGCAGACTAGGTAGTTTTTAGGGCGCAAAGAGTCATTCCAAGTTTGCTCACTAGGATCGTTGTGAACGTCCATCTACGGAGGAATCACTTTACTAAACTACGCATTATTGGTTGCATAGTTTTGTGAGGCTGAGTAATCCGGGTATGTAGTTTTTATCTCTGAGAAGAAAGTTGGTTGAATAGCAAGATCGCATTTGAATGATTATGTGTATAAAATCAGTTATATATAAAATTATTACTGAATCTGCCGAAAGTTGTGTTTTCTGAAGGTTCTGTTCAAAGTTATAAATTACTAAAAACTGAGGAGAATTACGGGAAATCATCATCGCGCCCGCGTTGTGTGTAATTACTGTTAGCATGTATATGGCTTGTAATTAGACAGTGTACAGTGAATATAATTATTTCTTATCTCTCTCATTTTTGAAATTCAGCAAATTTGTATATGTAATTTCCAGAATGGATAATAAAAAGTGGATGCGCAACTAATTTCTAGCTTTGAATCTCAATTAACTGTATTTGAGACAAGAACCCAATGTAATTATCATCAACACATACAACTTACAGCTTAGACCTCCAGTAATGCCATGTCAGAAGCAGATTTTACATCACATCAGAGCCAAAGATTGATAAGAAGCCTCATGACGTTTAGGCAACACGTACAACTAAGTGCTAAGTTAACATCTTGTAGAGCAACCTACATAATGTCAAAAAAACCAGCATAATGTCAAAGAAATCGGCATATCACCTTTCAGGTTACGTGATACCCGTGCCGGCCACCATGAGGAGCCGGCGCATAGGCCGCATAAACGGGCACTTATACACCACCACATACCCTAAGCCCGCCCTTCTAGCAAAGTGGAGTATACCCCTGAGTCCCAGCCCCTTAACATTCTGGGGATCCAAAGTCTTTGACCCCAGTAAAGTCTGCCCAGAGCCTTTCTACTTAGTTGCACCAACAACTTGAGAAATGGTTCGCTTCAGATCCTTAATCGTCTGTAGATTGAGTAGACTTTCTCCTTGGGGGCCTAGATAGAAGAGTGCTCAGCACGTCGGGCTAGCAGTCAGTCGACCCGAAGCTCGCCGGCTCGAATTTCTGCCTCGGAAGTTAATTCCGAGCCATGGATGTTGTGTTGCGCGCTGTCTATATCATGCACCAAGTCGGTGTAAGATCATCGCATCGCTGGACCTGATTTATTTAATATACATTAACACTAGATAGCTTGTAGAGTAGTACAGTGTTAATGGGGTCGGCCAAAGGGGTGAGAGGTGGTCTAGTTGCCAGCCTTGCCCTCCCCAACACTACTACTTGTCCCCACAAGAAGTGCCAAGCAAGATTAGATTGCATGTTCTGGCAAGTCAGTGGACATCACCATTGTGAGAGATTACGAGGCCAACTGGAAAATAGTTCTAAACTTTCCCTCGGTGTATAACATGTGTCCCTATCCCCGCCGGAAGAACATATTGTTTAGTATCACATTATCTAATCGGGGCCACGAAAAGTCCCTTTATGTAATGAAACTCGTCATGAAAATTCACCGTTTCACCATCGTAAGTTTCATGAAAAACTGGGAGAGAGCTCCCCTAGTAGGCTTTCGCAATTCTAAAGCGTTGCCATGTCATAAAACGATCCATAATTGAATTCCCGGGTCTCTAGATGACGTATGGCGGTATAAAATGCCCGAACCAAGTGAGTGAAAAATGGCCCAAATTTTAATACCCAAAGTAATAGGTCACCCTTTACATCTCTGCCAAGCAAATTTATTACAGTCGAATACTTGCAATAGCAGCTATCTATTGGAACTGTAAAGCTAACGCAGTTCTGGTTGAAAGCCAAGTCTTCACTATGATCGCTTGCTGCTGTCGATTATGGTGATATAGAAGATCATGTTTAGTAATCAACAACTTGAGAGATAAGAAAATTGGACGCCCGCGGAATTCGCATTCACGTCTTCTCCATTCCGTAGAGCTGACATAACCAATTAGTCTTCAGCACCACCTGCCAACAAGGATCGACTTTTAGAGGCAAATTTCATGCTACCCGCGTCATTGCTCATTTGTTCTCTCAAGCTGCCTTGATTCCCCATCTGGCGGCGCTTAAGTGGATCAACCGGATTGGTTGCACCGTGGTGTGTAACCAAGAGGCGGCGTGGAGATGCCTTATCAATCGGGTTAAAACTGTAAAGGTACCTCACAAGTGACATCTATTACCGGAATCAACCACTGCTAGAGTGAATAGCAGCTGAGTGTTAGAATTGTAAAGGTATCTCAGTCCTTGTTGAAAGCCGAGTTCTGACTGTGAAAGCTGTCGATTCTGGCGATACAGTAGATGATACACTACTCTCTAATACTGCTTTCGTCCGCCCAATCAACCGACGGCCAACCATGTACAGCTGTTTCATGCCTATTCGCAAGCATCATGTATGCTTGCTCTATATATATACAGGGTGACTTTGAAGTTGAGTCATTAATTTTCAGATAATGATTGTAGAAGGAAGATAAACCAAAATATGTGTGTAAAAATAAAAAAAAAATTTTACCTTGTTTTATAAAGTATCCTCCCGACAAGTATTTCAGTGCGGACCTGTATTTGATCGCGAGGTCCCCTGTGAGGTCTTAAGTCACCTGATTCACGAGCCCGTTGTACTACATTAACAAAGGCACGAGGGGTTGGTTGCACTCGATTGGGAAACCGATCCGCATAAACATGTGCCATTTTTTATTTCGTTTGAGCCACGCAACAGACACCACTATTCACACGCGTTACCGACTGACACTGACTGTATGTATACAACTGAATAAAATAATTGTAAAAACATCGTTCCAAATTCTTTCGCTTTTTTGTTTCCGATGCGATGAACCGATAAGGCGGATTATATCCGTTGTTGCCAAACACGAGCACACGATATTATTATTGAGACAGGGCGGTACTCAAACTTCCAAAGGGCTATAACTTTTTTACTTTAATTTTACCAGAAAAATGGTAAAGGAAAAAACATTTCTTTTGATCAGATCTACTCACTGTTAAAATAAATGACTCAACTTCGAAGAACTTGAGACGTGTTCATTGTCATTTAGACCAGTTAGGTGAAAAAATAAAGCTTCCGCCTTTTGTTGGGTACTTCGACAAAATTCAAGCAAAGATGACTCTTTATACTTTATTAATCTCTAGCTTTCAATAGACTTTTCCATCTTCATCAGGAGCTGCAATAACATCGAGAAGAAATAGCAACTATTGTGCAAAATGATTTCAAATTCAAATCGTATGTGAGATTGTTGCTAAATGTTATTAAAATTTAGGTTGAGTTGTTATATATATATATATACGTGAGCAGTAGTTATTGCCAAAGCCAACGACCTGTTGGATACAAAATACAATTACTTGTTAATTGGGAAATTGGCAAAACTTTTAGGCTTAAGTTGACTTTTTGACGATAAAATCAAGCTTTCGGCATTCTCTATGGACCCTTCATCATGCTTCTGAAAACACAATTGTGATGCTAGCAAAGAAAACAGGACATATTTAAAATGTCAGACAACTTACTCCTCGGTGAGGTTGCAGCCACAAGGTGTTTCAGAACGAACGTGGAGAAGATCGAACTTGTGATTAGTATAAAAACAAAAGGACGGGGACATTGGGCTTGTTGAAAAACGACAGATACCTTCGTTAAAAGTTAAAAAAATTAAAATTATATCAATACACCCGAACAGGTTAAAAATATTACACGTGGGGAGACATTTTGTTGAAACAATCGGAATGCAGTCGCTAACCTTCTACTACCGCTACACGTGGAGAGGGGGAAGGCACGGAAAGGTAAAGCGTCGACAGATGACAGACCTTATATATATATATATATATATATATAAGGTCTATCCAAACGTGATCACACAAACGCCATCTATTACCAGAATCAACCACTGCAAGAGTGAACAGTCGCAATCTGTTGGAACAGTCGGCGTTGAAAGCCGAGTCATCACCGTTTGATGCTGTCAATTGTGGCGGATCGTGAACAATAGTGCATCAAATAGCGGTACACGGATGGCCAGTTGAACCAAGGTAGAATTATAATATTTGAATAACCAGGGTTAGCTTATGCTTTGCTATTACAAGAATCTCCCTGCCACTGATTATCCCGGAACTTCTAGATAGCAAAAACCCATATTTGACGGAATCACAATCCAATTGAACTTCCTCGGATAAGCGTACATCAATTTCTTGTAGATGCATCTCAACCAGCAACAGCACTTTATATATATCCAGCAAAGTAAATTTCATTAGTTTAGTCGAAAAGATTTTATATCGCTAGTAAGTGAAACCGAACTACTTTTCTCGTTTTGCTTTTTTCCAGAAGCCTGGATCCGGTATTTCCTTGGAAGATAAAAGGTCGGGCAAGTCGAGTCTTGATGCTCTGTGACATTTTCTTTCGCCTTAGATCTGATTCTGGATTTCCTTTCTTTACTCTTGAGCAACCACCAATAAAGGGGCTGAATATTTTAGTTGCTGTAGAGGAGAAATGGCGTTTGATAATATAGTTAGATCAAAGATTACTTATTTTTGGATTAATTCATAATTACTTGTAGTAAAAACATTTTTTGTTCAAATTTACTTTTGCTTGGACATTTTATTCATGGTGGGGACATAAGTTGGTGAATGTATTTATCTTACTGTAAATAACAAGTGAAAAAATTTTCAGCCTTACCAGTTGGACATTCCGGTTTTTATACTGCTTTTTTTTAATTTACCAACGCTCTAAAAATGAATATTTCAGCCGCAGTAAAGAATCAACGTTGGCGGATTTTGGTTCTTGACATCCTTTACGATCGGTTACGATGCCTAGAGTACGGAGACCTGTACGATTTCGTCAACTTAGTGAGTGGGACTTCGGGAAGCTGGACTTTCTTTTCGGGCAATTGCAGTTAGAGTGCAAAGAAGTGTAGACACTGTGGTTAGGAGTTGTCAGGCATGGCTTCGAGAAGGCCGTACGCAAAGAGCAAGGGGCACTGGACGCCGCCGTAGAACAACAGACCGTGAAGATCGCCGCCTAAGATTATTGGCCTTAAGGGACCGTTTCTCCACTACCAGGTCCATTGCAAATGAATGATTTGCAGAACATGGAAGACCTATTGGCATGCGAAGTGTTTACCGACGAATGAGAAGTTTTGGCTTGTTTTCATACCGGCCACACTGGGTCCTCCCTTTAACTCGAGAACACCGACGTAATCGCCTTGAGTGGTGCAGACAACGGTCACTCTGGGATCAGGAATGGAACAGTATTGTCTTTAGTGACGATTCTCGATTTTGTTTAGGCATGCACGATGGTCGTGCCAGGGTTAGAAGGCGACGTGGTGAAAGGAGGAATCCACAGTTTTTTGTTGAAAGACATGTTCGTCACACTGTTGGAGTTATGGTTTGGGGTGCTATAGCTTATGGTTCCAGGTCACCTTTAATCTTCATCAGAGGTAACATGAATGCGCAGCGTTATATCCACGAAATTCTAGAACCCCATACTTTACCCTATCTTGACACCCTGGCAGATCCAACTTTCCAAGAAGATAATGCCCGACCACATGTTGCAAGAGTCACAATAGACTTCTTTCAACATAATGATGTCATATTGTTACCATGGCCACCAAGATCTCCCGACTTATCCCCAATTGAGCACGTGTGGGATATGATGGGTAGGAGATTGCTCAATTTGCAACGTCCTCCTCAGACTCTAGAAGCACTTCGAGAGGAGTTGGTGGTTGCCTGGAATGAGATTCCACAGAAGGACATTGACCACCTGATCAGAAGCATGCCTAGGCGCGTTGGAGAATGCGTAGCACATCAGGGTGCATCCACACATTATTAAAGGTCAAAGGGCTTTACAGCAGTGCAATCATTTTGAAATTTTTATCATTTACTTATTATGCTTCATTAAGTACTTAAACAAAATTTTATTAAAATAAAACCATTTAAACTGGGTGTTCGGATTTATATGTCACTTAGTATATAATACCATTTAAGGTTTCTTGTTGTTTCAATTAGGCACGAAAGTATCATACAATGAACATACTTCATTAACGAACACAGCAGTAGCTCTCTGTCTGATCAGTGACAGATAATATGGATTGCATCAGTGAGGCAAAGCGGCCTTACAGTTGCTCCATAGTTTTCTGAATAACAAGCAATCAAGAGAAAGCTTTGTCGATTCTGCAAACCTTGGTGGTCGCGGTAATGGTCTTTAGCCTTTTTCTTTATAGCTCTTTGATTACACTGTTCGGCATTCTCCGATTTTTTTTTTGGGTGTCTTGCGTCTACTGTGTTGTACTGAAGTCTAATATGCAGTCAGTTTCTCCCCATCACCCAAAAGCTTTTAGGGAAGGGAGAATATAAAATATTAAAATCAAAATTTATTTGGTTGTCTTTTTTTCGATTGTATTCTCCAGGAGCGGTTTCACGTTTAATGGTCCAGCAGTAGTCCGCCAGCATGTTTGGGGTCCATTTTCCATTATAGGGCTTCTCCATCTGAGCAATTTGCTGGTGAAATATTCAGCTGTGCTCGTATAAAACTGCAGTCAAATTGATACAGGGAAGAATTCTAAATGACAGTGAAGAAAATGTAGCTTAAGTGACATATTGCAACCTAAGGCCATATAAGATTCGACAAGTTCTTCAACTAGATCTCTGTAGTTGTCCGACTTTTTGATGCCAAGGAAGTTGCTACATACATTTTAGAAGACATCCCATGCTCTTTTCTCCTTTCTAGAAAGTGTAGTCTTCAAATTTTGGTCCTGAAAAAGTTCTCGTATTTGAGGTCCAACGAAAATTCCTTCTTTAAGCTTTGCTTCAGTTATTCCGTTTCAAATAAATTAATGTATTTCCTTCTATATCTAAGGTAAATAAACTTTCTGCTGATCTACTAAGGTTTCATTAAGGACAATTTTTTTGGCCGGGCACAGCGTTTTCACGTAACGGCCAATGTTTAATTAAATAATGTTGGTTTCTGCTGTCCCATTCACATAAAGCACAACAATATTTTGTGAAGCCACTCTGCAGTCCTGTGAGTAAAGCAATAACTTTGAGATCGGCACGATCTGCGTATTTTATTCTTTGAAGTAATATGCGCATGCGAGTGCATCAATAACGATCCTCCACGCGACTCTTTGGTCTATTGTAGCTCATATGCGCATGTTCTGGTATGTTTCTTTCATATTTACTGTAAAACCAACGGGAACTGATGGCCGTTCGTTTCCATTGAACAACAAAATTGCCTTTTGACTTGTGTTAAAAGAGTCAATACATCGTCGCCACTCGGTAGGTACAAAGGAAATGCCAAATTCATTCAGTAAATGTGGAATATCACGATAGTAAACTAAGTCATTTTCCCCCGAGAAAAATACGGCCAGCGTGTTCCGAAAAGTGGAAATTTTCACACCTGTTTGTAAAAGGTTCCATTGCTCCAATGGAGATCCAAGCAGTTGTGCTTTTCTCTTGGGAAGATCTAAATCACGAACTAGATCGTTGAGCTCTTCCTGAGATATAAAATGTGGCTGTTTGCTACTAGTACATTCGAAAACGACTTCAAAACTTGGACCAGCTTATGGCTCCTCTATGTCAGCATTATCTGATTCATCATATTTCTTTGGAGGCTTAGGAACAGGTATGCTAGAAGAGTTATGAGGTACAGGTCTACTGGCTGAGGGGATATTAGGATACACTATTTTATGCTTGCTTTTACTAGAAAGTCCCAGAATTTTTGTTAAGCAAAAGTAACAATCATCAACATGATTCTTTGGTTCACGTCAAATCATTGGCACTGCAGATTTCATAGAAGTGTGAGTACTCCGTAACCATCCTGCTAAGGTTCTTGAGCAAGGGCGGCAGCATGATTTGGGGGCCCAAGTTTTGTTCTAATCAGTAACGTTTCAACCCGAAATATGTCACCTCACCATTCATATACATATACAGGGTGGCGCATCGAAAACGAAACAGACGCATTTACTGGCAGCTCAGTTTTTTTGAAAAACGCCCGGACCCATCGATTTTGTCTTCGAGAGGGACACAAGTTTGGCAAAAAATCACGTTAGCACGTGCAATTCCCTTCACAATGATATAAAATTAATGTACTTCAGTTCAGTATTTTTGAAGATTTATTGATTTAAAGCTTAAATAAAACTAATACATCATCATTAGTGGAGATCAATACATTTGGCAGCAAAGTATTTTAAAAATGAAGAATGAACTGACCCGTTAGGCAAGTAAATGTTGAAAATGGCCACCATGGTTCTCCATGCAGTAATAAAGATTTTGCTCAAAACGTTGCCGCACATTTTGCAATATTTGAGGAGTAATTTGAAGGCACTCATTCACAATTCTTTGTCGCAGGTCTTCTAATGATGTTGGCTGAGTAGCATAGATCTTGCTTTTTAAATGACCCCACATAAAGAAATCCAAAATCCGTCGACCTGGAAACGTCTGATCTAAATTAATATTGTCGAACACGTAATGCGTAATGTGGTGGGGCACCATCCTGTTGGAACATCAACCTATTCGCAATGTACCGCCGATCATTATGATTTTCAATTATGTCTGTTAATGCAGGATCTATGGCATCTTCCAGTAATTCCAAATACACCTCACCGGTCAAATTTCCAGGTAAGAAAAAAGGACCAACTAAATGATCGCCAAAAATACCAGCCCAAACATTTAATTTTTGTGGCTGTTGTGTATGAACATCATGATAAATTCTGGGATTAGAATCGGAACAATATCGGCAGTTATGACGATTTACTACGCCATTTAAGAAAAAGGAACATTCGTCGGAAAAGCAAGTGTTGAATAGAAAATGTTCATCGTTTATAATTCGTTCACTCATATCTTCACAAAATTGTAGTCGCCGATCAAAATCGTCTTCATTAAGTTCTTGTACCAGGTGAATTTTATACGGATGAAAACTATGGGCCTTTATAGTCCGTTGGACAGTACGTCGACTAACATCACACACAGTCTCCAATTTACGGGTACTTAACGTAGGATCTACATAAACTTGCCCTAAAACTCCCAGTTCTATTGCTTCGTTCCTTATGGGATTTTCAATGTTGCGTTTTTTATTGGCGACTGACCCAGTTTCCCGAAATTTAGCTACAAGTTCTTGAACATATTTTCGATGCACCTTACGGTTCTCATGTCGCTCACTAAATATTTCTGCTGTTCTATTAGCGCACTGATTATTTCCGAAAAATATTTCGATAATTTCAACTCTTTCTGCTGTGGAATATACCATGTTTAATTTATGTAATAAAGCGTTGCAAGTTATTTTAGCAACAAAGTTTGGTCAAATCAATCGCAAACTATGTACTAAATTTCTATTTAAAATAAGTACGAGATATTTCCTTATATTTCTTCAAGAAATAACTTTTTTGCCACAAAAAGACGCTCCAATAGCTATTTTCAACAACAAAATAGTAAACAAACCATGGGCGTAGTGAAAAAAAGCATTTTCTTATTAAGTAAATTCTTTTAGTCAAATTTCTTGTGAAAGTAGTACAAACTAATCTGATGTACCTATTAAAGTCTACTTTAAGCTTTAAATCAATAAATCTTCAGAACTACTGAACTGAAGCTCATGTATTACATCATTATAAAGGGAATTGAAATACCTTTAAAATAAGGTATCACTCGACCCCCTTTCCATTTAAGATTTTAGGGTTGGTGTCACCCCCGCCCAGGGGGCTGCACGTGTTAACGTGATTTTTTGCCAAACTTGTGTCCCCTTCGAAAACAAAATCGACGGGTCTGAGCATTTTTAAAAAGCTGCCAGTAAATGCGTCTGTTTCGTTTTCCATGCGCCACCCTATATATAGCAGAAACTGTTCGGATCGCAACGGCATTGCTTCGCTCATACCTATATCCACTGCTGAATACTGTAATGCTGATCCTCCGACCAAGCGACTGGCTGCTTAAATACCCATTTAGAACATGTGGTATTTTCTAGAAACAGCGGGAATCAAGAGATCGGAAACAGGGGCCATTCAATAAGTACCTGTCCTACGACTATAAATCTAAGATTACATGGAGTTCAATGGGTATCTCCTTTATTTGAAGCCCTAGGGGGTTGAGACTTCGTAGATGAGGACATTCCCAGATACCCCCCTTGCGATGCTGCAAAATTGAATATACTTTCGCTAGACTAAGAGAAAACGTAGACTTGGCAACGTCATACCCCATTATGCTATAGAAAGATAAATATCGCACATGTACAATCTTCAACCTACTTAAAGGATGTTGTTGAAACTCTCTGGACTCTGTTACGTAATACCACAATTTAAAAGTGTTAAGGTTAAGTATGTAGAAATTATCGAAATAACGTATTTGTTTGGCGGAGAGGATTTTCGTGAAGAAGAGTGTTATAAAAGACAGCTGAAGCTAATCTATTATGCTCCACAAAGTCTTATTCACGGCAGCGTCGCGTCGTCAGGGTCAAACTCTAAATGAAGTAATTTTGTTTAAGGATGCCAGAGAGACGACCTCCTAAATATTTAGTCTGTTGTAATAATACTCTCATGGGTGTAAATTCACCTCTGGAGTAAGATGGTGATAAGGAAGCTTACAAATGCGCCATGAAAGAAAATGATATCTTCCTTATGGGGACAGAACCAGCTTGCAGACTTTTATAGACGTACAAACAACTGCCTCCTGGGATCACTTCTTGGAATGAGAAATTAAAATACTGAGAGAAATTGAGGGTAGTCTCTTACCTTCTCTGTTTTTTCTTCTTGATGAAACTTAATTTTCATGCATTATAAATGATAGTATAATAGATTGCAGTAGGGTTGCGTGTCAAAATTTCACCGCAATTACCTATCCACTCACTTTTCCAGTTTTCTGAACAGTTTTCACAGGTGGCGCTGAAAGCAAAATGAACGATTTCACATTCCTTGATTCCCCTTTCCACACGTTTTTTGTTCGATTTAAGGCTTTTGGGGATTTGTAGCGCCAGTTTTTGAGTTACAGCTAACCTGTTTGTAAGATATCCAGGCACATGGACAATACTATACTATACCTTTCAAACTAAAAAATGGTTGGTAAACGCTTGGTGTATTTTCATTATAAATTAAATTTACCTAGCCTCATGCAATACAGTTAAAAAGTGAAAGTTACTTCCATAAACCCTATATCAGAAAAAAGTGAATATGAATAGTTAAGGGTGTTTCATAGGAAAATTTTTAGAAATAGTTAATTTTGGCTTCTTGACTATCCTGAATACTCTATCCAAAAAAACTGAAAACCAAGTAGATAGGGACAAAATATAGGATGATAAAATTCAATATCCTAGCTGTAACAGTTGCGGAGATAAGAGTTGTTAAAGTTGATTGTTCTGTTTTTAATAGATTGAAAATAGAACCCTATGGTTGTTATATCAAATTGCTTTACTTAAAAGAGCTCATCGAAATCTTCAATGAAATGTAGGACTATACAGGGTGTTTCAGTTTATTGTTGCATAACTTTAAGATTCGATAGAACTTTTAAAATTAATGCATAAAGTCTATATAAACATGGGTCGAAAAATGCGTTTCTTCCGAAATACAGGGTGTTTAAATTTACTTTCTAAAATAGTTTTTTTTAAATATTTTGAACAATATTTGATGTACAATAGTGAAAATTGGTATACAAGGATTTTTTGGTACGACAAAATGAACCATGGGCATAGTTTTACTGTAGCCGCTAGAGGGCGCTCTCTACTGTACCTGTAGTGTATTAAAATGACCGAAAAAAATTTCTAAGTGCAATTTTTTGCTTTTTGAATAAAAAAACTGATTCTTCGCACTTTTCGACATAAAAAATCTCTCCTGTGAGTTTTCGTTATAGTTAGCCGTTTCTGAAATATTTCGATTTTTACGGTTCGATGCATTTTTCATTATTTATGGGAAAATAATATTTTTTTTTACATTTTCGATTTGGGCATTACAATTAATTAAGATGATCGTTTAGATTGTGTTTTTAAGCACAGCAATAATTCCAAACTCCAAATAATCACAAAAAACAGAATATTAACTTGTTTAATTTGCCAATATTATTTTTAACAAATTAAATTAATTATTTACAACTAAAATGCTATTGGATAGTTAGGACGAACATACAAAATCTAAAGTAGTTGCTCGAAATGTGAACCCAATTGTTCAATACACAATTCACATCTACGAATGATCGAACGTGGTAACATCATTCAAATAAGGCCTTATTTCATCACATGCATTTCTGATTCTGTCTATTAGCATATCTCTTGTGGTTACGGGAGCCTGGTACACTTTTTCTTTTATAAATCCCCACACAAAGAAATCTAATGGATTTAGGTCAGGGGATCGTGGAGAAAAGGCGACTGGTCCTCCACGGCCAATCCATCTCTCTGGATAATTTTCATCCAGCCAGTTTCTAACTATTCTCGAATAATGAGCTGGACAACCATCAAGCTGGAACCAGGCCAATCTTCTTAAATCTAACATAACATCATCCCACATATTTGCATGTTCAGCCTTTAAAAATTCCAAGAAGGTCGCAGCATTTAACCTTGCAGGCAAAAGGTAGGGTCCAAATAGTCGATTACGGTAGATACTAATCCACACGTTCACACTAAATTCATGCTGAAAATTTCTTTCCCGAACTGCATGCGGATGTTCATGCGACCAAATATGTGAAGCATGACTCATCGGTCCATAAAACGTTACTTAAAAACTCCCTATTATTATCAGTTCTACCAAGAATCCACTGACAAAATGTGATTCTTCATTCTCCGTCCCCTAGCTGTAGTCCTTGCACAGGTTGCAAATGGTAAGGACATCTATGGTCATTTCTAAGAACACGGTGAACATGGCTTGCTGAAATTCCTAAGGCACCAGAAACTCTCCTAACACTTGTGGTCGGATCTCTATCAAACTCACGCAGAATCATACGGGTAAATGTGCGCTGACGAACATTTATGTTTTGATCCCTTTGGAGATTTCCAAAACCATTTCCAATTATTTGGCGATGCACTGTAACTGAGCGAGTTGGATGTCGTCTGTTTGGAAATTTTCGTGCGTATTCTCTGGCTGCTTCTGCTGCGTTTCCATTTACAAAGCCATACACAAAATGAATATCCGCTAACTCTTGATTGGAGAATAAAAATGGCATTTTTATAAAACTTACAAAAAAAACAGCTAAAAGAAACTAAATATCGTGCATTCACAATTGCAAAAAAACGTTTCAGGTTTCAACAGACAACAAAACTAACTATCAACTAATTGACGTTTAACCTTATTCTGCTTTAAATTTCAAAAATATTTGCAGGCACAGCCTACTTCTAAGAATTATCGAGATACTGACTTTTTATCGTTATTTTATCATAAATAATTAAAAATTGCATCGAACCTTAAAAATCGAAATATCTCAAAAACGGCTAACTATAACGAAAATTCAAGAGAGAGCTTTTTATGTTGAAAAGTACGAAGAATCAGTTTTTTTGTTTAAAAAGCAAAAAATTGCACTAAGAAAAAATTTTCGGTCATTTTAATACACTACAGGTACAGTAGAGAGCGCCCTCTAGCGCCTACAGTAAAACTTTGCCTATGGTTCATTTTGTCGTACCAAAAAACCCTGTTATACCAATTTTCACTGTTATACATCAAATATTGTTGGAAATATTTAAAAAAAAACTATGTTAGAAAGTAAATTTAGACGCCCTGTATTTCGAAAGCCAGGTAATTTTCGACCCATATTTATATAGACTTTATACATTAATTTTAAAGGTTTTATCGAATCTTAAAGTTATGCAACAATAAACTGAAACACCCTGTATAGTCAAAAAAATGTCACCACGTAGTTACAAATCAATCTGTAGCAGTAAAAATATAACCCAAGGCAAATTTTTGTATTCAAAAACTCACACTGCTGTAATGTATGCTACTATTATTCATCATTCGGGTTTTGTTAAAACAGCAGAAAGCTGCATATTCAAGCGGCCGGATCTTAGATCATTAGGGCGATAATTTACCGAAAATGAATGCATTCACTAGTTTGCTTGATACATGTCAACAACTGACTGAATTTGGGATCATTCTATTCTACTGCGATCAGAAATTGACTCCCTGCGTGAAGCAAAGAAGAAGAATAGGAGAATGTAGACGAAGATGCTCAAACTAAAGCCACGGATATGCTGAACTAAAAAGTTAATTGAACTTATATCAAAGTGCTTTGAAAAATCTGGATCATTCACTTCGACAGAAACGCACTATTATTGTATGCAATTACAACAAAGGAAGCTTTCGTATAGCTAGCACTCCTTACTCAATAAACGAGCAATATTTGCAAACTGTGTCTAGAGCCATCCACGGTATTGTCAACCTGATAGTCAAAAACTAAAAGTTGCCGTACATGATTCTTGGTATTTTACTCTACTATGTCCTCATATGCGACAAATCCCTCCAGATTGGTCGTTGCCCAGCTAAGAAGCCTTTTTTTTTGTTGAGACTCCCGGACTATAAATTACGTTTTCATGTCCTCTTTACTTTTTGAATGAATACAAAAAAACGCACATTATATAGGACTTTTATTTTAATTCTAATAAAGAAACTTTAAAAGTTGAAATAGACTAATAAATGTTTTTTATCGAAAAACTTGAACAATATAAGAGTAGGTACTAATGAGACAGTTGAGATTGCATGTTCTGTACCAGTTGGTTGATTCGAGGTTCTGTTTTTGCCAGGGCTATCATCTGGTCGCTATCGACATCAAGACGATTTCGCTGGTTAGTTTTAATTAAAACTAGAGCAGAAACTCCTGTCTCACATAAGTAAGTTGAAGAGAAAGGAACTAGTATTCGTAAAGCAAGAGAGGCAAGTGTCGAATTAATACGCAATCCTTTGATCCTAAATTTCTCCAATGTTAAAAGGTGAAAGTCATCTTTCATGGACGAATCAGCCTTCATTTCTATAAATTCTTCCTGAACTTCTTCTGGTAATTGTGACACATCGACAACAAATGGATTTCTTGTCATGTGCCATATTAGTGACACTGAATTGATGTCTCGATAGTATCGGCGAAATTCGTCTTCCGGCGCTTAAAAATGAGTTTTTATCTCAGCTTTTGAATTTGCGTCCAGTATGTTATTTTTAATTGCCTCGAACAGCCGAGAAAAATATTATAACGTTTTCAGAAAACACTTTTTGATTCCAAAGTTGAAGCTTTGACCTGAACCCCTGAATATAATCATAATTGCTTATTATAGTGTTGTTTCTGCCCTGAAGTTTCAAGCTTAGCTCATTCAAGGAGTCAGTTAAATAAGCCAACCTCCATTGAAATGTGTCATCTTTGAACTTTGTCAATAAAACGTGTTTCTCTTTGAAGTCAAGAAAAAGAATTACCTCTTCTTTCAATTCATAAAGACGAGCCAACACAGCCAGCGTACTTCTGTGTGGAACAGAAGAACTTTGTGATCAGAATCGAGATCCTCGCAAAGTAAAGTAAATAACGGACTGTTCAAAGCGCTGCTCTTGATGTATTTTACAAACCTTATAGCCGAGTCCAAAGTCTGGCGTAATTTCTGTGGCAATGTCTTGGAAGCCAACTTAAAGTTCGTCGTTGCAAAATTATTTCGCCACGTTGGTTTGATTGTGATGTGGTAAAAAACTCCCAATGGCCGACCTATGAACGCGTCTCCACTCAATTAACAATTTAGTAAATTAAATAAAAATGGCTACTTAAGTTTGTAAATACACAAACTTACCTTTTAACAGTCAGACACAATAATTTGACACGCTCAAACAGATTTCTCAACAAAACATGTACATCGAAACGTCAAATTTTTCGCAAGTTTGTGGGAATGAATGTCACAGATGCTCATCCGCGTCTGGTAGGTACACAATTGTTTTCTAAGTGATGACGACGCCGGGTTTTGAAATAGCGGTTGACAGAATAAGTGAATATGATATTTAATTTCTAATTTTATTCGTGTAAATTAAACATTATATTGTAATGTTATTTGTTAATGTTGTTTCTCCTGCTCTAAGATATACTAAGTGACATATAAATCCGAACACCCAGTTTAAATGGTTTTATTTTAATAAAATTTTGCATAAGTACTTAATGAAGCATAATAAGTAAATGATAAAAATTTCAAAATGATTGCACTGCTTTAAAGCCCTTTGACCTTTAATAATGTGTGGATGCACCCTGATGTGCTACGCATTCTCCAACGCGCGTCTGAGGAGGACGTTGCAAATTGAGCAATCTCCTACCCATCATATCCCACACGTGCTCAATTGGGGATAAGTCGGGAGATCTTGGTGGCCATGGTAACAATGTGACATCATTATGTTGAAAGAAGTCTATTGTGACTCTTGCAACATGTGGTCGGGCATTATCTTGTTGGAAAGTTGGATCTGCCAGGGTGTCAAGATAGGGTAAAAGATGGGGTTCTAGAACTTCGTGGATATAACGCTGCGCGTTCATGTTACCTCTGATGAAGATTAAAGGTGACCAGGAACCATAAGCTATAGCACCCCAAACCATAACTCCAACAGTGTGATGAACATGTCTTTCAACAAAAAACTGTGGATTCCTCCTTTCACCACGTCGCCTTCTAACCCTGGCACGACCATCGTGCATGCCTAAACAAAATCGAGACTCGTCACTAAAGACAATACTGTTCCATTCCTGATCCCAGAGTGACCGTTGTCTGCACCGCTCAAGGCGATTACGTCGGTGTTCTCGAGTTAAAGGGAGGAGTGTGGCTGGTGTGAAAACAAGCCAAAACTTCTCATTCGTCAATAAACACTTCGCATGCCAATAGGTCTTCCGTGTTCTGCAAACCATTCATTTGCAATGGACTTGGTAGTGGAGAAACGGTCCCTTAAGGCCCATAATCTTAGGCGGCGATCTTCACGGTATGTTGTTCTACGACGGCGTCCAGTGCCCCTTGCTCTTTGCGTACGGCCTTCTCGAAGCCATGCCTGACAACACCTAATCACAGTGTCTACACTTCTTTGCACTCTAACTGCAATTGCCCGAAAAGAAAGTCCAGCTTCCCGAAGTCCCACAATACGGCCCCTATCAAACTCACTAAGTTGACGAAATCGTACAGGTCTCCGTACTCTAGGCATCGTAACCGATCGTAAAGGATGTCAAGAACCCATATCCGCCAACGTTGATTCTTTACTGCGGCTGAAATATTCATTTTTAGAGCGTTAGTGAATTAAAAAAAAGCAGTATAAAAACCGGAATGTCCAACTGATAAGGCTGAAAATTTTTTCACTTGTTATTTACAGTAAGATAAGTACATTCACCAACTTTTATTAAAATAAAACCATTTAAACTGGGTGTTCGGATTTATATCTCACTTAGTATATAAGTCCATATCTTGCTTATACGGAACTGAGAAATGCATTTCACATAAGGCACTCTATTGGAGAATTGACAGGGCTACTACTTACCTATAACATCGCAGCCAGTAAACCGACTTTCGAATCGGCAAGAGTATGTATTACTATCAGCGATTATCCTGTATTCAAAACCTTAACTACAACTCGACGCCTCCAGATAACATGGTCTGCGCCACCAAGTGCTTCCAAACTCGCGCAGCTACGCGCTGCCGGTATACATCCGCTCAACCCTGGCCAGCCGCGATTAAGCCCCTTGGCTCCCATTAGCATAAGATGCCAGTCAAAGATGAGCAGATGTATTCAGGTAGAGCGTAGCTTAGCGAGTTTGAGTGCACTCGGTGCCGTATATTGTCTACTATACGCGGAGATATCGAACTAACGCTTACAAATTAGTTCTCTAAAGCTTGATGCATCGTCGACCCATATCCTTTAAATGGAGAAGGTTCCTACGCCTCTGCTTAAGACTGACTGTACGGCTTGTTTGCTTTACTTTTGTCGGTCTCTACACGTTTAAGCCTATACCGATTATTGGTAAAAAGCATTAAACAGCGTTGTATGCGATTGGTCATACTTATACAGGGTGTTTCAGTTTATTGTTGCATAACTTTAAGTTTCGATAGAACTTTTAAAATTAATGCATAAAGTCTATATAAACATTGGTCGAAAAATGCGTGGCTTCCGAAATACAGGGTGTTTAAATTTACTTTCTAAAATATTTTTTTTTATATTTCTAACAATATTTGATGTATAACAGTGAAAATTGGTATACAAGGGTTTTTTACGACAAAACGAACCATGGTCATAGTTTTACTGTAGCCGCTAGAGGGCGCTCTCTACTGTACCTGTAGTGTATTGAAATGACCGAAAATTTTTTCTTTCTTAGTGCAACTTTTTGCTTTTTGAATAAAAAAACTAATTCTTCGCACTTTTCAACATAAAAAAGCTCTCTTGTGAATTTTCGTTATAGTTAGCCGTTTTTGAGATATTTCGATTTTTAAGGTTCGATGCATTTTTAATTATGTATGATAAAATAACGTTAAAAAGTCAGTATCTCGATAATTTTTAGAAGTAGGCTGTACCTGCAAATATTTTTGAAATTGAAAGCAGAATAAGGTTAAACGTCAATTAGTTGACAGTTAGTTTTGTTGTCTGTTGAAACCTGAAACGTTTTTTTGCAATAGTGAATGCACGAAATTTAGTTTCTTTTACCTGTTTTTTTTTTGTAAGTTTTATAAAAATGCCATTTTTATTCTCCATTCAAGAGTTAGCGGATATTCATTTTGTGTATGGCTTTGTAAATAGAAACGCAGCAGAAGCAGCCAGAGAATACGCACGAAGATTTCCAAACAGACGACATCCAACTCGCTCAGTATTTATAAGAGTGCATCGCCAAATAATTGAAAATGGTTTTGGGAATCTCCAAAGGGATCAAAACATAAATGTTCATCAGCACAGATTTACCCGTATGATTCTGCGTGAGTTTGATAGAGATCCGACCACAAGTGTTAGGAGAGTTTCTGGTGCCTTGGGTATTTCAGCAAGCCATGTTCACCGTGTCTTAGAAATGACCATAGACGTCCTTACCATTTGCAACCTGTCCAAGGACTACAGCCAGGTGACGGAGAACGAAGAATCACATTTTGTCAGTGGATTCTTGATAGAACTGATAATAATAGGGAGTTTTTAAGTAACGTTTTATGGACCGATGAGTCATGCTTCACTAGACGTGGAGTGGTAAATCTGCATGCAGTTCGGGAAAGAAATTTTCAGCATGAATTTAGTGTGAACGTGTGGATCGGTATGTACCGTAATCGACTATTTGGACCCTACCTTTTGCCTGCAAGGTTAAATGCTGCGACCTTCTTGGAATTTTTAAAGGCTGAACATGCAAATATGTGGGATGATGTTATGTTAGATTTAAGAAGATTGTCCTGATTCCAGCTTGATGGTTGTCCAGCTCATTATTCGAGAATAGTTAGAAACTGGCTGGACGAAAATTATCCAGAAAGATGGATCGGCCGTGGAGGACCAGTCGCCTGGCCTCCACGATCCCCTGACCTAAATCCATTAGATTTCTTTGTGTGGGTATGTCTAAAAGAAAAAGTGTACCAGACTCCCGTAACTACAAGAGATATGCTAATAGACAGAATCAGGAATGCATGTGATGAAATAAGGCCTTATTTGAATAATGCTATACCACGTTCGATCATTCGTAGATGTGAATTGTGTATTGAACAATTGGGTTTACATTTCGAGCAACTACTTTAGATTTTGTATGTTTGTCCTAACTATCCAATAGCATTTTAGTTGTAAATAATTAATTTAATTTGTTAAAAATAATATTGGAAAATTAAACAAATCAATATTCTGTTTTTTGTGTTTACTTGGAGTTAGGAATTATTGCTGTGTTTAAAAACACAATCTAAACGATCATCTTAATTACTTGTAATGCCCAAATCGAAAATGAAAAAAAATATTATTTTCCCACAAATAATTAAAAATGCATCGAACCTTAAAAATCGAAATATCTCAAAAACGGCGAACTATAACGAAAATTCACAAGAGAGCTTTTTTATGTTGAAAAGTGCGAATAATCAGTTTTTTTATTCAAAAAGCAAAAAATTCCACTAAGAAAAAAGTTTCGGTCATTTTAATACACTTCAGGTACAGTAGAGGGCGCCCTCTAGCGGCTACAGTAAAACTATGCCCATGGTTAGTTTTGTCGTACCAAAAAACCCTTGTATACCACTGTTATACATCAAATATTGTTCGAAATATTAAAAAAAAACTTTTAGAAAGTAAATTTAAACACCCTGTATTTCGGAAGCCACGCATTTTTCGACCCACGTTTATATAGACTTTATGCATTAATTTTAAAAGTTCTATCGAATCTTAAAGTTATGCAACAATAAACTGAAACACCCTGTAGAGACAGTAAGAAAACAAATTCAGTTTAGCCATCACCCTGTATGATTCAACAAAATGCGTGGATAATCCAATTGATTCTGTTGAAATCAACACAATTAAATTTTTTGTCTCTACTGGTGTATCAGACTGCGGCATTTTCGAGTACGTCAAAGCTCGCCAACTATTGGTATTATGCAAAACTATCCGAAAAATTCACGACTGATTGAACCAATGCTTTCGGTTGTTTGGCTCTGAGTTAACCTAAATAAGTGTATACGGAAAAAGATGGATATAGCTTTTTCCGCTTTGTTCAACATCAAAGCTTAGTCTGTATAGGTATAATCCCTTTGTGGATTCAGTTTACTGTGTCGAATTTGGATGCAATGTACAGGATGTTATTTTTTCTTGTCAGTTGGTACAATCAACATATGACGTTACGGGACCTTTTTGAGAGAATATGAAGGCAACTTCATCACGTGAATATATACATGGGTATCGAAATTACACGGTTTACAAAGTTTTACGCCTCGTAAACTTTATGTTCAGTTTAGTTATATTTTTTAATGCAAAAGTCTATTAAATCAAAATCTTCAGATTGCATAAAATTATAAGCTGGATATTTTTATTATGTAGGCACATGGTGGGTGCTATGATTTATTTATATCGCTGATCAAAATACAGGGTGTAAACGTTATGATAGTCATTATTTAAATCGGTGATAGAGGGGGTTAAAAGAAGCAAAAGGTTTCATATAACGTGGGGGTCAAAACGGCATTTTTTTAGAGAAAAGCGACTTTAAAGTAAAATAAAATCTGACAACGCCGCAATGCCCGACGCAAATTACGACGGGACACAGTGTAAATAAAGATGGAGTTTGTTATTTTTGGCTCTTAGGTATTATTTCATTATTTGATAATGTACTGTAAAATGCAAACAATTAAAAAAACGGACTACCCACTAGCTGTCTCAGCGCTTGACCTGGTGTGTGAAAGTTTAATAAACGTATTAAAAAATCCACTTATAAATAGGGAACACAATTTTGATACATACATTGTTTTTCTTTTTGAAACCCACACTGCACTTTCTTTGTATTTAAAGAAGGTGTTCAAAATGTAGTCTTACACTTTCCACACAAGCTTTATTACAACGAACCCAGTTTCTGGTTACTCTAGGTCCTCGAAGTTGTCCTTTTATTATTTCAGACGCATTAAAAATTTTTTCGACGTACGCGAACAAAAACAAAACAACATACTAACCACTGTTACCGCTTGCGATCGATTGCAGGTTTGATAAGAGTGATGATGACCGACGCGCTGTTGTCATATGTATTTTAAATATTCAATTTAATGAAGCTTGCTTACTTACTGACTACAAATTTTGGCATAACTTAGAAAAACCTAATGCCATTTATTTGCTAATTACCCAATTTAAAAACATCTTAGATTAGATTATAAAAATTAGTAAGATTTGTGGTAATTGTGGTCAATATAAAGCACAAGGGCCAATTTCACCAACAAAATACTGTCAAAGTATGAGATGACATCTTGTCATTGAAACATCATCAGCTTATTGAATATTAAGAAATTACATATAATTCAGTCAAAATTACAATACTATTGTTGATTTTTTATTCATGATTTTATTATTTGCCTCAATTGATATGCGATTTTACTAATTCAAGATCATCTACTGGGTGTTTTTTCCTATAAACCTCTTGCAGATAGCCATTAAGCACCTACTTGATGACTGGCTCTACCAAAAAGTTGATAGATATTGCTCGTTTCCAAACATTCATTCATTTACTTGCCGTTCATCAGAACCATTATGGCACCTTAGATTGATATTCCCACAAAACCATTCTGATTTTTTAATATTAATACATCCATAAAGTTGAATATTTTTCGTTGTTCAGGAACTTAACAAACATCCACACTATATTCACAGCGATTAAGAAATACCCAAATATATGTCGTAGAGCTACCAGCAAACCTAAAACCTAGAAATTTGCAATATTTTTCTTTTTTCACTGAGTACATATTCTGGGTTATATTTATATTAGACGTTATTTGAATTGCAAAACATATACACTGATTTGAATAACAGCTGATTATCTCCTGATATTTTAAAACTAACCATATCGACAAGTGACACATAATTCTGTGGGATCCGTCAACACTTCGTCCCAGTGCCCAGTGGATCAAACTCTGCCAACTATCGAAATAAACTTCATTAATTCCAAGTCTTATTTTTGTTTTACTGTGCCTGCTTAGATATTCAAATACGGCCAGGAATTATTAGCGCCTGGCCATTTTAGGCCTTCAATAACTCCTTATTTTAGATCTCTCCTTATTTTGTTTTTTCCACGCATTCATGGTAGAAAGAAAAATATCTTATCGAATATCGATACCGTATACCGTGCAGCAGGCCCATCACTACTTTGACAGATTGCAGAATGATGTCAAGGTGACAATCGTTATGTGGTAGTTGTTTTTGTTTTTGTCTGAAATAGGTAAGTAGGCTTTGTGTATTCATTTTTATTTTTATAGCGTTTCCAGAATTTCATATTTCGAAACGATGTCAAGGGCCGGCAGGGGAAAATCTTTCTCTGAGAACTGAAAATCATTAAACGCGCTGTTTTCAGTCTATTTTATTCTATCCCTTGGGGAAGTACAGAATGAAGAAAAGACTACAGTACTCACTCAGTGGCTCAGTGCTCGTCTGTAATGATAATAATCAAATACTACTAAACACCTAAATAGCTTTCTGGCCTTTCAATTTCGAAGCTACGAGTCCTCGCTTAGAGATGGTAGCACAGTTAAGGATAGACTCGGGGTATACGGTTACGGATGTTTATGATTCCTCTCGATATCGATATATCGTCATGAAACCATCGATGCGTAAAGATCGATGTTCTACGTCCGATGTATCGATGTTTTCGATGTATCGTCTATCGTCGCCATCCCTATATTGTATCCCCACCAGTCACCAGTCAAAAACCTTAACCACCAATATTTTATCACTATTTATAATTCTCTTTAGCTCTTATTTTTCAGTAATTACTAATAGTTTTAGGTCTATGTCTACAGTAATTGCATTATGCACCTCGGAGATGTAGGGATTAACATGTTTTACACATATCGGTGTTTTAGGATGGGGACGACCATACTGTTTTGATTGCTTTGAAAAAATTCATTAACCCATGAATTTATAACAAATGATTACTATTATGATGTAAAGAGAGATGAGGAATTGGTTGGAATACATTTTATATTCTATTTTCTTGTAAATCCGCACAATTCAACAGGTATGTGTAGCTATTATGATCTCATAATATACAAACAGTATATTGAACTTAACAAATTTCGAGATTGCCATGAATTAACAAATGACCAAACCTGCTGCCAAGTTTAACAGCTACAAAATCGACCTATTATTTCTCCCATTCCCATTCGCTGAGGGGATAACGGTTGGTCAAATGTACACCTATAACATAAATCAAAATCCATGAAAGTTATCCTGTTTTCTCTGTACAAAAGCATCATGTTGGAATCAAAAAGTGGTCTTGTTTATAATACAGTCGAATTTTCACGATTTTATTCAACATTTTAATAGAAATCACTGATATTCTTGGACCTTTGACAGCTTCCATCAAATTACATTTCGATAAGGTATTTTTCTATTGGTCCATAATATTAATGTTGGTGAAATCGGCCCTAAAAGTTGTAAACTATAAAGCCAGTTAGAGAAAAATTTATTGATTTTTCGACCATGGGTCATATGAACTTTTTGACTTGTTTTGACCCCCCCTATTACCCATTTCAATAATGACTACCATAACACTCTGCATATGCACCTTGTACACATATTTCCTTAAATATTGCATGAGCAACCTTCATGATTCCCTCCACGTCTGATGCGCACATTCGCGTATGTCGAAACTTGAAATATTTGTTACAATAAGTGATTCGGTCATGATCATATACTCTTAAATTTTGCAACATTTTACTATTACTTTCATCTGTGACGTCTGCAAATAATGTATAATGATTTTTCAAATGATTCTTTCGAATACAAGAAATGTTTTCTGAATGATAATAGTTTAGTTAATAATAGTTGCGTTGAACTTTTTTTATTCTCCTACATGCCCCTGCTCTGTGTCAGTTCCTGTGCGTCATCTCTCAGATTGATCCCAAACACAAAAAGAAATTTGACAAGATCCTATAAAAGTGACCTAGGGACCTGCTTTACTGCAGAAATACAGGTCCCCGAAGGATACGTCTGGAAATTGATTTCTCTCAAATAACCTTTTTACGATACTGCCTGAAATTCTATATCACGATGAGTGCACATTCAGCAGCTATACGTATAGTTTGTGGCACTCGAATGAGAAGACAGGTACTATGTTTAAACTCTGCCCTAAAATTATTCTACAGATACCTGGTTGTTAACATGCAACATGCAACAAGTTTTATGATTAAAGTATAAACATATACATATAACGTATGTCCTAGAAGTTTTGGCTTAAAGTTCATTGGTTTTAATTTTAACAAACACAAAATAATATCAAGGTGCCTTTGGAAACGCAAAGTATCTACAAGTTTGTAGGGCGGGTACCCAAAGCTGAAATCTGTGAAATATTCCAGAATTAAAACCTTTCACCTAGAGCTACTCATCGAACAATAGTGGAGCCCGAGCAGGGAATACCAAGTCTGAATCTCCCAAAAAGAGGAAGACCACGTGCATTTACTGCACAGAAATCAGAGTGATCGGTGAGAGGAGCAATAATCAGATTGGAATGTCAACAAGAAGACTGGCTCGTCAATACAGATCTTCTAATCTCCTATACCAAGATGCTGTCGTCAACTGAAGCAGGTACACTTTGCCAATGGAAAAATCATTATTTTAGATGACGAAAAGTATTTCACTTTGAGTAACTCTGAAATGAAGGGAAATGACGGATTTTATACGGACAACGTAGAGGACTGCCCTGACAGTGTTAGATACAAACATAAAGCGAAAAAAACCAAGACATGAGTAATTTAGCTATCTAACTATTGGAGACCTTACCCTCATTGCAATGAAAGTCGTGACAAATTTTGGGAAACCATTGTTGAAGATTTTTGTTTTTATATGCAACTCCCTCTCTGACTGTAGGTAAAACGTCAGAAAAGTTGCCTTTGTTTCTGGGAATTTCTTCTTTACCAGTAATCAGATTGTTTATGGAACTAAAACACTATGATTATGTCCGAGACATTCTTCTTTCTTGAAACTTCATTATCTTTAAAAAGTCCTTTAAAATTAAATGTGTCATGTATGTTTGTTCCACCACCGGTACATGTTTTCTCGTACTTTCTATGACTGTGCTGAGCGTTAGCTTCAAATTGATCTAGCAAAATATGTGGGTTCTTTGGTTAGGTTTTCGATTTAATTGGTCAAACAGTACCGATCATTGTTACATCTCTGACAGGTAATGCTTTCCTATAACATCAACCAGTAGGCCTAATCTGGCGTCCAATAGAGGTATCACCAGGCTCAATTTTATATCAGATAATTCTCCTGGACTGTCAAATAAAGTAACGTAAAGGAATTAGTGTTATGATGCTTCCTAGCTATGTACTAATCTGGTGTAAATGACGATTCGAGACTGCGAGAAACTCATTGTTTGAGAAAATCTTGTATTTACTCTGTTTCCATGCACGGCGCCATGGAAGTGTCTAATACGGATGGTTCTATTTTTAATTTACGGGCCTTGATGGTTGAAGATGTACCACAGATCAATAAAAAACAATATTTTTTTGACAGTATGGAAAACCACGTGTACCTTATTTTGTCACTTCTATAATCCTGGATATAACATCAGTGTCTTTCAAAGTGCAGGACTGGTAGGCTATCAAACTTGAGCGTTCTGTACATTAAATAG
Organism: Acanthoscelides obtectus; assembly: GCA_963669975.1. NCBI lineage: Eukaryota > Metazoa > Arthropoda > Insecta > Coleoptera > Chrysomelidae > Acanthoscelides > Acanthoscelides obtectus. The sequence continues at coordinate 36,641,280 of CAVLJG010000001.1, forward strand.
CTTCTAACTCAACAACAAATCATCAAAATGTTTTATGTCAAAGTTTTTTCCTTGGAACAATCTATCCATACCTGTGGTAAAATATGAACCATTCTATTAAAAAATTTGCCAAAATCTGTCAGTGTTTTTAGAACGATGTCCCATGATACGTTGTACATTCAGATAAATCCTTCCAAAACGAAGAACAATGACATAACATACTATCGTTTTCGTTGTTGAGTTATGACCGATTCCAAATTACCCAGTTTTGTAACTTTCAATTGTCACTGTTACGTTAAAATACAGTATTTACGAATCAATTTTGTCACCCTGTCAGGATGCGAACTTGTCCTATCCAAAATATAAAGCATAGTATATTCTGCAAGCCAGCTCAACAATTTCGAACGACGGCACCTTCATAAAAAACGCTATTTTCTCCATTTTCACTATCAAGATATTTACTCAACAAAAGGTTTTTGCCGTCACTGCATATTTATTTAGAAAAAAGAGAAAACGACGGCAGTAAAGCTTAATATGCATTTTAAAACGCGCTCGCTGCAAGCCAGCGTTGGCGCGTAAATCGATTTAGTTAAAGCATGTTGTGGATTAATTGATTCTGTACGTAAAAGCGCAATCTCTTTAGTTACTGATTCACTACACAAATTGTTTCTTTACTAAAACGCAAAAAAACAAATACGAAATTAGTCCAGGCATGGTGGAAGCTGTAGCTTTTGGACAGAAGTTGTTTTCTCTTGTCCTGACTATTATGTGGATAGAAAAATATCCTACGAGTATATGGCCCGCAGGGTTTTTACGTAAAAAACCTACATTATATCAAAAACCGATAAAATGTCAACAAGTTGACTAAGTAAGCTAGTGCGCAAATCGTTTCAGGTGCTTACGACAAGTGTGTATGAAGTGAACGACAGGTAGTTTAAAGTTGTAGGAAAACCTATATAAGGTCATAAAAAACCTACATATTGTCAAAAAACCCATATAATGTCACTTTTCAAGTTACTGCCGTGAAGGGTATAAAATGGTGTATTTTCCCAAAAACTTGCTATGGGTCTATAATGGATTAAAATTTGGATTCAGGTAACTGAAGTAGTCTTGTTTAGCATAATATACAGGGTGTTTCAGTTTATTGTTGCATAACTTTATGATTCGATAGAACTTTTAAAATTAATGCATAAAGTCTATATAAACATGGGTCGAAAAATGCGTGGCTTCCGAAATACAGGGTGTTTAAATTTACTTTCTAAAATAGTTTTTTTTTAAATATTTCGAACAATATTTGATGTATAACAGTGAAAATTGGTATACAAGGGTTTTTTGGTACGAGAAAACGAACCATGGGCATATTTTTACTGTAGCCGCTAGAGGGCGCTCTCTACTGTACCTGTAGTGTATTAAAATGACCGAAAAATTTTTCTTAGTGCAATTTTTTGCTTTTTGAATAAAACACTCATTCTTCGCACTTTTCAACATAAAAAAGCTCTCCTGTGAGTTTTCGTTATAGTTAGCCGTGTTTGAGATATTTCGATTTTTAAGGTTCGATGCATTTTTAATTATTTATGGGAAAATAATATTTTTTTTTACATTTTCGATTTGGGCATTACAAGTAATTAAGATGATCGTTTAGATTGTGTTTTTAAACACAGCAATAATTCCTAACTCCAAATAAACACAAAAAACAGAATATTAATTTGTTTAATTTTCAAATATTATTTTTAACAAATTAAATTAATTATTTACAACTGAAATGCTATTGGATAGTTAGGACAAACATGCAAAATCTAAAGTAGTTGCTCGAAATGTAAACCGAATTGTTCAATACACAATTCACATCTACGAATGATCGAACTTGGTATAGCATTATTCAAATAAGGCCTTATTTCATCACATGCATGCCTGATTCTATCTATTAGCATATCTCTTGTGGTTAGATTTAGGTCAGGGGATCGTGGAGGCCAGGCGTCCAGCCAGTTTCTAACTATTCTCGAATAATGAGCTGGGCAACCATCAAGCTGGAACCAGGCCAATCTTCTTAAATCTAACATAACATCATCCAACATATTTGCATGTTCATCCTTTAAAAATTCCAAGAAGGTCGCAGCATTTAACCTTGCAGGCAAAAGGTAGGGTCCAAATAGTCGATTACGGTAGATACCAATCCACACGTTCACACTAAATTCATGCTGAAAATTTATTTCCCGAACTTCATGCGGAGTTTCATGCGACCAAATATGTTGATTATGAAAATTTACCACTCCACGTCTAGTGAAGCATGACTCATCGGTCCATAAAACGTTACTTAAAAACTCCCTATTATTATCAGTTCTATCAAGAATCCACCGACAAAATGTGATTCTTCGTTCTCCGTCCCCTGGCTGTAGTCCTTGCACAGGTTGCAAATGGTAAGGACGTCTATGGTCAATTCTAAGAACACGGTGAACATGGCTTGCTGAAATTCCCAAGGCACCAGAAACTCTCCTAACACTTGTGGTCGGATCTCTCGCAGAATCATACGGGTAAATCTGCGCTGACGGACATTTATGTTTTGATCCCTTTGGAGATTTCCAAAACCATTTTCAATTATTTGGCGATGCACTCTTATAAATACTGAGCGAGTTGGATGTCGTCTGTTTGGAAATCTTCGTGCGTATTCTCTGGCTGCTTCTGCTGCGTTTCCATTTCCAAAGCCATACACAAAATGAATATCCGCTAACTCTTGATTGGAGAATAAAAATGGCATTTTTATAAAATTTACAAAAAACACAGGTAAAAGAAACTAAATTTCGTGCATTCACAATTGCAAAAAAACGTTGCAGGTTTCAACAGACAACAAAACTAACTGTCAACTAATTAACGTTTAAACTTATTCTGCTTTCAATTTAAAAAATATTTGCAGGCACAGCCTACTTCTAAAAATTATCGAGATACTGACTTTTTAACGTTATTTTCCCATAAATAATTAAAAATGCATCGAACCTTAAAAATCGAAATATCTCAAAAACGGCTAACTATAACGAAAACTCACAGGAGAGCTTTTTTATGTTGAAAAGTGCGAAGAATGAGTTTTTTTATTCAAAAAGCAAAAAATTGCACTAAGAAAAATTTTTAGGTCATTTTAATACACTACAGGTACAGTAGAGAGCGCCCTCTCTACAGTAAAAGTATGACCATGGTTCGTTTTGTCGTACCAAAAAACCCTTGTATACCAATTTTCACTGTTATACATCAAATATTGTTCGAAATATTTAAAAAAAACTATTTTAGAAAGTAAATTTAATCACAACATTCGGAAGCCACGAATTTTTCGACCCATGTTTGTATAGACTTTATGCATTAATTTTAAAAGTTGTATCGAATCTTAAAGTTATGCAACAATAAACTGAAACACCCTATAAATAGATACTGGAAAATTTTTGAAAAACTTTTTTTTGTTATCGTACTCTAAATATTATATACAGAAAAATGTTGTTGATATAAATTTTGTAGCTTGATGAAAGCTGTATCTGTGATATTTTTATATCTACATTCGCTTATGAAGTAGGATCAATTTTCTTAGAGCTGTACTTCGATTCCGCTCTTCAGATCTCAACTCAAGGCTTAAGGGGTGGGGTGTTGGAATAGCATTGTTTCAAAGAAATCTCAGCTCAGTGCAATCGGAATCGCTAAGCGCTCGCGTTAACTCAAATGCGGAATATAAATTGTAAAATAGTATTGATACCTTTAAAATATTGGCAACGCTACCACTTAAGGACCACAAAACTTGGGAGAAATAGTTGCTGCGGTCAGGAATTGAACTGGTGCCTTCAGTCTACAAGTCAGATAACTGACAGCTGCTACTCTCAAAACCAGTAATTATATTTGGGGGGCATTGTGGAGGGTACCGTTTTTGACTCCAAACCGCATGTTTTTTCTGCGTCATTGCGGATTCTTTTTATTATAATCTGAGTAAGTACAATATTTTTAGAAACTATTCTCAAACATATCCTTTAATTCACCCGAAACTGTTCACAATGAAAAACGCTTTGCAGTTTTCACAAAAATATAGTTATCTTTCGTAACTGATCACGAGATATAGATATAACTTAAATAACACGACGTGTAAAGAAAAACTGTTCAATGAAGTATACCTCCACCTCTTCTTGTTGTTGTTATTGAGGTTTTACGTCTACTTTTCTTAAAGATTTGGTTAAACAATGTCAGTAAAATTTGCTTGATGACTAAAAAAAGTGTGCTATATTTTCTTTTCTGGAAATATTTTTGATCTTTAGTACAATAATTATTATCCTACAACAAATAAAAAATAAAAATTAACAAGAGCTTTCCGTTATGTTGATTTTGAAAAATGTATGGCCTAGAATAGCACTTGACCTCGCAAACATTTTTTGCTCACTTTGAAATACATTTTTCCACCCATAAATTCTTAAAAAATTTATAAATTTTTAAAAATATCTTATGGTCAACTTTTGAAGATTATTCCTTGAGCCACAAAATTGTCCTAACAACTTTTTTCTATACATAACATTTACCGGACAGCAACAGAAAAATCAGAAAACAAAACGTTTTTCAAAATTCGTCAGGTCCTGCGTATGATAGGGTCCAAAACTTTTCATCGTGCTAAATAATAATATTCCAATAATCCAATTCCAAATTTTCGTTCGTTATACAATTTTCGTTAGGTCAAAAGTGTTTACTTACATTACAAATGCTACACATAGTAGTACGTAAATTTGTCGCGTACTAAACCGGAAGTTGAGATCTATTAAGTAGACTGGTCCGATATCGAGAACTTCACTTGAATGTTTAGCAGGTTTTCGACATCAAGATTTAGATAAGTTGTATTGTTAGTTGTAGTGTTAGTGTTCTGGATCGCCAAAAAGGACCGAGGGTGGCCTAGTTGTCAGGCTTAGCTTTTCCCAGATCACTGATACCAACTACTATTTACCATTAACAAGTATAAATAACTTACCTAGAATTACTAGAAGCCACCGAGTTGTTTGATCTCGACCTACGACTCTTCAAGCTATCCCCTCGGTTAACTACTCCTTTTCCTGTTATGGAGAAATGCCTCAACCTGAAAAAAAATATTATTTCGCATTACAGAATGTCATAGATTTCAAACGGTGGAAACAGTTGCTGTTTCTAACATTCTCGCTCTTCAGGTTGAAAGCGTGAAGCGTTTTGTTTAGGTATTCATTTTGCTGTGCGAACGCTTCAAATCCGTTCTTGGCAACGGTGCGTTTTTCAATGTTACCAATATACACTCAGTTAAGAGAGATGGCTGGTTTTAAGTTTTGCATATAGAAACATAGTAAACCGCGCGGATCGAACGTCAGTACTGAATCTTAACCTCACTCTTTAGTAAACTTACATTCAAAGTTTTACAACAATACGTGCAGTGTTCTCACTACAGTGAATTTTTAAGTGTCACCAAGTCATTAGAAAAATGGAACTCAACCGCCGTAATTTATTACAACAGAGACAATTATCGCAACAAGAATGCCTTGCTGAGTTACTGTCTGTTTTCGGCAACGAAGCGCCACATCAGTCGACAATTTCCCGTTGGTATGGAGAATTCAAACGTGGACGGGTGAGTCTTAGCGACGATCCCAGGGTGGGTGCACAAAAAACGGCAGTCACCCAGGAAAACGTCGAAGCTGTGCGCAAACTCATCATTGAAGATAGACATGTGACATATCGCGAGATTGAGGCGTCCTTGAAGATCTCAAAGACCTCAATTCAAAAAATTTTACATGAAGAATTAGGAGTAAGAAAATTAGTTTCTCGTTGGATACCCCACCTGTTGACTGAAGAGCAGAAAGCAGCCAGGGTTAATTGGTGTCAAAAAGCGCTTGACCGTTTCAATTCCAGAAACTCAAAAAATGTGTACAGCATTGTTAGTGGTGATGAATCGTGGATTTACTGTTATGAACCAGAAAATAAACGACAGTCGGCTGTTTGGGTGTTACAAGGTGAAGAAAAGCCAAAAAAAGTCATCCGTTCTCGAAGTGTTTCGAAAAAGGTGATCGCGACATTTGTGAAAAAAGCGGGTCATATTGCAACAATTCCTCTTAATCAGCAAAGAACTGTTACTGCAGATTGGTATACCACCATTTGTGTGCTATAAGTCATCACCGAGCTTTGAAAAATCAACCCCGAAAGAAGAATCATCCTCCAACCAAGACAATGCAAGCTCGCACACAGCCCAAAAAACAAGGCAGTATTTGACGGAAGAAAACGTGGAATTATTGGACCATCCTCCATATAGTCCCAATCTAAGTCCTAACGATTTCTTCACTTTCCCGAAAATTAAAAACAGACTGCGTGGTCAAAGGTTCCAGTCACCAGAAGAAGCAGATGACGCATTCAGAAATGCCGTTTTGGATCTGTCAGCAAACGAGTGGAATAAGTGCTTAGAAAATTGGTTCGAGCGCATGCAGCTGTGTATTAATCTTCGTGGAGAATACTTCGAAAAACAATAAAGTCATTTAAAACTACCTACCGTGTTGTTTTATTTCCATATGCAAAACTTAAAAGACATCCCTCGTACAGTATGATTTCTGTGTACATATAAGCTTCTTTATACTACAGTAACTGAAGGACAGTTAATGTAGCTTTATTTATTAACCTCATAATGGGTAGTTAATGAACCAATATTTTATAATAAAAGCATCACTGTTTAGTTTAGTGAAAAACGGAATTATTTTTTAAAAGCTATTAGGGTTATCACAAATTTGTTTCAATAAGACCCAATACCCTAGATATAAAACTGATTTTTTGCATGTAGACTGAGCGACATGAAAAGCTCTGCGTTTTGCAGAACGGGAATATCGGCCTTGGGCCTCTCACCGTCGGCCGCCTCTTAAAGAAATGGAAAAATGATTGTGGTGGCTCCCCTCGCAGCCCACCGCCTCAGGCCCTTTTTGCGCTAAGGTAAATACGCCTCTGGGTGGCGAAACGGAAATGGCAGACGCACCAGTATGGGCTACCAGAGCTTTGAGTAGAATTTACCGACACCAACGATTTTGATAATCGTTAGAAGGTGACAAGTCTACATGTTCACATTGCATTGTATGTCGTCGGATTTGTGTAGTTTTAGTGAATACTTTTGGCTCAATTGTCTACCATTGCTCACCGAAATGGCAAGCATACATTTTTTTCTGGAGTTTTATTCAAGTAGCCAATCGTACTGTGTGTACTCACGTTCAGTAGTGCAGAAATACTATCTGTATTGCGGTGTCGTTGTTAATCAATATGGATAAATTAAACAAAAAAGAAAGTAAATATTTATTGATGGCATATGAACTTATTTCGCTAATAATTTTGGAAAGAAAAAAATATGAAAAATTTGGTAAATGGGCAGCTTGCTTGAATTCCACTCCCTTTTGCTGAATGGTGATGTAGATTTTTAGCCAAAAAGAAATACCTAGTTGACCATTGTGTGAAAGTTACTACTATTTTATTATTGACACTATATTTATCCAATCAAAAGATTAGCAAGTAATTTTTAATTAATTTGATAGTCATAGTTTTTTTGGAGCCTACTGAGCCATTAGAAACTCGTGACAATAAAATGAGAAACGGGAGACAAATGAGAAAATTATTGTTTAAAGCGTGAAATCAAAGACCTTTCCTAAAAGCTTCTATATTTAAAATTAAAGTAGATAGGACTCAAAGCTAAAGTTTCAGTTGGACCTAAAATGATTTGGTTTGTCTGCAATACTTTTCATTTTTCAATACTGTTGTAGATAGGCAATCTTGTTAACCAAGCTTAGATTCGGACTGCAAGGGTATCACGTATCTTGAAAAGTGACATTATGCCGATTTTTTTTTGATTTTGTGCTGTTTTATTTTGACATTATGTAGGTTTTTCTACAAGATATTAACTTAGCACTTAGTTGTACGTGTTGCCTTAACGTTATGAGGCTTGTTATCAATCTTTGGCTCTGATGTGATGTAAAAACTGCTTCCGAGATGGCATTACTGGAGGTTTAAGCTGTAGGTTGTATGTGCTGATGATAATTACATTGGGTTCTTGTCTCAAACACACTTAATTGAGATTTAAAGCTAGAAATTAGTTGCACATCCACTTTTACTTATCCATTCTGGAAATTAAATATACAAATTTGCTGAATTTCAGAAATGAGAGAGATAAGAAATAATTATATTCACTGTACACTGTCGAATTACAAGCCATATACATGTTAACAGTAATTAGACACAACGCGGGCGCGGTGATGATTGCCCGTAATTCTCCTCAGTTTTTCGTACTTTGTAACTTTGCACATAACCTCTCTTCAGAAAGCTCAACATAAAAATCACCCGTCGGGCACAGCCAATAGATATACTTCATTGGCGGCATATTCAGTAATGATTTTCTCACACAACAAATATCACTGAGTTTATACACATGCAGATCAATACACATAATCATCCAGATGCGATCTTGCTATTCAACCAACTTTCTTCTCAGAGATAAAAACTACAGACAAGGACCATTCGGCCTCACAAAACATATGCAACCAATAATGTGTTTAGTTTAGTTGAGTGATTCCTCCTTAGATGGACGTTCACAACGCTCCTAGTGAGCAAACTTGGAATGACTGTTTGCGCCCTAAAAACTACCTAGTTTGCAAGATGACATCTTATAGGTTTTTTTGACGTTTTATAGGTTTTTTACATGATACCCATGCCAATCACTCAAGCAAATAGAAAATGGACTGAAATCAATCATAATTGACTCACAGCTGTCCAGGTAAAAGTCCAATACAGAAATCTTCACCATTTTCGACAATTGTCTGGAACGATAGGACTTTGTACCGACGCACTTTAATACGTTTTTGCAGAAAAATACGAATTTCAAGTGAAATGTGAACAACTGTCAAACTTCTGGCGGCTTAAGCCTGATCGACTTGTAGTATGAACATTCTCATTCTGACTATAGACTATGATGTCGTTATCTCGCACAAATGTGCTCAGTCGTAGCTAATGATCCCTCAGAGGGTGGCCCTTTGTACTTTGGATTTTGGATGCAGATGGTTGTGGTTTGGGCGCCACCTACTTCCAAGCACTAGGAAAACAAATAGCAATCAAGCAATTTTGGGTCTCTGGCGCTAAACCATATACAAACTCAAAAGGTACACAAACATTTATTGCACAAAATAAATAAAAAAAATAAAAGTTCTGGAGGACAAGCAAATGAAAGCTATTTTGTACTACCCCCCACTAAATGGTTTCCAGTAAATATTAAAATAAAAAAAACACATAGGCAAGTGCTTGGCAGCCGGTACCGGTAGGCGACCGAAGGCAGGAAGTCCCAGATGTAACTCAATACCCAAAGGTAGAACCCTCGAACAATGAGGTTCACAGAAATGGGGGACTGTTCCTCACAGGCGTGGATCCTACTCAAAGATCACCTCGAGGTATCAATGCAAAGAATTCCCCTTAGCTTGATGGCTTAGTGTAGTTGTGACAACGGCTAAATCCCCAAGAGGGTGAGAAAATGGCTCCGACATAAGAAATTCACTAACGGAGGCTGATTTCTTTCAAAATCTCCACAACCCGGTAAAACCGCAGAACTGCGTGTGAAATTTCTCACCAAATCGGGTTGCGGCATTGTACTGCCACACGAGAGCAACGGAAATAGCCCCAAGTCACCTTCAGCTCTTGTATTTACGGTAGATAGAAATTATAAAAAATGACCTTTAACGAGATGGAGAGTAGAATACGATTTTCTACCATATAATTATTAGACCATGAGAAGTGTTTTGTTGTAAAAATAAAATTCGATTTTTTTAAAAACTACTATAAAATTATTATACTAAATAAGAAACATTGTAACAATTCACTTTATGATGATATAGTTAATTGTTAGCCGACCATAAAAATAAACTGTAACAATATTTTGGAAACAAACAAACCATAGACTTGCTCTTCTATCTATCCTAAATTCGTTGACTGACATAAAATTTGTCATTGTAAAGGTCAGCGGATACACTGTAAAGTAAGTCATCTAACATTAATTTTTGGTTTTGCCTGCGAAACGGTATTGGTATTGATCAGGGAAACAGCCACTAGATAAGTTCCATTAAGCTACATTAGATACTATCAAATCAGAGAAATGAGTTTGACTTTTTAAGAAATGTGGAGATGTTAATATTTTTTTATATAGTGGATATAAATCGATACACATTTTTTAAAATTATCTTCCGGAGAGCTTCCTTCGACTGGCAAGATTCCATAAGCAAGGTGTTGTTACCTGTAATATTCTTCCTCCACCCCCGTATTTGGCATCGAAGCAACCCTTGACCTTTGTTGAGGCAGACAAAGGTAATTCGGTCTCCCGGAAGTTCTGGGCGTTTTCACCGATTGAGATCTATTGTGATGCGGGCTACCATACCTGCAATAAAAAGTAAACAGGATTATGGTTAACATTGTCAATGCTCAAAAGCCATAGTAAAAAGCAATCGCTATACGACATCAACTTTATCGAGCATTCTTATGGTTCTGCTTAAATGTTCACCTAGAATTTATTGATTTATACAAATATAATCATAATATTTTAACACTTCTATATGGGAATGAAACTTATTTCACAGAATTTTCTTGAATATCAGACTACATCCACGAAGCAGCATCCACCGTTTTTTTAAAAGCTAGTTACATTCACCATTTTTTAGAAAATCGGGCTAATACGTATACCTATATTTTCTCTTCTTTGACGCATAAAGGCCTATTCATACTCAACCGTGGCGTGACAGTGCTTTGACCGGCATGTGATTCGCCCGGCGAAACTAAAAATATTCTTCCTCTAATTTGGATGAACTCATACTAGACCGGCACGTGGAAGTGACCGTGTTCTCAGTGCCCCTCTACGTCCGCCGTACCGTGATCATCGCATTGTTTTGGAACGATATTTTTCGATTTTCACGGCCGTGTTTTTATATAATTTCGTGAATTTGTGACCGCACATCCCATGCTGTGGAACTAGTCAAATTCAAAATACATGGACTTCCGTTTTCTTCTCGTTTCTTCTTCATCCAGAATTGATGCAATAATTGCAAGTTCATCCTCTGAAAATTTTGCCATTTCGACCTCACGTGAATACAACTGCACCGTCAGAGTACGGAGAAAAATACTGACTGGTGTGAATTGAAAACACTGTGAGTTCACGTCAACGAGAATTACTGGCACTGTCACGTCACGGCTGAGTGTGACTTGACCTTAACCAATGACTAGTTCGAGAAATAATATATTATGCAGTAGAATAAAAAAATTACTAAGTGTCATGAGTTGCTAGTGTAGAACACCACAACCGGATGAAACATTGGTAATGCCATTATTATATTAAGGATTCCAAGGTCGTAAAAATCTTAAACAGACGACAGGCAATGAAGCATGTTGCCAAGTATTCGGAAAAATCGTGACAAGTCCAGTAAGAGGAAAATTAATACACGACAGCAGGCAAAATTGAAGAAAACAGTAACTGAGAAGATTAGTAAATCGCACAACAACAGCTACATTCACATTTAAATCGACAGTGAAGCTCAAGAAAACTCAAATACCCAGGAAAATTTACTATTAGACGTCAGAAATAAATTAGCCACTGAGCTGACGAAGAACGAAGAACTGAGTAGCACAATAATGTCATTAAACTGCAAGATAGAGAACCTAACACAGGAGCTGAAGTACAAAGATAGATGTGTATTATGCTCTCATCAATTCAGAGTTATCACAACTTGGGGTCAACCAACTTCAATTTCTAGAGCATCTATTCAACAGAAGAGAATAACCAGATTGATATTCAACATCCATAGAAGAGAATCCTGCAGAGAGATCTTCGGAAGTAAGAACATCATGACTCTACTACGCATTCATATTTATACTAAGTGACATATAAATCCGAACACCCAGTTTAAATGGTTTTATTTTAATAAAATTTTGTATAAGTACTTAATGAAGCATAATAAGTAAATGAAAAAAATTTCAAAATGGTTGCACTTCTTTAAAGCCCGTTGACCTTTAATAATGTGTGGATGCACCCTGATGTGCTACGCATTCTCCAACGCGCCTAGGCATGCTTCTGATCAGGTGGTCAATGTCCTCCTGTGGTATCTCATTCCAGGCAACCACCAACTCCTCTCGAAGTGCTTCTAGAGTCTGAGGAAGACGTTGCAAATTGAGCAAACTCCTACCCATCATATCCCACACGTGCTCAATTGGGGATAAGTCGGGAGATCTTGGTGGCCATGGTAACAATATGACATCATTATGTTGAAAGAAGTCTATTGTGACTCTTGCAACATGTGGTCGGGCATTATCCTGTTGTAAAGTTGGATCTGCCAGGGTGTCAAGATAGGGTAAAAGATGGGGTTCTAGAACTTCGTGGATATAACGCTGCGCGTTCATGTTACCTCTGATGAAGATTAAAGGTGACCTGGAACCATAAGCTATAGCACCCCAAACCATAACTCCAACAGTGTGATGAACATGTCTTTCAACAAAAAACTGTGGATTCCTCCTTTCACCACGTCGCCTTCTAACCCTGGCACGACCATCGTGCATGCCAAAACAAAGTCGAGACTCGTCACTAAAGATAATACTGTTCCATTCCTGATATCAGAGTGACCGTTGTCTGCACCACTCAAGGCGATTATGTCGGTGTTCTCGAGTTCAAGGGAGGACCCAGTGTGGCCGGTATGAAAACAAGCCAAAACTTCTCATTCGTCGGTAAACACTTCGCATGCCAATAGGTCTTCCGTGTTCTGCAGCCCATTCATTTGCAATGGTAGTGGAGAAACGGTCCCTTAAGGCCAATAATCTTAGGCGGCGATCTTCACGGTCTGTTGTTCTACGGCGGCGTCCAGTGCCCCTTGCTCTTTGCGTACGGCCTTCTCGAAGCCATGCCTGACAACACCTAACCACAGTGTCTACACTTCTTTGCCCTCTAACTGCAATTGCCCGAAAAGAAAGTCCAGCTTCCCGAAGTCCCACTATACGGCCCTTATCAATCTCAATAAGTTGACGAAATCGTACAGGTCTCCGTACTCCAGGCATCGTAACCGATCGTAAAGGATGTCAAGAACCAAAATCCGCCAACGTTGATTCTTTACTGCGGTCGAAATATTCATTTTTAGAGCGTTAGTGAATTAAAAAAAAGCAGTATAAAAACCGGAATGTCCAACTGATAAGGCTGACATTTTTTTCACTTGTTATTTACAGTAAGATAAATACATTCACCAACTTTTATTGAAATAAAACCATTTAAACTGGGTGTTCGGTATATAAGTACGCTGTTTTCACACATACAAACAAAACAGAAACGTATATAGAACAAAAACCACAACACACACTATAATACAAGGGCAGGTGAGTCTAGGTATTCCAAAAGACACACACACTGACGCTGTTTGAAAAGTCATCGCAATACACCTGCATTAGAATATATAACAAACTTTCAGCTAACCTCAGGAATGTCAGTAGCACTGCTAGTTTTAAATGTCAACTACGAAAATTATTAGTTGAAAAATGATTCTACTCTTTGTCTGCTGTGATATATTTTTAAAACTTATTTTATATGTGAATGTCTGTATGCGTTAAGTTGTTCCTGTTTGTACTTTGTAAATACCTGTGTTTGTTTTGTTTTACTTTTAATGATGTGTACTATGTACCTCCTCTTCGGACGAGTCTTATGTCATTTTTATGATCTACAAGACAATAAATCGTCGCCTTCCATACATAGTGTCGTAACTAACAAAAATCCAAAAATTGAGTTACGCCGTCCCAAAACTTACTTTGAACTGCTGCAAGTTCCCACAAAGTGACGTAATTGTATGAGCAAAAACCTTTGAGCAATAGCAAAGAAGATAAATGATACATCTAACAAAATTTCGTTTTTAAATCACACTAAACGACGTAACTTGATTTACGACAGTTTTTGAAAAATAATTATTGGTGCAGTATCGAATCACGTAAAGTGGCGTATATGTAGTATCTAGTTGTGTGTTCAAAAGCATCAGGTATTACTCAGCAAAAGGTGTAAAATCTGTAGTTCTATATTCAGATGGTTGTTTTGGCCAGAACAAGAACTCGATTATGGATGACATGATGTTTGTATGCAGTTAAGAAAATCAAGGGAACCGAAACCATATCTCTACGCTAAAGTAGGTAATATTAAGGTTGATAATTTAAACAGTGCTCCACGGAATATAGCGAAGACAAAATTCGATGATCTTACTTCGCTCTGTAAAAGGTGAAGAGGTTCGGCAAAAGCGCGACCATGTGGGAGTGCGTGTCAGAGGTCAGAGTACCAAGTGCAACGGAAGGCAGGTAGTAAGGTAAGACGTTGAGGAGGACTTGCGCGGGGGAGACGGGCATGATTAACCTGAGAGAGCTAGCTCGGAAACTAGTCAAGGGGATACTCCTGTTATAAAACTTACCTATTTCCAAAACATTAGTTTGCATTTAAAATACTGCATTTTTTTGCTTTAGTTACCATGTATTATAACGGGTGATTTTTTAAGAGGTATAGAATTGGATTTAAAAAAAAAACACAAAAAATTTGAAAAAACGATTAAATCATTATTTGTGTCGATAGAACGGTCTATATAATTTGATGTATAAAGATTATTTCATGTAAATGTTGGCCGCGGCTCCGCTTTAGAGGGCCCATGCGCAAGGTCCAATTTTGGCACACTCTCTCCAACATATCTGCCGGTATCTCACGAATAAATGCTTCAATATTGGCTTCCAGTGCGTCAATCGTTGCTGGTTTATCCCTTAACATGGCCCCACAAGAAATAGTCCAACGGCGTTAAATCACACGATCTAGGCGGCCAATTGACGGGCCCGAAACGTAAGATAAACTGTTCACCGAACTCGCCTCTCAATAGGGCCATTGTTTCGTGTGCGGTGTGGCATGTGGCACCGTCTTGTTGAAACCTTATGTCAGCCAAGTCCAGCTCTTCCATTTTGAGCAAAAAAAAGTTTGTTATCATCTCACGGTAGCGCTCGCCATTCACAGTTACGTTCCGGCCATTGTCGTCTTTGAAGAAGTACGGCCCGATGATGCCACCGGCCCATAATCCATACCAAACAGTGATTTTTTCGGGATGCATTGGTAGCTCTTGCAATGCTTCTATCTGGTCTTCACTCCAGATGCGGCAATTTTGCTTGTTAACGTACCCATTCAACCAGAAATGAGCTTCGTCGCTGAACACAATTTTTCGATAAAAATGTGGATCTTCTCCCAACTTTGCCAGCGCCCATTCACCAAATTGGAAACGTTGTGGGAGATCGTGTGGCTTCAATTCTTGCACCAGCTGTATCTTATAAGGTTTTACACCCAAATCCTATCGCAAAATTTTCCACGTAGTGGAGTAACAGAGGCTCAATTGCTGCGAACGGCGGCGAATCGACATTTCACGGTCATCACTAACACTGGCGGATACAGCCGCAATATTTTCTTCAGTCCTCACTCTACGTCTGCGTGTTGGTGGTTTAATGTCCAATAATGTAAACTGGGTTCGAAATTTAGTCACAAGCATCCGAATAGCTCCCTCAGTAGGCTGACCAAATTGCACATAAATTGGAAGCAGTAATAGTAAAATTCAATAATTTGCAAGCGTTGTTCATTCGTCAGTCGATTCATGGTTAAATCATAGACCAAACTGAAAATGTTTGACAATGACACAAGACACGATTCACGCGTCATCTGTCAAAAACAGTGTTGCCAAAAAGATACTAGCAAAAAAATCACCCATTACTTTTAAGTTTTCTAGTTTATTTGAAAAACAGTTTTTTTTTGTGTCTTAGTCACTGTGTATCATAATTTTAAGTTTGCTGGTTGATTCTTATATTGCTTAAAAAAATATATCATCTAATTAACTCGAAGCTTTTAATTACCCACTGACCTATCTGTAGGCAGTAGAAAGAAAAAAGTCACACAAACTGCCGTAAGTGACAACTTTTTCAAAAATCTGGAAAACTCAACTTTTTCAACCACTTTCACACAAAATTGATTTACTTGAAAAGCATACTATTCATTGTATTAAAATGAAAAAGTGTCCTCAAATAGTTTTTTGGTAACACCAAGAAGCATTACAGACATTTTTGTTTTCTCGCTCTACTGTAAAATCTCTAAAATGTCACTTACGACACTATGTGTTGAAGGCGACGAAATGTATCTATCTATCTATGTATCTTCTCTGGCGGGCAGTTTCTGTACCATTTCACAACGATGGGCATCTAACTCTGTTCTACCGCTAAGTCAACGAACTTTGCTCCTGAGAGCTGTTCATGATGCTGTCGCGGATGATTCTAAACGTTGGATTGACAAAGTGTCTTTAAGAGCTTTGTAACAGCCGCGATGCTCTGGCTTCTGTAAAAAAATTATAACAGCCCATCCGCTGTTTATGGAAGGACTTAAAAACCAATCATTTCGCTACGACGCAGAAGTTTTTAATCTTTGATACCTAGTAACTACGAAGGTTCTTTGACTCCTGAGTTGTAAGTCATTAACGGAAAGCTCAGGAGAGAGACGAATTAATTATCGAACCGCGCCGAAGCTTGGAAACTTCGAGCCCGAGGCGAAAGTAAAAGGAAGCTGTACATATTTTTTGCACGTCGCCGCTTAGACTTATACATATACAATATGCGCTTTTAAAAACTAACGTAGGCAGCGTCTAAATATTTTAGACCGATGATTTGATCCATTGGATACTGTCAAAAAATATTAGCGATTTGCGAGGCGCATCAGATTCATTATGCACGTGATCTACCGCGGGTTCCTAATTCGGCTCTCACCATTGACGTCTCGGAAACGGTAAGTAAGACATATATAGTCCGTTAAATGAGGGCAAAGCTAAATTTTCGTAATTCAGAGTTTTTCCCGAAATAGACCAATTTCACCAACATTAATATTTAACGGTCCATTGGATCAATAGGAAAAGACCTTATCGAAATGCAATTTGACGGAAGCGGTCAAAGCGCTCTGAATATCAGTGATTTCTATTAAAAAAACTCAAATGGTTGCCTTATAAATAAGGGTACATTATAGATGTGACATTATGTCTTTGTGCTTTAGAATTACGATAACTTCCATAGAATTTCAAATTTTCAAATTTCACAAAAGATGATCAGTTATTTAAATGGACCAATGAAGATGAGAGAAATAATAGGTAGATTTTCTAACTATTATATTTAGTAGGATGTTTTTACTGGTTTTGATGACTGTTCATGCATGGTAATCTAGTTTTGTCTGTATATCACGTACAGGGTGTTGTACACAATACGTACCTGTAGAAATGTACCGATTTTTGTTATTTTGCAAAAAAAAGATATAAAATGTATTCCAACTGGTTCATCATGTTTTGTTACATCAAAAACACCAGACCAGCCAAAATTATTTCAGTATACAAAACCGATCAAAATTATTTTTTGAAAATAATTCGAGTACTAGTCAAAGCAATAATGCTTAAGCTATTTCAAATGATTTGCTTCTTTTCTTTGCTCCATTTCTTCCTTCCTTTCTTTCCTTATTTCCCTTTTCTCCTTAAACATGTTTGGTATCTGGGTAGCCAAACCTGACAGACTAACTGACTGACGAGACTTTTAACTAAGAGCAAAGGTCCACCGGACCGCTCTGACGAATAATGACGAATAGTGAAAAAAAGGCAAAATCAATTTTTACCAATTTATGATCTAGTAATCCACACCAAATGTAAACAAACAGCACATTCTGCATTTCTGGGTCCTAAAACATCGATATTTTTAAAAGTATCCGCATCCACCTATTATTCATCGTCTAGATATTATAAGTCAGAATCAAAAATACCTATTTATGAAAATATATCTCCAAACATTGTTATATTTTCTTATTTCTATTATTATAACACGTCTGAGATATCAATTGCTTTTAACGTGATCTGCACATCTGCAGTATTGCCGAACCGGTAAGAAAAAACGGAATCGGTAAATAGTGTCGTTGAATTCGGTATAAGCTAAATGCCGTCCCAAGATCAGTGGTAGATCAAGTACCTTTGAGTCATCAAAAACGTCTGTTATTGGGGGCGCACACAACATTTTGAGGGCATAGTTCTATATTACAACTTCTACAATGTGCATACTGTTCGCTCTTTCAAAGTACTTTGCAACCATTCTGGAAACTCCTTTTTCGATTCCTGCTTATAGGATTGTGAATATTTTTCTGTTTTACCCCAGAACTCATGAACTCACCTCTGATTTTAATTAAATATTTATTTTGTTGTATGCACAAAAATCAATTCAGGGCAAGCGGAATAAGGGATAAGGATGTGCGTCCGTAATCATAGGCAACCCGAATCTACGCCTCTCATGTGCACGACTGCCTGAGTGTGTATGCATATGTATGATTGATATGGGGCATAAAACTATGAAGACTACATAAAATTAACTTTTAGCTTTATTTTTTGGTTTCAGCTCTTTTTCGGCAAGTATGGAAATATTTAAATTATTTTGAAAAATCGTGGAGAATGATGTTGTCGGTAAATATTATGTTTTCGGTAAAAATACCGAAAAATCCAGTTTAAGTCCATGCATAGACAATCTGAAATTTATATTCGTCAATATTTCATTTGAAGCTTTTATTTGTCATAAAGTTTTAGCAAAATGTTGGATAGTAAAGGCAACACCGCATCCTGCACCCCAGTTAACAAGAACGACAAGCTTCAAGATTAGGGATGTTTAGATCCACGAAAACTATCGATATGTATCGATTCTTATCGTTTTAGGAAGTATCGATACTCTAAAATATTGGAATAAAATTATCGATATCCAGCGGAAGGAAACAAAGACGAAAAGTAATCTGAAGTTACTCACTCTTTCTGACACAGTCCGGATCGAAAGATGACGATACTCGTGAAATGTATCGATACACCCAAGTGTCGCATATAAAAATATAGATCCAAAATATCGGGTATGGGAAGAAAAGTATCGATACTTCTAAATATAGGATCGTATCGAACATCCCTACTGTCAAGATGTATAACCCGAGGTAATAATTTTAAATTTTCATTTGCATTTTTTCAAGTGTTGTGCAACGATTTTGGGGAAAATTCCGCGAATAGTCTTATAAAGCATAGTAGAGTATATTTCACCAGTTGGCGGAGCTTACTCCACTGGGACCACGGGTTGATGGTTGATGGTTCCTGAACAACCAAAAAATATTTGACTTTATGGATTTATGGATATCAAAAGTTGTGAATGGTTTTGTGGGAATATCAATCGACGGTGCTATAATGGTACTGATGAACGGCAAGTAAATGAATGATTTATGATTTATGTAACGCTTTCTTTCCGCAAAAAGTCCAGAAAAGATGGAATGCAATGAAGATTCCAACTTTTCTGCACAATCACAGAAAGGGGGTTACCATTAGCTTCCGGTAGCTCAGTCGGTGGCATGAAGACATCTACAGGCGTGTAGCTGTGTGTCGACCATGGCATGGCTAGAGGATAGAAGAACAAACAGAACACAAAAATTTAACAGATTTTATTTAACAAAAAAAAAAGGCATTTTCATTACATTACATTGTAAACGGGCAATATCTATGAAATTTTTGGTAGAGCCTGTAATCAAGTAGGTGCTTAATGGCTAACTGCAAGAGGTTTATAGGAAAAAACACACGGTAGGTGATGTTGAATCAGTAAAATCGCATATCAATTGAAGAAAATAATATAAACATGAATAAACAATCGACAATATTAAATAAAAACATTAATTTTATCCAAAAATCGAACACTTTTTTAAGTTTTGACTAAATTATATGATGTAATTTCGTAATATTCAATAAGCTGCTGATGTTTCAATGACAAGCTGTCATCTCATACTTTGACAGTATTTTGTTTTCAACATTTCATTGCTATTGGTTGCTAAAGTTTGTTGAATGGAACTTGAAGCTCATTCGCTGTATTTGACGCACTGTTACCCTATAGGTGGAGAATAACGGACTGTTGATTTGATAATCCTGGTGAAATCCACCCTAAAAATAGGTACAACAAAACATATTAATCTACGGCTGAACTGTCATTTAGGGCCGTATCGCCGGTCGTTCCTACAATTGTAGGGCGCTTTCATCGCCTCCTTGATTTCCATAGTATTTTCCTTCAGAACGGCTGGGGTATTTCTAGATTTCTACTGTTCCGTGTCAGCGTCAACGCTCCCTCATTGAGGGAAACTTTCGAACTGCGAACGCTGAACTTTCATTATTTTTGAAACATTGTTCAATAATGAAAATACGTTGTTGTTTTGCTCCATTTTTACTAACCCTAACCTCTCAGCTGTCAAATTGTTCTGTTTTCAAGACCGCCTACAATTTACTGCAAACATGGCGGCAAACTCAAATCTTGCGTTAATTATGGGAAACCCTTTATATCTGTAAAAAATCAAACCACCGGACCTTCGTAGGAACATTTGTATGCATTGGTAACTTGTAAGTTACTAGCTATTCCACCAGAGTTGCAAACAAACTTGCACGAAAAATCCATCTGACTGCTTTTCAGGCAAGACCCCGATAGTTGCAAGAAATTGAAGGCGAGAATGAGCTGTTTTGTAAGTGCGCATGCGTCTGATCGACATATCTCTCACCCTTGCTGACTGTAAAAACGGTATCAGAGCCAATTGCCTTGGGTTTAAATTTGTTCAGCCTCGTGCTTAAATAATACGCTGTCCCATCAAGATTAAGCCAAATAAATCTCAGGATTACAACAACCGTCCGACTTTGACACCCTAATGTATAACCACCACTCACAGACATTTATTATTTTGAACCTTCCAACATTAATATCTGCGACGGTTGGTAATCGTGTCGGCCATAAGTTTTGGCGACCGTGTCAAAAATGATCTAGATAAGCTAAACGATCGTAAAGCTAGAAGCTACGGTTTCTAACCTATTTACATCCATTAGTAGTTTCACCCTCAAAACCTGGATCAGTCACGCTATTGGGACTTTCTTCGATAAAATGTTTACTTGTGTTAGCCCAGATTAACAGATATTAAACCGGGTGGCGCGTTTGGATATGACGCATTTTAAATGGCAGCAAGGTTGTTGACATCCAAGCTAGGAGAGGCAAATCAATTTTTGATCTCCCTGCTGACATTCGTTGGAAAATTTCTGAAAAGAGGGCTGCGATTAAGCAAGCAAAAAGGTCTTGTCATCCTGATGACATTCGTAGAGCGACGAATCTCGTCCATGAACTGAGAAATGCACTCCATGAATTCCGCAATGAGCGGTGGAGCGACTTTCTGGAGGGGATGCTTGAATCAAGTATTTCTCTCTGGAAAGTCGCAAAATCGGTCAGAAATGAAAGGCAAGAACAACTACCACATTAGTCTGCTGTCAGCTCCTTCTAAGCTCGCTGAAAAGGTAATTTATCGTCACCTTGAGAATTTCTCGTCAGATCACCATGTGATTCCTGACGTGCAATTCGGATTTCGGTCTGAGCATAGTACGGAACTACAGGCAGTTAGACTGGTGGAGCATGTAACCAGGGGGTTCACCCTGAACAAAAGTACTGGTATCTTGCTTTTAGATGTATCAAAGGCATTTGACAAGGTGGAACTCGTATACCATGGGAGCAATCGGTCAGGTATCTTGGAGTCATCATTGACAACGGGTTGACCTGGCAGAAACATACTGATATTTCGAAAACAAAATTCCAAATTACCTTTCGGCAGCTTTATCCTTTGTTGTGCAGAAATTCAAAATTAAGTTTGTTCAACAAGATTCGGTTTTATAAAATGGTCATAAGACCCGCAATCACCTACGCATGCGCGGCTTGGTTTTTTCTTGCCAAGACGCACATGCAGAGACTGCAAGTCCTGCAAAACAGAACCCTACGCACAATTACTAACGCCCCTTGGTACGTGTCAAATGAGACTATTCACAGAGATCTTGATATCCCATATCTAAGGGATTACGTAAAACAACAGGCGCAGCGGCGTTATAATCAAGCGGAATCGCACAGCAACCCTCTGTTGCGTGATTCAGTAGACTGCACAGTCGATCAAGTTCGCAAACATTCCAGGCCGCGCCTCGCGCTGTGATCAAAATTAAATTGTAAATTCAGACCAGCCAAAATTATTTCAGTAAACAAAAGCGATCAAAATTATTTTTTGAGTTACAAAATAATTCGAGTACTAGTCAAAGCAATAATTCTTAAGCTATTTCAAATGATTTACTTCTTTTCTTTGCTCTATTTCTTCCTTCCTTTCTTTCCTTATTTCCCTTTTCTCCTTAAACATGTTTGGAATCTGGGTAGCCAGACCTGACAGGTTAACAGACCGACGAGACTTTTAACTAAGAGCAAAGGTCCACCGGACCGCTCTGACGAATAATGACGAATGACGAATAGTAGTATCAATTTTTGAGTTGAAAGTGGTAATGATAATGTATCTTCAAAAATCTACAAATGAACAACCACGCATGGCTCGCTGTAATATGTTAACTGAAATTGCAAAAATGTCATTCTTGATTGTTATCTCAAACTTCTAGTTGGTACCGCATGGGTATTACGTATCTAGAAAAGTGACATTATGTCAGTTTTTTTACATAACATAGGTTTTTCTACAAGATGATAACTTAGCACTAGCTGATAAACACTTGTTGTGAACTTGTTTTATAGTTATATGTGTTGCCTAAGCTATAAATGTTTGGCTCTGATGTGATGTAACATCTGCTTCAGAGATGTCATTATTGGAGGCCTATGCTGTAAGTAGTATACTACAGCTAAAAGGAGTGTATAATTCCATTGGTTTCTTGTCTCAAATACGCTTACTTGAGATTCGGAGCTAGAAATCATTACCAGATGATCCATTGAAATCTTTGGAAATATGGTATTCTTATACAGGTTGATCCTTAATTGAATGTCAGTATTTAAGGCGGTGGTTTTTGGGATCATTTTATGAAGAAAATTTCATATGAAGGTATGTCCTAATAGTCGTACCTTTTGAAATACAACAAATAAATTAGTGACGCCCAGGCTTTTCTTAAAATAAAAACCAAAAAGAAATCTACTTCTTTATGAATTTTTAACCGGTATTATGATCATACAAAGAAACGGTTTTACATTTTTTTAAGTGATCCGCGATTTCACGAATAATTTTTATTCTAAGAGAACTCAGTGGCATACCATCACGTGTGCCAAAATAGGCAGGTGAAATTCCGTACAAATTCTACTGCTGGAATTTTAAAGAAATATAACACCTTTTTTAACGGCTTTACTGTGCAAAATATTAATTTTCGTAAAATAATATGCTTCCAGAACTGATACTTACTTTTTCTCCTCTGCTACGAAATTCTTATTCATTGTGGAAACACATATGCAAATTTGCTGAACTTCAAAAATGAGAGAGATAAGAAAAGACAATCCCTAGCTGGTGAAGTGACGGATGAGAAAATATGCTACATACAGGAATATTTATGAAAGTGAAAAGGTTATTATATTATTTTTTATTTCCAGTCATTAGAGTTTCATAGAAATTTATTTTGCAGTGTCAATAGAAAATACAAATCAGAGCCTAGATGTGAGGCACTGCGAAGTGTGATGCGTCATTCCAAATTTTTCTGTGATGTGCGGGCGCGGTGGCGGTTTCCCGTAATGCTCCTTAAAGTTTTTGAAAACACAAAAAAATGGGAAAAAAGTAATTTATAACTGTGAACATAACCTGTTTTTAGAAATGACAACATATAAATAACCCGTCAGGCACAGCTAACAGATATACATTGCCAGCATATTCAATAAATATTTTCTCACATAGTAAATATCACTGATTTAATGCACATAAAATCATCCAGATGCGATCTTGCTACTCAACCAACCTTCTTTCATATCTTCTCAGAGATCAACACAACAGACTACTCGGCTTCACAAAACATATACTTGCTTTCCAACAATGCGTGTAGTTGAGTCAATCCTCCATAGATGGACGCTCACAGCGACAGCGATCATAGCGACCAAACGTGGAATTAACTATTTGCACGCTAAAAACTACCTAGTCTGCAAGATGGCATTTCGTAGGTTTGTTTTGACATAATAGTCGTGCAGAGCTAACTTCTATAAACTAATCATATACCGTGTCATCTCGAATGCGTGAAATCACTTGTCTAGGGCCCTTATCGACAGTCGTCCCTACAATTGTAGGGCGGCTTTATGGCCTCCTTGATTGTCATAGTTTTCTACTTCTCCGTGTCAGAACTCTATTTTGAGGTTATGTCACAAACATCTATTTGCATCAAATTGTGCTTGCTTTTGAGTTATATGATGTTTTATCAGCCTGAAATTTTCTACAATTTAAAAAGAAACCATATCTTCACAATAGGAGAGCACTGACGCGGGACAAGTGTAATCTAGACATTTTAGAGACGACTGACGATATGGGCCTAGGAAACAAGGCACTCACGTTCTGCGTGGGTACGAGTACCATAGCTCCATGTGCAGTAATAATAACCTATTGGTATCCTTCGTTATAACTGCACGAGTGTGTGACGTAAAATACTCCAATAAATAAAGTACTCAAAAAAACTGACTACTAAGGAATACATAAATATAAAAGGTAATATATATTGGACAATAACTGAAATTAATAAAATATGAATACGCGATGGGTATGATGAATAAAGAAAATCTAAGTTTTGATTATTAACAGTAATCCGATTCGATACACATACACAAAGAAAAACTACAAAAGCAATGATACAGTGATTGATCTAAGGTTTACGGGCTGGTAAGTCGTATTTTGTCTATGTCACATCTACAATTTTATTTATTAAAGTTGCAATTGGAGATTCGATTTGATATAATTATGTATTTTGTTGTCTCAGTATTTCAGGTAGCTACTTATTATACCAATTGCATTATGAAAGAATGATCGATTTTTGAACAGTATCCATTTCTTTACGTCACTTTTAAATTTATTTACATATATTATTGTTCTTGTTTATTCCGGATGAAAGTAGATTATAAGGTCTTGGAATTAAAAATGTGTATGATCTTTGGAATATGTTTTCTTCTGATAAGGGTACTCGTAAATTGTCTTTATGTCTTGTGTCGTCACTACTCGTACCCGTGGTATAATATACTGCGACCTTGTCTTTGTGTTTTTCTAAAACCATTTAGAAGAAACCTATTTGTCGGATGTGAAGTATTTTAGTGTCTAGACAGATCATATCGCTAAGGTAAGTCATTGGTCGAGTGCTTTGAGTATCAATTGTTGGATTTTCTCGAACTGATCTGTATAAGTTTTCTCACTGCATGTTCAATGTGAGTGTCCCGATGAAGGTGTGCATCTATATGTATATGGACCCAAGGATATTTTATAGTTATCCTATTAACAATTCCTTCATCATTGATTCTTAGCGGTTCGTAGGTCGGTACCTGTTTGGTATAGGATGAAAATACCATAAACAAGAGGGGTCAAGGGAAGGCTGCTTCTTCCCCTACGCCTGCAAAAATTATTCGTGTACAGGGTTCTCCACAAACTGAGTCAATATCTATTAACCTTTCAGTACTCGCGCCACAAATTTTACCATGAGTACTCGCTTGGGGTATTTATATACCCCAATTGAAATAAGCAACAAATAGAATACTTTCAAAATGTTTTTGATTATTTTCATAGTCGACAGGGTATTAACTGAATGATTTCAAATAACACAATATTTATTGTTGAAATAAATTCATTGAGTAACACAAAATTTATTATAAAAAATAGATATTTACATAACTAAAGCTACTAAGTTTCAGTTGCTTTCAACTTCTGGAGAACCTTCTTTCTCAAAACAACCTCTGCATTTTACATAGAAATTTACTGCATCTTAGGCAAGTTATTGTTGTCTTTTTGTCCAAATTTCGGGGGCATAAATTGCATCTTCCTTTTCCAGTCTTTTGTTTCTTTTTTGGTTGTTGATCTTCGGCATCAATATTGGAAGTAGAAGCTGATAAGTCATTAATCTTTAGGAGAATACATCCCCGCTGTTTAATATCTTTTGGTACATTTTGAGAATAAATCCTCTTCAGTATTTGTGGCCGCACAAGCTCCGCCGAAATATTTTTTATAAAGAATTCTCTTTTAATTTTCTCAAATTTATTATTCATTGCATGCAGGCAAAGCGCATTGATACCTGCAATATTCAGGATATCGAAGAAAGCTGTGGCCAACGCCTACTATTTCTTGCCACATCATAGTGTGCACACAATTTATCTACAGTATCCACACCCGATTTTGTACGATTATATTCAAGCACAATTTCTGGTTTCAGGGAATCTTTATCTACTTCGCAATCATGGTGCATTGTGGATAATAATAAAACGTTCCTATATTTTTTTGGAACATAAGAGACTAATGTACAGTAATCTGTGAAGGCAAAAATGCTACTATTTTCAGTACGTGAACGTGTGTTTGTAAATTCTAAAGGGACTTCCCTCTTGTTCTTTTTTAGTGTGCCAATCATGGTAAGCTTATCCTTGAGCAATTCTTTAGCAAGAGGGATACTTGAAAACCAATTGTCCATGGTGATATTTCGTCCAGTACCTTTCAACGGTTCCACAAGCCGCTTTACGACATCCGACGGCTTATTACTGACTAAGAATGGCCCTTCAGGTTGTGCTCCAGCATAAATCTCTAAATTATAGGTATACATTGTTTTTACATCAGCCAATGCGTATATCTTCAGACCATATTTATTGGGTTTATTAGGTATATATTGTTTGAATGGGCACCTACCACGGAAAGCAACCAGCTGTTCGTCGATTGTCAAATAAGAACTTGGAATTACTGAAGTTCTGCACTTGAAGACAAAACGTTCAAAGATGTCCCTTATTGGTGCCAGCTTATCCAAACTCCGTCTTGCCTCCCTAGTAGAAATATCATCAAAGCGTATACAACGACATAAAAACCTAAAACGATTGTAGCTCATCGTAATGTATATGTGTTCAATGCCTGAACCATCTGTGCTCCATAAAGATAAGACATTCTGTCGGCCAGATTTCAAACAACCAGCAAGATATAGAACGCCTACAAATGCTTTCATTTCGCAAACATCAGTTGGTCGCGCATCTCTTTTACGGGTAAAGTTTCCCCGGAGTTTTTCTATATATATATTGGTACATTCTACTATTCTGGTAAACATGGAATCATCTATGAAAACGTGGAAACAGTCTAAATGCGATTTGGCCTTTTTTGCGTCTCCAGTAGGCCCTGGAATTTTCATGACGAGGTTATGTGCTTTTGTCCTAGATGAAGATGGTTTTGTTTTCTGCCATATAAATGTCTTGTCTTTCCCTACATATATGTCAGTTCCGCTCAATATATTTTCTGCTTGTAATTCACCTTCACTACCTTCATTATCAGAATTTGGGTCCTGCTCAGTATCTGAACCGCTTCTTTGTACCTCTTCCTGGTCGCCATCATCTTCTTCCGAGTCTTCTTCCCCGTAGACCTCCTCGTCGGACTCTATTTCTTCAAACCATTTTAGCCACTGCTTGGGATCATTGCTACGTACGTTGTCCATGGCTTTGCCTTGGAAAAGTTGAAAATATTTATCAGAAATACGTCAAATACTTTAAAATATAACCTACCAAAACTTTTACGTCAGTACTCGCGTGGGGTACGTAAAGACCCCAATCAACTTCAATTGCGTATTCTTCAACCTTCTAGAACTCAAATGACACTCGGTGCTAGCAGATATAACTACACACTGAATCTAAGGAATACGCGAGGCGGCGAGCTATTTCGCATTTCCCCCTCCATAGTACTCAACTATGAATGACGCGTGGGGTATATAAATACCCCGCGCGAGTACTGAAGGGTTAAATGAGAAATTACTAGGATTAGTTGAAATCTATGTTAGATATGAACTTAATCACGATCCGCAATTTATTATTAATGAACAAATAGGTAGTCAAGTTTGGGAGGGTTATAATTTTTTTTGTCATAGTACTGGTACCATCAGATAAGCCTTTCAAAATTTCTTCAAAATCCAGTGATAATTTCTAGGTTTTAGAAGGCCCAAAGATTAAATTAGTTTTTGTTGACTGTTACTTTACCGCAAATGATTAACAAAAACTATAAATATTTTTCTGTCTGTAATAGAGGGCCAAGAATTAACTGACGAACGCCACAAAAATGTATCTTCTGTGTTATCTGAAAATTGGTCTCCCATTTGAAGTTTTTTCGCAATTACAGTACTTCCCTTGCTTCTTAACTTGACTGAAAAAATAAGCACCCTGTTTTAATTTTGAAGGGTATGTACTCCCAAAAAATAGGTATATTAGATTTGCAGGATAGCAAACAGTTGTCATATGGTATACTATCTCAAGTGTTGCTTTCATGTATTGTAAGCGAATAAATTATTACTTGTGCAATATTTGCTTGAATGTTTCAAAAAAGTAATCCTAGCAGTTTTCCATATACATGCGAAATGTCAATTTATTGTGTATGAATCTATATAAATAAATAAAACAATATAATGCAAATGAAAAAAAATATATTAAGTATAGTTAAGGTGCCCCCCTTCCGTTTTGACCTTGGTACGGCCTTGATCATAAAATGTGTTTAGTCGTAGTTTATGAATACTAAGCGAGATCTGAATGTACGATATTGATAAAATCATTCCCACATAGGACCTTCAAATTTTCCCATTTTTTTCTTTATAAATGACGACAGTGTCAACCGCAAAATTCATTACTTCACCAGCTGTTGGTATGCTGTGCAAGTCATTAACGCAGATGTTAAATAACATACATAAGCGCCTTGTGCCCTTTCCTGTAGGAAACTGCTGAATAATTTGCGAGCCATTCTCCTTATCCCTACGCGCCACAAGGCATTGAGTAATCGCGGGTGGTCCACGTTGTCGAAGGCTTTCTTAAAGTTTACAAATATGCCACTTTGTGGAATAACGACCAGAAGACCTCGAGTATTCAAGTGTTCATTATTTTTATCTATTTGTCATATACCTTTCTCCACACAATCCTTTCTCTTTTGTAGATCCTTAGAGGTTGGAGTAAAGCGGCAAGTGGTTATAACCGGTTGCGTGGTTGTGGTTAGATGTAGGTTATGTGCATTCATTTCAAGCCTGATGCGGCCAACAAGCAAAAATACGTATTGCTCGGGTTACCTATCCTTTTTTCTGCTCACATCCACTTTCTTACTATTTGCGGATTTTGCCCATATTTTTTCTCTATTTGTTATATATAGTATACCTTTCTCACATAACTCTCGCTTTTTTCATTGAAATTGTTGCAACACCCAGTTGACAAGCTGCAGCGAGCAATGCGTAATGAATTGTTAAACAAGAAGGAGGCACCTAAGAGAAGCTTCTTTCATGCGTAACTTGTGTTCTTCTGAAAATTTGCTACTTTGAGAGTCACTTGTCTCTCCTATCTTGAATATCAGCAGTTTTATAGCCATTTAAAACTAGTCGGATCCAAGCACGCCATCCTGTATAATTTATGCCATAAGAATGTGGAAAGTGATATATCCAAGACCTGATGGCACTTAAACCCGTCATTATCAGTGAACCAAAAGATTAAAGTTGATAGCCGTTATCATGCCTAGCACGAAACGGCATGGTTATCTGCTCGAATCATGGTGTTCTTGAAGTTAAGGTTTGACTTCTTATATTATTAGTTATTATTCTTATAAGCAAATTCTCTTGTGACGCACACTCAAAATTAAGGTAACCGTGATATTATGGTTCGGAGAAATGAGCGATGTGAGATACCGCCCCCGAATTCAGTAAATATTAAGTGAAAAGATACGACACGTGTTGTGTCAGTAGGCCGATCTGTTTGTTTATAAGTCGGATTTGGAAGCATGATAATAATTAACATGACGATATGATGTTAGTTCATGGTTCCTTCAATATAATAAGGGTAGCTGTAACCAGACTTATCCTGGACGTTTCCAGCCTGCACCTCGTACCAGCGTGGAAAAATATGTTGTCAAATAACCGACGAGTACTCCATTCAATATATATTTTACTTCTTCGTTGCTGTTTCATCTACTATCTGATTTATTATTTTATTTATAGTTGTTTGTTGAAAGGAGAACCTCCGTTCCCAACGTTTTGTATACCGCGCGACATTTTTGGAAAGCAAAATCATAGGCAGATCAGGTATTAAAAAATGAATTGCTATGCTTCAAACTGTTTCTTGTACTTTATCCGTCCACAAAAAAATATAAAAGTTTATTGTGTTTTTACTTTCCACGCCACTGGCGACGAGGCATTGTAACCGCGAAAAATTCCGAAAATAAGATATTCTGTTTTTTGGATATTATATGGCATATATAGCGCGATGTAGACGTGTTCAACGCATGCTTATAAAAATAATGCCCACAAAAATAAAAAAATAAGTAAAAATGATGAAGTTAAGAGCGTTAAATGTCCCCAGCATTTGTCTGTTTATTCCATGGTTGTTACAACAATGTACCGTTTACAAGTATCTTGCTACGTCAACCCAATTTAGCAGAAAATTGCAAAGCTCTGTAAGCTGCGAAAGAGGATTTCCTTGCATCCAAACAAAAAGCAAAATTATCCTTTGCATGTTTTGTTGAAAAGTGCATGGGCGCCCGAGGGAATTTTGCCCAAGGGGAGCCAATTAGACAAACTTTTTGGAAACTTTATTTATAATGTTAATATGTACGGTCGCAGTGTATTTGAAGAGTCTGGGATGACCGATTTACTTTAGAGAAAGGGAGAGGAGGTTAGTAGGAATAGCGGATCCTAAAAATCCTGAATGTATACGGGCGCTCGTCGATCAATGGAGTTTACACCTTTTCGACCAACGATTGAAATACGTACAGCAAACATTTCTTTCCACTTTCATGTTTCGTAATTAATAAAAATGACAGAATTAATTAATGGAGAGCCTTAAAACAAGTATCGCGTGTCAATTTGCGATATAAAGTATAGCTTGCGTTGGTGTCAGCCATCATTTTATATAGCCCATCGCTATGAAAAGGTCCATCAACAATGTAATTATTATGTTATATTTCTAAGAAGAGCGTTTCAATGTCCATTGCTACGTTTTTTTAGTTCCTACGCTACTGAGCGAGGAAGTATTGTAATCACGAAAAATTGTGAAAATGAGATATTTCGTTTTTTGGATGTGACGTATGTTCGTATGTACACATCACGTTAATCCATGTCACCCATTTCCGTCGGTCTATCTGTCTCTTTAGGTTTTAAAAATCGGTCCTGTGGCGGAGGAGCTAGTGGTAAAAATACAAAATATTTCATTTTTTGGCGTTTCAGAAACTCCTGATCATTTTAAGAATTTTTTTCTGGGGGCTTAAACTTGGGCGTTGTAAAGGGTGGAGAAGCATGTACCTTTTGTGTTATTATATTTATAAGCTTCCAACTACGACAATTCTATTATTTGCCACATATTTCACACATCATAGATTTCACCGTTCTGACTATTCTGCCCGCTCTGCAGCGGTGCCGCGGTGAGCACTGCCGCGCAAATATGGGAAGGAATAACGTTGTCAGATGAACGGTAATTACCGATAGAGCAGGGAAATAATGTACATATATGGGCTAATTTTATGGGCCTGTTTGACTGACTTGATCTGTTGTATTTCTCTGTTGTACATGTTTGTAGTTGATGTTTTTCTCATAGGGTTTAAATTACGCTGAATGTTATCTTTTATGAACTGATGGAGTTGCCTAGGAAATGCAGACTCAACCTACTTGACGGTATTTTTTAGTATATGTGAACGCCACATAATTAGAGCACATTTGTGCAATCAGGACAAAGGGTCAGAGCAGGATTAACACAAAATTTCATAATGCTCACTTGAGAGATTGTGCAGTTTTCAACAGTTATAAACATACGTTTTTGTCACCCATTATTTTCAAAAAGGGTGTTTTGTCTTGTAAAACATTATTAAGTATTTGAATATCAATCCAAGTAAATTTGATACTATGCTGTGAAAAAAACCCAGACAATCCTTAGAAATTGCCTACCAAATAGAGGCGGAGACCCAAGAAGGTTTAAGAAGAACCACGGGTTTTCAAAGAGACCAAGGATCGGAGAATTTCCAAAGATATCTAAAGAAACTCGATTTGAAGGTAGCAGTTTCTGTGATGTTCCGGCTGTGTTATACTCGTGGTAAACTACAGTGTTTATTCACCCGCTCCTCTAAATAAATGCTGTGGACATTTTTAATTAAAAGTTATGAAGTTTTTCCCTTGGGCAGGCCTATTAAAAATTATTTAATAAGGTAAAGTGTATAGATGTTAAATGAAAAATGTAAATTGTTTGACGTAATGGAAAATAATGAGGTAACTTTTTAATTACGATAACAGTTGACGAACACAATGCCGCCAGACGCATCAAAAAACCCTTTCAATGCGAATAAAAATATAGTCATCTTTCCCTGAAATAAGGTATCCAAGGAAGCTATAACTAAAAGAATAGTTTCTCTAAAGGTAAAAGAAGATAGAGTGCATTGAAATTTGAAAAATCTCGTGATACATCTTCAACTACCGAAGTCCGAATTTTTGAAAATATACCACCCGAATTAAATATAAATAATGGTTGTCACCCGAAAGGTGGCCGAAACGTCAATAAACTGTTATGTCAACATCTATGCATTATAAATATCATATTAGATGTTAATGTTTTGAGATGAAAGTTAACTAGAAGAATTTTTGCTGATTTCTTGTGGAATATCCGGAAACAAACAAGCCCCTACCTCCCAATTAAGAATTGGGGCGTTGCAAGTCTCACCCTCAATGTTGTGAATTTGAAAATACAATAAAATGTACTTCTTGTATCTAAAATGGACATAATATTTCGGTGTTTCTCATAAGTATGTCTAGTGATCAAGATAATGAATTTATTGTTCAGCTGTTTCACACTGTATGATGGATATTTCGTGATGAGTACAGGGCGCCCCTCCATAAATTGACCGTCCCTCTGTTTTGTATGAGCGCTTAGAAAACATCTTGGATACAACTGAACATATTCCTTTTTGAGGGCGTAGCATGGGAGGTGCAAATATGTACGGTGTACCACAGACCTCACCTGAACAACTTTAGATGAAAAGTTAATAAAACGCTACAATTTTTCAATTTATAGCGAATTTTACATTTTACATGCAAATCATTAATGGGCCATTACGGAAAGTAAATAGACATGCTGGTTCGATCTTCAATAAGCGGCAAACAACTGTATGAAAATTCACGTGCTAGACAACAAAATGTGTTATTTGAACAGAAAATTGATGTTGAAAGGTAGTGCTTATAATTCCAATCTCATACTGTATAGCAGCTTGCTCCTTTAGCTCCTCTACATCTTTTCCATAGACGATTGATTGCCGGGACCCCAGTCACCTCCAGCATAAAATAAATTGTAGGCGACCTCATATTGACGCGTCAAGCCAACCCTGCAGATGCTATTGATCCACATAATAAACGATTTACCCTGTATGGCGCAAGAAGAGTTTCCCCATTACGTTACAAGAGGGTAATATAGCGCCCAACAACGCGTTAGACGCTGGAAGGGATTCAATCTCACTTTCAGCAAACATCGAGAGATCGAAATTGCTTCTTTTATGTCCTTACACCCTGTCAAGAGACATATTTTACCTTATATGTATTGGAAAGACCTAACAAGTGTTGTGGGTGGGTGAATAAGCAGTATAACAGTCAAATTTTATTTTGTACCGGGTGTGTCAGTGAGAGAGGGAGGTACTTTAATCGTTGATAGAACCCAACTGTGTTGACTATAAATAACCTGTCATTGTTGAGTGTTTAACCTTTCATAAACGAGATACGTTTTACTGGGTTTCGTGTGTTTGTGGGCTTATAACTTTTCGACCATACTAACAGGAAAAGGAATGCAGGGCCTAACTGGTTAAAATTTGACAAAACCGTTTTACCCAAAGACAACAATCTGTGTACTGGAATTTCTTGTTTATATATTTGAACAGAGCATATGTTATTTGAGCCGGCGATTTCGTATGAGCCGCATATACTGACCTTATTCATTTTGGAGTACAGGTCTGGAGACTTTGAAGTCTACTAATTTTATAAGTAGCTATTTAAGAATATACACGCTACATCAGTGTTAGATTTGGGGCCGTATCGTCAGTCGTTCCTACAATTATAGGACACCTTTATGGCTTCCTTGATTTTCATAGTTTTCTACTTTTCCGTGTCAGCGCTCTATTTTGAGATTATGTTATAAATATGCATTTGCATCAAATTGTCCATGCTTTTAATTTATATGTTATATAGCCAGAAATTTCTTACAATTCAAAAAGAAAACATAGCCTCACAATAGGAGAGCGCTTTAGCTGACACGGAATAATAGAAATCTAGAAATACCGCTGCCCTTCTGAGGAAGAGAAAATACTATGAAAATCAAGGCGGCCATAAAGGCGCTACAATTGTAGGAACGACTGACGATTCGGCCCTAAGAAGGATGTCATCAATCAATACAAACATACTTTCAAAACCGTATTAAGGAGGAAGTATTTCAAATTTGCATACACAAGATTCTTGCACAGCTGGAACATCACAGGCCCGGTGGTTCCCATCCTACTGGTGTGGGATTTAATGACGCAGTAAACGGTTGGTGGGCTGGACCATAAAGTCTTGAGCTTTGTACTCCAAGATAAACAAAATTGATATAACCAGCTCAAAGTGCAGTAAGAAATGCGGTAGAGTAGAGCACACAGGAAAATTAATTTTAATGTTAGTAAAGCTACTTCAAACGTTCATAATAAGGCATTTCAGGTATTGATATTGTAAACCTTCATTTTACTTCGCACGCCTACTGGCGGGGAACCGTTGTAATCGTGAAAATTTTTGAAAATGAGATATGTTTTTGGCTGTTATATGACATGTACACCACGTAAAACTGTCACTCATTTCTGTCTGTCTGCCTGTCTGTCGGTTAGCTCGCTAATCCTATAATCGCCTATAACTTGATAAATGCCTATCTGATTTCGGCGAAATTTTCACATAATGTTACTACTAAGCCAAGCATGCAAAAGCTTTGCAGTTTTTGAAAATCGGTGCAGTAGCTGCCGAGAAAAAGGCCAATAACGAATAAGAATAAAAATCGCTCAAACTTTCAGAAGATCTTGGTTACTTTAAAAAAAATGAGGTAAATAAACTTGGATGCGGGGGTTGTAAGGTGGTGGGGAGAGCTTATCTCAATTTTTTGATGTTAGCATGTTTATATGCCTCCAAAATTGGTAACTCCACGTATCTATTAGACAGATGACAGATTGATCCCTACATTAGCCCTCAAACGGATCGCGTACCTACCGGTGTGCTGCGGGCCTCGGGGAGTATTTTGTTGTTCTTGTTACAAGTACTTCTACCGCGCCACAGCTTAATTTCTCCTATGCTCTGACCGCGCTGCCACGTCTGAGCGAGGTAAGAATCGGGGGGAGGCGAGGTCGCCAGAGGAATTACCGGTAGGTCTTTTAACTAATTGTATGCACCTGTTTAACTGACTTTCTTCAGAGGGTCTAGTTTTGCTTGATAAACTGTTAACGGCATTGCGTTGGAATTGCGGAGTCAACCTACAAGACGCCATTTTTTCAGTTCTCAAGTGCGAGAATGACGCAGCAGCCGTTTCGTTTATTCATCTTGTTTTTGGGGATTGAATATGGTGTATTTCTCAAATATTCAAATATTAAATCGCTAATATATTGGAAACTGTTAACTTTAGAGGAAAAACCATTAGAAACGTTTTTGTTCAAAATGACAAAAAAACTAGATAAAATTTTGTCTCACCAAAAAAATCATATTTGGAATTTGTTTAAAAAATGTTTAAACTAATTTTGACGTCATTTTGGGTCTCGAAACATATGGATTCGTTAAAAAGGATCCATTCTGAATAAAATAATGCAAAAAACAGAATCAGAATGTTTGTATGGACGGATGCGAAGATACTTCCTGGACCGAATGTAACACCTGAGACTTATTATGTATCTCCTCTCCATGTTTCACTAACTGTAAAAGTTACCTTTTTCAACGAATTACGACTACAAAAATGTTCAATCTGCGGTTATATTTAATGCCCAGTAAAACTCAGTACCTAGTTCAAATTTTGCATTCGAAAGTACCGAAATGCGATATTTTTCACGTTATAGACATTATGTGTTTCTGGTCTTTGCAAGGAAAAAATGCCAAATGTAATTTAAAAGCAATATGCGCATCAATATGCAAATCCTTCTCTTTTCATTCACATCACATAACAACCCCAATAAATATTACAAGGGATAACCAGTTTCCGGAGCCCTGGGATTGGTTTTGTTACCATACTCGTGTTCATATCAGTTTACGAGGGATCTCGTAAAATTCAAAGTAACTTAATTTTATACGACAATGTTTTGTGGCGTAAAACGACGTCTTTGAGAAAAAGAATAAGGCAAACTTTATCAGCATCTAGCAGATGGCAAATACTTTTGTTCTATGGGTCTCTGTTTCTGAAGAGAGCATTGACCTACGTACAGTATGTTGTCACGCACAGGGATCCTAAAACCTCTCTTCCATAAACAATAAGTTGGATATGGAGTCAGATTTTTGCTTACACTACCTTGACCATGGCTGACTAATACACTTCATGTTTTTGGTATATGATTGTACATTACTTTTTAACAGCAAAATCGGAGAACTTCCGTATTATCCGTTGTGATGTCTGCTGAAAATATTTAAACATTTGGATATGGTCCATAATAAAGAGATTAGAAACTTTAATTCGGTATAATATATTGTTGTTGTTTTCTTGTACACGCTGAGTTGAATTGTTTTTCTTTAGCTTCACTTCTGTATATTATTATTATTCAGAGGCTTTTAATAAGGTTCTGCCCTTTGCCCCAATCGGAAGAAATTAAGTCTGTGCGGTTCTTGCAAGATATTGAGAAACATAACATTATACTGGGGGCTTATAATTCGACCCTCACTATTGGGACCTCGGAAATAGTAAGAGAGAAATCCTCAGAAAGGCAATATTTTATTATTGAGAACGTGGCATTTATAATTAACTAGTGAAATAATACTAAAGATTACAGCATAAAAAACTTCATTGCTCTGTTAACCGAAAACAAAAATAAAACATTCTGAGGGACCCCGAGACATATCCCAGTTCATTCCACACAAAACAATGTCTTTGATGGCGAAAACGAACATGAGGCCTAAAAATTCATATTATCGTATAAAGATAGAGGCTAGACGAGACAAAGAGGGATGTCTCTAGACCATTGATTCCCAAAGTGGTCTATATCGACCCCTAGGGGTCTATGACAACCTGCAAGGGGTCTACGTCAGCGAAAAAAAATTGGGGGTCCATGAAATGAATATGGGGGTCCACGATAGTGGATCTCAACACATACACTGATAGTACCTATTTACTTACATCATACTATCTTATAATATCAAAACATATACATTATTTATAAAAGTACCTATGAAGTAAAACGTTTATTATATATGTTTATAAAATTGTGTAAGTGGTAGGATGTTGGTAATTGCTTTGTGGTCGCAATACATTTTGAACTTGTAAAAACCTGAGAGTCGCAGTCTCAGAGCTTCGCTACCTTGCACTGACTTGTTCAATTCGTCACTCTATAAATACGAATGTGGGACAAATACGTTTATTCGTTTCCTGTATCTTGAAAAGGAAAGTGCTAAGAAAATATTTTAAAAAATATAAACAGATAGTATATCACACAAATTATAGTGAGTCAGTGTTATTTTGTTTGAGAGTGCTGGAGAAAAGTAAGTACATTATTTTTTATTAAATTTTAGTTTTGTACTCGTAGTTAGCAAAGATAGATAAATTACGCCAATCATGACTTTAGTTATTAGTAGTTAAACATTCAATCATGCAAAATTACAAGAGTACTCCTCAATAGTTTCTTTTTGAAAGTTTTAGCAATCGGTAATATAATTACAGTTCAATCTCCGTAATTCTAGCTAATTGTTGCAAGAAGATGTTCAAATTATGAAATGTTTTCGGAAAAATCAAAAAATATTTTTAATATACAGCTGCTGGATTTTCTGTCTTATTTAAATAATTTAATTTTGCCCACAGATGACTGATGCCATGTCCGAATCTAAAAAGAAATGTAGACAGTACAGTGTTGATTATTTGAAATTTGGCTTCATTCCATCATTGACGGACAAACAATAGCCTATGTGCCTTTTATGCAACAAAGTTTTGGGCAATGACGCTATGAAACCATCTAAACTGCAAGATCATCTGAGAAGATGCCACCCTGATAAAACAGAGACAGATTTGAAACACTTTCAAATATTCAAAGATAAATTTCAGAAGAGACCTACACTGGACATAATGTTCGCTTCGACGTCACAAAGAAATGATGATGGTTTGCGGGCGTCTTACAATATCTTGTTACTTATAGCAAAATCCGGAAAACCCCATACTATCGGAGAGAACTTAATAGTAGATGTCTTATGGGGATTCGGTCTCAAAACTTCCAAAATCCGCCACCAGAGGCGCTGGCGTCGCGCGCCATTGACAGGTTGTTGGACGGAATCTGTAATCATGAGTTGGGGATTCCGCCGCTAGATGGCGCTGTCAAACCAAACGGAATCTGTGTGTCATTGGACACCTGTCATGCGTCATTGGGCATCTCACGCATAGATGGCGTTAAAACGTCATCTGTCATACGTCATTGGACACCTGTCATTGATGGGTTGGGCATCTCGCGCATAGATGGCGCCGATTTGTTTGGCGGTGTACAAACCTAACGGAATCTATGTGTCATTGGACACCTGTCATTGATGGGTTGGGCATCTCGCGCATAGATGGCGCCGATTTGTTTGGCGCTGTACAAACCAAACGGAATCTATGTGTCATTGGACAGCTGCCATTGATGGGTTGGGCATCTCGCGCATAGATGGCGCCGATGTCGCACCTGTCTGGTGTTGGCGTGGATTACGGGGGGCAACGTGTATACAGGGGTGCATCGAAAAATAGCGGATCGATGGACCGACGGTATATCGTTAAATCGTATATAGCAAGGCGTGACCTAAATAGCGTGGTGGGCTCCTCTGGTCGGTCGGTCGGTCGGTCAGAATGTCTCATAACCTGTATACGATGTACTGTTATTATTATACAGGATGATACCGTTCAAAATGAAAATAGTATAATGGATATTTTATTGAAACATATAGTATATATAACAATAAGGTTGATTGGTGTGTGTGTGTGTGCCATGTTTTGAATACCCGCGCTTGAACAACTTGCAACAAGAAATTCCGACAATATTATTTCGCAAACCAGAGGTATTTTCAATAAAACTACATATCAGGGAGTACTTTAGATGTTGATACTAATCGACTCAAATCATTGTTCGACAACTGATTTGGTTCATGACAGACAAGAATCAAATTATGTATTTCACGGTTCAGTTCTGGTTGTTTTTTAATTTTTTCCCTAAACTTCAGGTAACCCAGGAAATATGTCTCTTATCCGTCCTCTGTTCAACACATCAGTAAAATCGTTAGAAAATTCTATATATGACATATTATTATAAAAGGTATAGGACCGTCCTGCGTTTGATTGAAAAATAGCATTGATTCGAGCCCTA
Source organism: Acanthoscelides obtectus (assembly GCA_963669975.1). Lineage (NCBI taxonomy): Eukaryota > Metazoa > Arthropoda > Insecta > Coleoptera > Chrysomelidae > Acanthoscelides > Acanthoscelides obtectus. The sequence continues at coordinate 36,680,881 of CAVLJG010000001.1, forward strand.
TCGGGTATATCAATTGAAAAATTATCAAGAAATTTAATGGTAGGGAATGATGCTGAGAAATAGTTGTTTGGAGACACAATGGTAATCAAGTCACCGTTTGTTGATTGGAAAATATATATAGAGTGTATTGACGTAATTCTGTAGGAACATAATCGACAAGAAGTTCAGGCTGAGATGGGATAATCATTTCGTTTAAGTCTAGTTTCCATATAAACATATCATGTGCAATATATAATCGGTAATTTGAAAACTCTGGAGCAATAGCTAAAAACATAAAATCTGGAATAATATCACACAAATTTTTGAGGATCGGCTGCTTACGAGTTGTAGATCTTATAGTTGTTGTTGTTTTTGGTATTGCTGATGCGGTGGTAGACGTTGGGATTGAATCATATTTGTTTTTTCTTCCATATAGATATTGTACTGCATTTATATCATCAACATCTAGACCACGAATCTCATGCTGATAGAAGGCAAACATAATAGCATTCGGAGAAGCACTATGTGCTATGCCGAGAGCATGTCCAATTTCATGAACCAACACCTGATAGAGAATGATGTCAAAAATCTCAGATAGCAAATATAAATTCGTTTACCCCCCAATCAAAATCTTGACTGAAAAAAAATTAGGCAGCAAATATACAATAATCATACACGAATTTACTATATTTCTAAATTTCTACTCTCATGTGCAACTTGTAATTGGAATTTCCGCCGGACAAACGATACATTCATGTATTACTAAGAAATTATATAAAAAATACTGCAACCGCAATGAATGTTGTTTTCTCGATAAAAATGGTACTGAGAATATGATGCATATAATATGCATATTTACGATACAATTATCTCATGCACGCGTGTGTTATCTCAACCACGTATTTATATTTAGCGAGCGCATGCAATAGTCATCATTGTTTCACACTTAACGCACAACGCTGCAAGCTGGAACAACGGCCGCAGTACAATAGTGCTTCGAGAGAGACGAGATAGCGAAAATTTTAAAAAAAGTAAGTGCTATTTTATTTAATATTTTTCTTTTTTATGTCTCTAAGTGCAACTGTTTTTTCGTGTTATGCTTCAAAATAGTTAGACGACTCAATTTTTTTTATAGATGGATTTATCAAAAATTAATGCTGCGTCTTCGATTGTAGACCGCAAACCTATCAGAAAATTAAAGGACCTACCAGTCGGGACACCATTTGCAATCCAAGCAGCTAAAGTGGTCAAGTCGAAATTTGGGGAAGCCGTGCTACTAGATTTAGGACCGGAAGTGCTATTTCTACCACAGCGGGTGACGGAAACGTACCAGCCGGTCATCGACGAACTTTTTCACGGAAAATACTCGATCATCTTCCAAGGGGAAGTGGACGTAGGGAAAAGCCGACCGCTAGCATCATTCAAAATAGTGGAAAATTAACAAAGCAGAGAACAGGAGGAGGAGGACAGGGTGAGCATTTTTATATATTTTTGAGTAATGTGTTTGCTTGAAAAAAAAAATGTCGTCTTTTCAAATGTCTTCAAATAAGGTTAAAAAGATCATCAAACAAACAGACGGTGTTCTACTATCAATTGTTAGTCTACGGAAAATTTTATTTGATAATTTTACAATCAGAGACGCGGAAGTGTGGCTGAAACGAATAGAAAAACAAATTAGATTATGTAAACGGGTAATTCGTAGTAGAAGGCAAAATAAATTATCTGTAGGGACCTGTAGAAAAGTAGAAACAAATTTGGGGCATTTTAAACATTTTAGAAAGTTGATTTTAACTAGACATATTGGGGCAGGACTTCACTTAACATTGGGTCAGAGGGTTAGATGGGAAAATGTAGAATCGAGCTTTCAAAGTAGAATAAAAACCGGTTCCATAGCTAATTTGCGTCATAAGGACTTGAATCAATTTTAGCAGATTGTGTAGTTGTTTTTAAAAGGAAAATTAGGAATATTTTGAACACCCATTGTGCGCTCAAAGTAAATACAACATTTTGCGGGGAGTTTATTAGGAAATCGGGGGATAATGAAATTTTGGGAATTAAATATATTAATACTAAAATCATATTATTGATACATCAACTCAAATAGACGAGTGGTTTAAGATATATGTGAAAGATAAACTTTTAAACGAATTATCGGAATTTGCTGAAAAAGATTCGGGATTTGCGTTAAATAAAATTATTTCCTTAGTTGTTAATATCAGTAAATATCAATTGGGAAACGGTTCATCTTATATTAGACTACCAGAACCGATTATAAGGAAAAATGCTTGTATAAACATTAAAAATATAGATCAAAATTGCTTTTACTGGGCCATTGTAAGCGCTCTTCGGACTCCTAGCAAAAAAAGACATGCAGAACTAACCTCCTCATATCCACACTTTACTGACGTTTTACAAACAGAAAATTTAGATAGTCCTATGCTGCTAACAAAAATTTCAAAATTTGAAAAGATGAATAACATTTCAGTCAATGTTTACGCT